>CM053577.1:74646138-74722526 GCA_028646485.1 Cryptoprocta ferox
TGAAAAGGAAACAGACTAGCATACAGGGAACAAAAGCATGCAAATGCACAGACAAATCATACAAACAAGCAATCCAAAAGGGGATAGAAGTAATGAAAAGGAAAGGAAAGAAAAGGAAAGGAAAGGAAAGGAAAGGAAAGGAAAGGAAAGGAAAGGAAAGAAAGAAGAGAAGAAAAGAGGGAAGAAAAAGAAACAAAAAGAAAAAGAAAAAAAAAAACAACAAGGTGGGGAGAGAGACAGCAAAAGTCTGTGGGCAGTCTAAAAGCATATAACCAGCCAAGAGGAGAGATAAGAATATGCTACGGGATATATATCTGGATGGCAGCAGAAAAGAAGGAGAAGCAAAGAAAAAAGGAAAGAAAAGAAAAAGAAAAAAAAAGACAACTCCCATGCGCGGATGGGCGTGGTCTGGCATCAGGTCAGGTCTTGGGGGCTGCTCTCTCCGAGGCCCCGCCTTGGTGGTTGCAGGGAGAAGTATGGCGCCGCTTCAAAGCTTTGCCAGAAGCAAGTGTTGCAACTGCCCTTCTGAGTCTGATCTCCCTGTGCCGCGGGCGAGGCAAACTGTATTCTCCAAGCTCCGCCTCACTTCCAAATCCCAGTCCGTGCAGTTCAACACTGTCACCGGGGATGAGATGCGTTCCCGCTGGCGGCCGGCCTCCCGGCCAGGCTTGCGCAGCCCTTTACGCAGAGCCGCCGCTGCCGCCGTCGCCGCCGCTCCCGGTGTGGCTTGGAGTGGATGCCGCTGTCGCTGCCGCTGCGCCCAAGGAAGAATTCGCCGGCCAGATGGGACGGATTTCTCTCCCGGCACTCGGCAGTTATATATGGGGAGACGGGCAAGTTTTTCCTCCCCTAGAGATGGTTCTAGGTGCGTTTTCTGTCTCTCTTTCTCTTCCCCTGGTCTCTCCGGGGCACAGCGCGCTCTCCCTGTGTTGGGCTCGGGGGCTCCTTTCCCCTTTACCACCGGCACCCGCCCGTCCCCTAATTTCCCAGATCACAGTCACTCACTCAGGCATCTTTGAGGTTGTCTTCTTTCTGGCGTCTGTTTCTTCTTTCCCCCACTTGCAAATCCAAGTTTTATCCCTTCAGTTTTCTCAGTTCAATCCATACGGGCGTGCGCGGATTACAGAGCTCCCTGCTTCTCCGCTATCTTGCCCGCTCCTTCTCCCTATGCTTTTTGAAGTAGCACCAAAAGTAGCCTTTCTATTGAAATGAGCTAAATGGGTATGATCAGCATTCTATTTATCAGAAGTATTTTGGGCAAGGAAATGAAGAAAAGATTGACTGAGCCCTATGAGTAGGCTAAATGAAAAAGGAGGTCTTTCATGTTTCTATTTCTGGTTCGAAAGTGAGTAATTTCAAATAGATTTTTTTGCTCTTGATGAAAGAAAGTGGGAGTGTGAAAGTCACATAGAAAAATATTTCTTTCCTCGGAATCTGAAGGGATGAATATCTTCAAAGCCAACCTGTCAAATAGTAAATTTACTAAAAGTGAGATAATATCTTTTCCAGTCATCTTTTATCCCAACTTTCCAGCAGAGTAACTGGAGCATAATAAATGGTTGACAAAAATTAGTTGTATGAGAAAGTCAAGTATATACACCATGTCTTCCTTTATTTTATGCACTATTATGAGGTCCCATTCAACAAGATGTGTGGTTTGGTGGTTGTCTTAGAGGAGTTTCAAATACCTATGTTTGAATTTGCATAGACTCAGTCCACATAGCGTTCAGGGGATGACCTATGTCTTAATTTTTTCCACATAAACCAACATTAGTTTAAGCACACAGAATACTGAGATTTTGTTTTTAGTAAAACTTGTACTAAAATTCTCCAATGTAAGGGTGAAGTCTGGTTCCATCGTTGAATGAGATTGTGGGTAATCTGTTCATTAGTACCTTGGATCATTTAGGCAGAAATAAGCAAAAAACAAACAAAAAACCCCCCTGGATAATTTAAGTTAACTTTTTACTTTGGAATAATGTTATATTTATAGCAAAATGGTAAAGATAATACAGAAAACTCCCATATACCCCTTAGTCAACTTATGTTAACAGTTTACATAACCACAGTATTTTTTGTCAAAACTAAAAATTTAGCATTAGTGCAATGCTGTTGATTAAACTACAGACTTACTCAGATTTTACCTTTTTTTTTTTCACTGAAGTCCTTTATTTATCTGGGATTTAATTTATATCCAAGGTAGTACATTTTATGTAGTCTCTGTATCTTCTGGGGTTCCTATAATGTGACTATTTTTTCAGTCTTTCCTTGCTGTTGTTGTTGTTTGTTTGTTTTATTTAAGATCTTGACAGTTTTGATGAACAATGATTAGATATTTTGTAGAATTTCCCTCAATTTGAATTTGTTTGATCCATTTCATAATTAGACTGGAATTATGACTTTGGGAGAAGAATAATGCAGAGATGAAGTGCCCTTCTCATTGCTTCCTCTCAGGAAATACATGATATCAACATGATTTGGCACTAGTGATATTATCTTTGATCACTTAACTAAAGGAGTGTCTGCCAGGTTTCTTCACTCTAAGGTCCAGACCATACTCAGTAGAATTAGAATTAAGCTCTACCTTCTGGAAGGGAAGTATAGGAGTTCCTCTGGAACCCTATTTATATATTTCTCTCCTACTTATATAGGTCAATGTGGAGCCAGGGATTTTGCTTTTATTCTTTGGGTTATAGTAATTCAGTACAATCGTTAATTCATTCTGCTGCTCAAATTTTTTCAGCTTTGGCCATTAGAAGCTCTCTCCAGGTTGGCTCCTATATCTTTTTGACATAACCCCATCCACTACCACCCTTTGTTTTTTGAGTACTTCCCTAATTTCTGGTTCTGTAAGATATTCCAGGAACATCTTATATTTTCCCTACCATAATCCTAGAATCAGCCATTCTCTAAGGAGCTCTGTTTCTTTCTTTCTTTCTTTCTTTCTTTCTTTCTTTCTTTCTTTCTTTCTTTCTTTTCTTTTCTTTCTTTCTTTCTTTCTTTCTTTCTTTCTTTCTTTCTTTCTTTCTTTCTTTTTTGGAGCACAGTATTTAGAAACCAAGATCTGGGTGTGAATGTGCTCATTGGTTCTAGGCCCTATCAGTGGACAGAACTAAGAAACATATGTGTATGTGTGTGTGTATGTGTGTGTGTGCACTGTAAACTATGTACACACAAATATATTTATTTTTACATCTATCTTTTTGTTTACATGTTTAAATAAACACAACTTCATGCTATCATCTCTTACTCTAATTCATTCTAGCTTATTCTTCTTGTTTGTAACTTTTTTGTCTATAGGAAAACTGGATCCCTTTAAATTTATTTACTGATATGTTCGATCCTAATACAAATATAGTTCCAGAATCAATCACCTGTATCTTTGTGAGAAAAAAATTTGTCAACCAGAGCATAGTGTTTGTATATAGTTCTTTTTGTCTTTATCCTTAAAGTATCTGGTGAAATCAACATTTTTCAAAGTTTCTTATGTAATGGGACTCCAGCTAATTCAAGGAAAAAGTAATTGAAAAGATAGAAAATGGAATGACTTAGAGATTCAGAGAAAGAGCTGAAGAACTGTCAAACTCTTGGTGGTATAAATCAGAGATGATTTCAACTACTAGTCTGGCCAGGGTTGATGCCTATATATGCACAGCTTCTTTTTGATGGCATCCCTCTTTCCTTCGCTTCTTCAAGAGTCTTCTCTGATACTCCTGTGTTTTCTTTTGTCACCCTTGCACATTTTCCCATTTTTGAGTTTCTAGATATATAAGATATTAGTGTCGTAGAAAGAGTACTGGACAAGGAACCTGTCTCTGTGCACTTAGAGATCTGTAAGCTTGGATAAGTTGTTTAAATTTATTAACATCAATTTTATCATTTTTATAACAGGCATAATAATAATAATCTCCTTGCTATATCTCTTTGTCTTACCTCGCAGGTATACCAAATTGGATATAGTATAGGAAATTTTAAAGTACTTTAAATGAAAGTGCTATTAATAAGTCATTTCTATATCATTACAAACCACCAATTTCACTACTTCTTTGCTCTACATCTGTGATGACTTACCTTATTTCTGCTTTTCTCATCCCTCTTCTTCCAATTGTATATAACTTTAAAATCTATATTTCCAATGTTTTGAATTCCCTATAGTACTTCTCAAAACTCTTATTTTTACTTTAAAATTTTCTCTTTAAAGCTGCATACTATCATTGTACATAATTTTGAGTAAGTTTTAGTCACATCTAGCTATTATCAATTCTCAAGTCATGGGGGATCCCCATTGCATCCTTAGTGTTTTTTTTTTTTGCTTTTGTCCTTATTACAGCAATAAATAAATAAAAATGAAAAATAAAAAAAGGCCAGCCCTAGTATAATGTAAAAGATCACGTATAGCACTTCATTCATGATAGGATGAGAAAGTAATTATTTCTAGCAATAACACCAATGTAATTTTCCTCAGCGACCAATTTAATAGTATAATCCTCTCTTGTGATTTTATGGCTTTATAATTGGAAGAATTGTTCCTTTTTAGTTGCGGCAGTAAAACAGAGAGTGTCGACCAGCCATTAAAAATATATTTTTTAAATCCATGATGTGGTTTAAGGTCTTTAAAATTATATGCAGTTTGAAAAAGCAGTGTATTTGAACTTCTACTGAAAAATAATTTCGAAAAATCAATTCCTATATCAAGTGTCCTGATTCCAGTATTATTGTGATGGCCACTTGGTTGAGTGATCTTGTGGCCTTGCAAGAAGATGTAACAAAAAATAGTTAATTATTAGAATGTATCTTAAAGCAATTTTATTTATTTTAATTTTTCTAAAATATATTTATTTATTTTGAGAGAGAGAGAGAGCACAAACTGGGGAGGGGCACAGAGAGAGGGAAAGAGAGAGAATCCCAAGGTGGCTCCACACTCAATATAGAACCTGATGTGGGGTTAGAACTCACGAACCTTGAGACTGTGACCTGGGCAAAAATCAAGAGTCTGATGCTTAGCCAACTGAGCCACACAAGCACTCTTTTAAAGCAATTTTAAATCATAAATTTCAGTAGGAATTCCCCTTTTTTATCAAAAGTATCTATCAAGCTCAATTTTCTATATTTTTTATTAATTTAAATGTAATCCAATTGAGACAGTCTAGGAGAAATGTTATAACATATTTTGCTGATGCACATGAAACTGTCCTAGTTCAATTTAATAAGCAGATACTGTCTATGTAGAATAAGGAAGATAACTGATTAATACTTAACAGATTTCATTTGTATTAACTTAGATTATGTTTGGATACATTCAAACCCATAGGCAAAGCAATTGATCCAGAATATCTGCCAAAGCTTTAACAGACTAAGAACAACAGCAACAACACTGATAAATTTATGTTCTCTGTAATTAAATATAATCCTTTGAATCTCTTGGACACATACAGTGGAATGGTATGTGCTTGGATTTAGAGTTCTAACAGTGAACAGAGATGGAGGACTAGCCAGCATATGCTCATCAGAATTATATTTGGCTGGCTGAGATCACCAAATGTGTCTAGTGTATCAGCTCTTGCTGTAATACCAACTGACAATGCCTCAGCCGCAGAAAATGCTGTGTTTGCAAGGCTGGAGGTAGAAGAAAAAAGACTGATGTCAACTTGTCAATTTTCTTACTCTACAAAAACACAAATATTAAAGCAAAGGATTCAACTGATTAAGACATGACTTTCACATCATAGAAACAAATGCAGTAACTTTTTTAGATTCTCTGAAAAAATCTGAATGAGTCTGGCTTTATTTTCCCAATAAGGTTTTATTTTAGGTATAGATAAAGGGGAGGGGAATGAAAGGGAAGGGCAAGGGAATTGTTTAGCATGTGCCATATGCCAGGTTCTAGACCATGTCCTTTATAGATTACCTCAGTAACTCCTTACGCACACTGCAGTGTGGATATTTTGACTCCTTGACAAATGAGCGAACAAAGACAAGTTGAAAATGGAAGCCTACAACCCATACAGGCTGTAATCAGTGCCTTAACACAGTAACAGTCTCTCTCCAAGACTTTGCTCTGTGTACACTATCATGTTATTGAGAAAAAAAATATTAGATGAGGAAAATTGTAAATAAGAAGAATATCTTCCACAAAAAGATATCAAGTAATTAATGTTAAAATCAAAGGGGCACAATCTTTTCCAAGAACTCTCTGGTTTGGCTTCTACCAATAACTATTAAATGCTGCCTCTGGGTCATGATTTTTATAACAAATGACATAATTAGATTCTCTCTCCATGGAATATCGATGTGTAAATCAACTTCTTCAATTCTTTATTGAGTTCATCACAAAGACTAGCATGATGAGAAATCTGGAAAACAGTCAAAAAATGGTTTGCTGCTTGTGACACAAAATTAATTTGATGAGGTTCAGGTGTTATGTTCTTTTGTTTACCAATTTAAAAATCAAGCAACAAACAAGATCACATCACATAAATACACTGCATTCATTTATAGCAATGTCTAAAATAAAATTCATTCAATAAAGTATTTATTGCATGGCTACTAATGCATTGTTATATATGCTGGAAACCAAATTTACTTCTTTATCTTACAGAACACATAATATCTTTTAGGGAGACAGCAAATAAATATATAATATAATGTCAGATAGTGGTAGTGCTTTGAGAGAAATAAACCAGTGTAAGAGGACAGAGTGACTGGAAGTGTTGTTTTCAGGCCATTGTCAGAGTTTCTCCTTTGAGAAGTTGACTTTGGGCAAAGATCCTAAAAAAGTGAGGGGTTGAGTATGTCCACATCTGGAGGAAGGTAATACCAGGCAGAGAGAATAGCACATGCAAATGCCCTGAGAGTGGTGTGTGTCTCGTGTGTTAAAGGTACAGCAAAGAGACAATGTGGCTGGAAAAGGGTGAACAAGAAGGAATATTGTAGGAGATAAATTTCCAAGAGCTACATATTTGTAGTATGTATGGCTGTGGTAAGAATTTGAGATTTTAAGTATGTTGGGAAACCATGAAAATGTTTTGAGTAGGATATTAACTTATTTTTTAAAAATACATTTTGGCTACCATATTGGAAGCAATCAGAAGGAGGACAAGTGTGGAAGCAGAGAAACTAGCCAAGGAAGCTAAGTAATAGTCAAGGTCTGATAACAATTTCCACCTGCCCCCAGTGAAACACTAATTATGTGGAAATGAGTATTTTAAATTATCCAAATCCTTTCTTAATCAGTTCTTAAAGATTTGAAATTCCTTGAGTTTTTTTAAAATTTCCATAGATTTTACTCAGAATAGGGAAATTATTGAATACCATCTGATAGTGAGATTTCACAATGAATTTTCAAGGCATTTGCTAAGTACTTTAAAAACTGTGACATTTATATATGCATGTTAAAAATCCTTGTGAAGAAATAATATGACAAAGAGAAGATGTAACATTTTTTGAGCCACTGGGAGAATAGCCTTTGCCTATAGGAAGTTGAAGGATCCCTTGTTTTCTTCTTAGCAGTACTTAGTTTGTATGTTCATCTCAGGGATGTTTCTGGCAAATGATTCTCAGCTAGGTTACTA
The DNA here is from genome assembly GCA_028646485.1 of Cryptoprocta ferox. Classification (NCBI taxonomy): domain Eukaryota; kingdom Metazoa; phylum Chordata; class Mammalia; order Carnivora; family Eupleridae; genus Cryptoprocta; species Cryptoprocta ferox. Next base: position 74,653,710 of record CM053577.1, read on the forward strand.
ATATCCAGATGTAAAGTGATGTGACTTTTGGTATCTCAGGGACCTTCATAAGTCATTAGGTTTTATGGAGTAGCTTATAAATTAAAAGTACTTGTATACATCCTAGTGATTTCAAGGAGATAATGGCTTTAAATGCCAAAATTTCTAGTTATACTGCTGACTGATTATCAATCTCAAGGTATATGAGGGCTTATCTTCTATAGAGACAACAGAAAGACCTATGCTCAGAAAGAGTTGTCTTTGAGTACTTAAGTCACCAGAGAGTGATCCAGGACTCTGGATTGGACACTCCTTGCTTTTCAGTATTGTCATAAATGTTAAGGAGAAGTGCCTGTTGGTAAAATATGAAGAGGGGATCGGAAGAGAGATGTTGAACTACTACCAAGTTCAGATTTGCTTGTTGTGGGAGAAATTTTGTGATAATTATTCAAAATGTAGACACTGAGCTAGCAAGTTAGTAAAAATCAGACATAGAGATTATAGATAAGTAACAAATAAATACAAAATATAACTTGTGGCACTGTACATCTATGCAGGAAACAAAAAGAATTTCAGTGCTCCATGCATGCCACAAGGGAACTGAAGAGAGCCTAGAAAAGTTAATTAAACTACAACTATCTAACTAGCTATTAGTCTGACTTTGCTTTAATATTCTTCCTCCTACCTGGCTTCGGATTGGTGCAGAGGCAGCTCATGAGACCATCTCCTCCCAGTGTCACACATATAAAGCAAACCAAAAGTCCCCTATACCTGTCAACCCTCCCCTACTGTTTCTCTCAACATAACTAATTATCATCACTTAGTCTGACCTAAGTCTGAGGGGTGAACAAGTAATCCAGTAAGTAGTGCCTGATCCTTGACTGTCTTTTTCCTTTTAGTTTCTTCTTCCATATTCCCCCTAAGCCAGAGGGATGGAATGTTCTCTTACTTCTCTTGTCAGCTACATTGAGAGCCTCTTGACTGAAGAGTCATCATTAAGCCTTAATGGCAGTGAAGAGAGACAGATCTCGGCTTACCAACAAGCAGACCTACTACCCCTATAATCTGCCTCTCTAGTTTCTTCCAGTTTGCATGGGTTTAAGTTTATAAGTGTCATCATAGAAACAATGGTGATCCTGTACCACTCTCCCAAATTTGGTGTGATCTATTTGATCTAACATTTGTGTTAATAGATTCTGGGTACTCTCTCTGGAGTAGGGCATGTTTCAGTATAATAAGAAAAAGAAAAGAGACATCAAAAGAAAGAACAAAGATTAACTTGCCTGCATATGTTTCTTGCTATTTCAGTATCAAACTACAGCTGGTAGAACTGTAGAGGTCAGAAGTCCACCTAAATGTGTGCTGGCTGGGTCAATGCTTCAGAATAAATGTTTATTAAGTGTTTCCATCAATAGTATTCCTTTGTACCTCATTTTTCTTTCATAAGACACCATGGCTGACTTAGAGTTCCACTGATTTTATACTTAAAAAAAGTAATTTGGATATTTATGAATTTGGAGTGGGGGGCAGATGGTGGGTCAGAATTTGCTACTGAAGGGTAATATAATCTCACCTTGATTGGATATTCCCAAAACACAAATGAAGTTAGTTTCTGGACTTCTAGTTCTAAACTCCTGAAGAGGGGTCGGGTAGGGTGGGGTTGAAAGTCAGTGAGAAATGCATGAGGGAGAAAAAGATTGAATTTGAAGAGGCTCAATAAATGCTATTATTTTTACTCATTAAAATTTTCTTTCAGTTGATAAATGAGGCCAAAAGTTAACTTTATGAATAGAGGTGATATTGGAGAATGTGACTTAGCTCCTGATGGCATTAGGTTCTTACCCTCAAACATGCATTCATTAACTTGCCTGCTGGTTCAGGCAGTGCTGACCAATATATGCTTCCATATGTGGACAGCATGGATGCCATACCACTCAGAGGAGCAGAGCTCTCTGTTGGCAGCTTGGCTTCTGGGAAGAAGTCCGGAAATTCTCCACATGCTCAGTTTCTTTCTATAAAGTTACCACTTCAAGTTCAGTTCTTCCTCCTCTTTACTGCAACTCCCTTCACATGAAAGGAAATATTAGAAGCCTGGAAAAAGCATCTCCCACCCACGGTAAGAAACTGCTGTTGAGTGAGTCTATCCTTTTGTTGAAATTTTTGCCTTAACATTGAAGTTTAACTTATGAACCTCACCCCATAAATATTATATATCAGGAGAGGGGGAAAAGGCCAGCTGGTGGTAGGTGAAAAGACAGAGAATGGAGGTAGATAAAACAAAGATAGATAACAGTGTTAAGCTTGGATTCAGATACGTTTTTCTTTGTTATTTCTAATGACTAGCAGCATGACATATGGCCATTATGAAATCATAATTCTAAAGAAGAAAATGAATGTTGAAAAGAAAAAATGAAGAAGAAAATAAATTTTGATTATATGTTTTGAAATTTTTTCTCCTGGGTATGCAAGGATAATATTCTGGCATTATTTGTCTTCTTTGGGGGCAGAGCATAAATAAATCCTATGAACTGTAATCAAAGTGTGAGGAAATCTCTTCTTGCCAAAAATGAGTAAGGTATGAGATATCCTGATAACCAGCCATTGAGAATAGATTCTATTTTCCTAAGAGGCAGTCCCAAACTGCCAGGAATTATTTTACACATTCATGAAGCATAAGGATTCCCCACTTTTTTTTGAAAGTTTTCAGTATGCCACTTCACTTTTATGAAAGACCTACATTAGTATCTGTTTTTGCTAACCAAAAAAAAATCTGAAGACAGTTTTCAATTTTACAAAAAAAGGCAAAAATAGAAAATAGCATTCAGCATTTGTTTTGCAGTGAGCCTTTACAGAAGCAGAGCACACCCCAGCAGCTAGAGCGGCACCCCCAGGCTCCTTCCCAGGAACTACACACACTCAGCAGCTCAGTCTCAGGCCGCCACAGTTCTAAACTGTGTCTGTGAGCATCTGAACTTTATCTTGATTTATTTTGTACATCCATTAGCAACATGTGTCCCTAAGATATCAGAAAAGCCTAAGAGAGGTTATTATTTGAGTCTGGGAATCTTCAAAAATTTTTCAGTATAAATTAATGGTAATTACTTCTTTGCTTTATGTCATTTCAGCTTATGAAAAGTTTCATAAGAATGCTCTACTTTGGGACAGTGGGGAAAACCTGTACTTAAAAATCTACAATTATACATATTCCAGTATTTTATTCAGAAAATGGATTGATGTAGATGCCACATAATATGTTATATTAAACTCTCCTATTTACAACTTTGATCTTTATTCAATTCCATTGAAGAAATCTAAAGACTTTGTGGTTGTTCTGGTTTTTAAAAAAAGGGAAGTTTAGAAGAAGGAAAAAGTGGACTTATGCCATTATCTTGAACACATTTTAGAAAGTCTGGAGAACATAATGTTACTATTGAAACCATATATAAGACCAGTGAAGCATAATAGCCCATATGCTTCATAGTTTCTTAATTAGAGATGGATTAATTTTCAAGCAGTTATGGTCCATTTACCACTTAACTTGACATTTCCTAGTTTGGGTTGTTTTTGTATCAAATTATAGTTAAATAAAAATATATTATTCTATACAAATTTTGAATAAGAAAAATTATAGTAATGCATTGAAAAATCAATAACAGATTCCATTGGAAATTACACTAATAATTTCTAGAGGATGAATACAGATTGAAACCAGAGTCTGGTTTAGAGAATATGTTGAAGAGGAATAAAAAAGGAGTGACATATAGACATTATTTTATGGCTCATCTTTATGGAGTGACCCCTGGTTAATGGTGGATATGTGGGTTAACTTGGCAAAAAAAAAATGAGCAGGCTCTGAATGTCACCTTTAAGTCTCAGCTTGATAACTAGCCAACTACGTAGGAATCATTTGAGCTATGATTTATGACTTATGTTGGCTGACTTTTTAAACTCTCTGAGGAAAAAAAAAAGCATGTTTTTACTAAGGAACTACAACTTCTAAACCTAAAGAAAAAAGCCAAATAAATTTTATTTTTGGCTAATAAAGAATGCCTTGTGGATTTTAGTCAGATCACATTACTCTTCTCTCCCTACTCATGACGGGACACCTGATTGTGCTACATAGTTAGCCTTTCTTCAGAGTTGAATTTACTCTGGTGAATATGGCTGTCCCCTCATTTAACTTGTGAAGAAAATGAATAACAATAAGACTAGATATAAGGACAATAAAATTATAAGGTAGTTTCTTTCCTTCACCAAGTATCTGTGTGGTTTTGAAATTCTTTTAAGAGAATGAAAACTAATGTCATTGGAGGGAAAAAACAAACCGGTTTATGTTTCTGTTCTTTGGATAAAAGTAATTGACTTCCATTTTTCCTGTCCAGTCAGCTGCATGGTATCAGTCTTTGTGGAGATACATTTCACACTGAACAGTTCTCCCAAATCAATGCCATAGGATTTAAATCTGAAATTTATGGTCTGTGATTATTGATAAAGTTGCTTTATGTCTAGAAGAATCCATGTACACAAAGAGTTTTCTAAATTCTTCACTTGGTTGCATGGACATGGATATGGAAGAATTTGAAAAAGCCATAATTTTGGTATTAAAGCTTGTTTTATATTCTTGAATGTGAGAGTGATCCAATTTCAATTTCTCTATGAATGCCTTCCTTGAGGGTTTGGGTTAAACCAGATGATCTGCTGCGGTCCATTCCTCCTTTACCTCCCCCTGTACCTACCTCATTGGAAAAAGATATCCCCATTGATAGGAACATCATTCTTCAGCCTAAAGTATGGGACTAATTGTTTTTCCTGTCATAATCCCTGTGATTTGTTATCTGTCTGTTTGCCTCAAGATGACAATTAAAACTCCTGCTTCACTTATGTTTTGGAGACACCATTTCACACTGCCACCAAGTTATCAAGGTCCACATGCCCAGCATATTAGGAAAGTGTGGTAAATGATGTAGATGTTAGTTCTGAACAAATGTCAGTTTCCTGAAAATTCAGCCACATGACTTATCACACCACATGACTTATCATTGCTATCAGCCTTTGCTCCCAGCCAGCCTATTCCAGAGTGTACCATTAATAAATGAGCTAATTGGAGCTACTTGACCCTCTCCATGAGCCAATGATGAGGTCATAGATCAGCAAATCAAAAGCCCTCCCAGCGCCAGTGCATAGGTTGAGATGTAGTCTGCTTGTTATTACCCCACAAACTTCTGAGCCATTAGACTTGATCTCTCTCAACTCCACATCAGAAGGCTTTTAGACTTAGTTTTGCCTGTACTATGCAGTTTGTCTCCACAAACTTTCCCATTGGGGAAGCCTATTTTAAATACTACTGTGGATGGCTGGGCCATCAGATGGGCCCCAGCTGAATACCAGAGCTTCTCCCTCCTGACTTAAACAATGCCCTGCCTCCATCAATAGACCTAGCTGCATCCCATTTAATTCCTCCCCAGCATCTAATCACCAGGAACTGTAGACTAGACATTCCTGATATTTGTGTTTCCTGCCTGCAAAGGAGTCCTAAAAAGAGGGGGGCTTGAAATTCAGTCCTTAATTAAGTTTCTCCTGCATTTCTGGAACTGTCTATTCTTTCACTAGCCCAGATCAGATCTGTCCTGCCACTTTGGCCCCTACCTACCATCTCTCTTCCCTCCACTTGTCCCTAAACCTAGTTCATAGACTGATTCTGCTATACCTTTGTTCAAACTTGATCAGATTTTTGGTCTTTACCCCAAGCTTCGTAGTTCAACCCATTTCTCTAAATCCCAAGAATTCTCCCGACTGTTTCTACTATGAATGCAACTTTCCCATGGGCTTGAATGTGGTCTGCAGCTGTGTAGGCAAAACCATCATTTTACTGGACACTTAAATAGGAAAAGAGCTACTTACTGCCACCCTGCTCTAACCTCTGCACAGGTCAATTTACCTGGCTAACTCCTGGGTGGGTCTCTTCCTTACCAGAAATTTGTCTGTACCAAGGCACAGGAAGTTATTGAGAAAGTAGGGAGACTAGTCCTAAACTCTAGCTACTAGATAGGGGCCTATTTTTTATTGCTAGGCCCATTTTCTGTGGGTTGGGCCTGATTCATTTCTCAACATTACTGTTTTTGAGAGACTCTTAGAATGGCTTAGAACTTGCTATGTATCTGATAACCCCTATATCTTTCTATTTATTTTCTTTGTTAAACAGGTCTTTATTTAAATTAAAGTTAGTTAACATTCAGTGTAGTATTGGTTTCATGAGTAGAACTCAGTGATTCATCACTTACATATAATACCCAGTGCTCATCTCAAAAAGTGCCCTTACCCCTTTAATTCTCCCAGAATGAGATAAATTCCTTATACCCATTCTGGTCTGAATCTTCTATGTCATTGTTCAGACAAGCTTTCTGACATGGCTTCTTTGTTTGAGTCCTGAGCTTTGACTGTTGCTTACTTCCCTGGATTTTGGTTAGTATCTCTTCCACCAGGTCACCAATTCCTGGATATAGTCTAACTCATTGCTTTTCCTAAACTCCACTATTCATTAGGTGAAATAAACTCAGAATAAACACTTCTTCCTTCACAGTAGCAAACTGATTAGACACAGTACATCAATTTTCATTAACATAAATAGATGAGGTTAACTAATACTATTTCTTTAATCTTATTTTATGGAGAGCAAACTCTGCAAGAGGCAGCCAAATGATGGCTTTAAGAAATTTCAGAAAACTGCTACTACTCACAGCCTAGAAATTCCTAGCAAACCTAATACCATCAAGGGATGTAACTATGATCACATAATTGCACAGCTCTCTTTTTAAGACTTTGTAATGCATTTCCTAAATTGATATCATTTGGCAATAGCTATAAATTTATGACAAACCAAAAAGGTTACAATTATGAATTACGGGGTTTGTTCCTAAGGATCCCACAGAAAAATTGAAAGCTCAGAACCCTTTTGAAGGCAGTAGAATAATTTCAACCATCATTTTTTCCATATCTCAGACCAAGTACATTGTCTGTCTCAAAACTATATGGTGTCTTAAGGCTTATTCAAATAGCCACAGAAAATTTGAATAGATGCATAGTTCCAAATAGGCATTATAAACTATGATAAAAATGGAATTTTTTTTTATTGGTAATGAATACTTTGTATGGGGTTGGTTTAAAAATTCTGTATAAACCACCCTACTAGAGTTGGTCATCCAAACTGTTTTTCTGTTTTTTTTTCCATTGTCAGGTTTATCACACATTGTGATTGTATATGTATTTCTTTGCATATATGTTAGTTTTCTGTCTTCACCACTGGATTGTAACTTATGTGCTCCATGAGACCAGATACCATGACTATTTTATTCACCAGTATATACTCAGTACCTATGCCTGTTACTATGTTAGGTGTTGAATAAATACTTGTTAAATACATTAGTTATAAGCATTCAATAACTATTGAATTGTGATGGACATAAATGAGATTATATAAATACTCTCTGACATAATATAAAACGGAGATAACTAAATTGAAATAAATTCATGTATGATATATACATCTGTCATACATAGATCTCATAGAATATCTATGATATATAAATTATTTCTACACACACACTTATATAAATCATTTCTACACATATATATATTTCACAATATGTATTGGTTTCAGGAGTAGAACTCAGTGATTCATCACTTATGCACTCACACACACACACACACACACACATATGGAAATATAGAGAAATATATATCATATGTCATAGAAATGAATATATATTTCCCTGATATATATATATATGAACAAGTAGAAATTATTTGGTAAATATTAACTTGGTTTATTTACCTTTTGTAATAAATAGATCTTGAGAATATTTTTTAAATCTAAAAATGTGCCAATAATATTTACTTCACATAATGAGAGGTCTATTACATTTGAGGTGTGATTCTTGGGAGGAAAGTTTAAATACTGGAAAAAAGAATCATCATTCATTCTGTGAACAGAATTATTCAAGACAAAATAGATTAAAATGTATCAGTAATATAAAAATGCAGTAAATACATTTAGTTGTATATTTACAATTTTAAAAATTGAAAGAACCAGTATAGAATTCAGGACATTTGCCTAAATACCATGGAGGTGGTATGTGGCAAAGAGAGATCTAAAGGTTTCAGTTAATTTTTAAGTTTTATGTGAATATTATTGTGATGATTACAGTAAACTAATGAATCAATGAATGAATAGAATTTTAGGTTGTGTTATAAAAACAGTGTCCAGGACATGTCCAGCCATGCCTAGTGTATTCTGTTCAGTTCAGAGGATCACATTCTAAGAGACATGGGTAAATATGCACTTTTCCAGAAGCAAACACAGTGAGGATTGCAGGGAGCTTGAAAATGTCACTGGGAAGGAATGTTTGCTCTGTCCAGGGACATGGGCATGAGTATTGTCTTCAATTATATGAAGGACTTAGCCTGTAGGTCTAGGATTAGTATCGATAATAGTGCACCATAAAGTGTATCCAGAACCAGCTATGGAATCTAGAAAGTGAAAGAATTTGGCACAACCTAAGGTCGAACTTTTTAGCAAAATAAAGTATTGAAATGGGGTGCTTTTAAAAAAAAGTTTAATGTTTATTTATTTTTGAGAGACAGAGCATGAGCAGGGAAGGGGCAGAGAGAGAGGGAGACATGGAATCCGAAGCACACTCCAGGCTCTGAGTTGTCAGCACAGAGCCCGATGTGGGGCTCAAACCCACAAACTGTGAGATTATGACCTAAGAAAAATCAGAAGCTCAACTGACTGAGCCACCCACGCACCCCGAAATGAGGTGCTTTTTAATATAAATCTCTCGAATTCTGAGGTCTTTAAAGAGAGGGGTAGAAGTCAGAGAAGAAATTCATTTAATTATCTAAGAGACTCTTTCAACTATAATGTTCTAAAATTGAAAAACTAGCTAGCATAATGGATCCTTTAAGCCATAAGTGGTTTCTATTAAAAATCATGGGCTTCCTCGCTTAACCTCTGCTCAATTCATCTTATTATTTTAGTAATTTTCTCCCATTACTGGATCGTGTGAGTTTATCTTTCCTTTTACTGGGTTTACTGAAAGCATGAGCAATAATCTCAATGACCTATAATTTAAACAAGAGGGCAACTGTGACTTTTAACAAAAAGGGTAACATGTTGACCTGAGGGATACTGTTGACACTCTCCATTGTTTACCAGGACTTCCCAACCTCCAACCTTTGCCTCATTTTATAGGAGTCAGGCAAGCTGCAATCTAATGTCAAAACTGGGCCAACAGAAAGAAAAATGGGCAATCCAACAGCTTGTGAGTCACCTATGATCCATTCTTCCAGGGACTAGGGTGGTGGTGGTGGAGATCACTTATCTTTACTACACAATTGAACAGCTTTCACTCACAATAGCTCCTGATCAAAGAATCAGGTAAAAATACACTTTCAGCTGCTAGCAACAAGATGGGCTTGGGGGTGGGGTAGTGAGCACTGGTGGAGGCATCTGTTGGCTGGACTTCAGGCAGCAGGAGAGTGTGAGATTTGATGCTGTCCATGCAACCTTGGTTAGTTTCAACGGAAGCATGAGAGCGAATATAAAGAATTAAAATTTTATGTTTATATCTCCCAGTGTCTCTCATAATGTAGTTCATGGAAGAATCACCCAAAGAAATCGACTTATTAAAAACTGCAGATTTCACAGCACCACCTACAGGATTTCAATTTAGTAAGTCAAGGACTAGGCTTGAGAAAGCCTTTTTCATAAGAACTCTGGGTGAAGCCCAGGCACTTAGGTCACAGACTTCACACTGAAAACAACTACTAGTTTAGGCAAAAATAACAAATTTGGTCCTTATATTTCTCAAGTGTATCTCTTGGAACTCAGAACCAGTTAGTGGGACAAAGGGCTATGGCAAAGATCAATGTGGGGCTGGGAGAGCACATGTACATTAAGCATTTGAAATATGCTTTGTGGATTACTACAGGTAACATAAATTATTAGATACTGGGAAATAATCTGAAAAAAAGTTGGAAAAAAAGAATGGTATTGAATTCCAAACTTTGACAAGAAAAAACAACTCAACAGTAGGCCAGAGCTACAGTTTGCTTTGGGGTTGAGTGTCAAACTTCTATATAACAACTCACGGCAGGATGGACTGTGCAATTTGCTTTGGGGTTAACAACACCTATGAGCTGGAATGGCAGACCATTATCCTTGCTATTACACTGCCAACCTTACCCGGACAGGGGAACATATTGCTATTCAAGCCATATACCACTCTAATGCCACCAATGAACATAGGAGGCAGAAGATATTAAGAGAAAAATGATCACATAATATTTGATACAGCTTCTCTGCGCTGACTGCCTCTGTAGATTTTGATGAAGTGTTTATTCACCTCCTCCCAACCTTTTCTGGAATAGCTACATTCAATAATGCAAGATCACAAAGGTGATTTGCCTCCTCCCCCCTCTCCATTTATGTGTAAACGAGAAGGGTGTTGATAAAATCATGATCAGTAACCACTATTTTCTTCATGTTGCTATGTTTCTGCTTTCAAGTCTGAGGAGAAAAACATTTGAGAACTTCGGTGAAAACTTCAGCTTGAATCATGTCACTCAGGGTAATCTGGATACCAAGAAGCAAACAAAACAGACCGAATAAAAGCAGCCTGAAGTTCATCAGGTTTACTTTGCCTCCACCTGCTCTCAGAGAGACATAAATGTGCAATGCTTGACTGCAGTTTCATATTTACACGGATGGATTGGAGACAGAAATCATCCTCAGCCCTTAATCACAGGGAAACCAGAAAAACAACTTCTTATAAAGCTACTTAGGGTAGCAGATGTGGAGGTATGTTTTGGATCAGACACGGCCTAACAAGTAACGTTTAAAAATGAAATATTTCACTAAACAACTCAAAATGAGCATTAAAACTTTATGAACTCTTTCTAAAATGAAATACTAAGAATAATGAGCATTTTGGGCATTGCTTCATTCATTCATTCCTTTTTCCTTCACTGTATAGGATTCCTTTGGTGTTAATTGTGCCGGGAAGTTCTCGGTCTACCTAGGGAAGAAACATCCACAGTGCCCTGCAGTGGATATGTAGGAACTTGTAGTCCTAGGGCTGTTCCTTGCCAGCTGCAGTCTCCACTCATCTACAAACGCACACAGCTCGCTGCTCCTTGTGGGAGACCTTCTGAGACACTCCTAACTATGTACTCTTTCAGAAATGGTTGCCATTTTACAAATTTGGGGGATCTGAACTTTTTGATTTAGTTTATCAGATTTTTCTTTGGCTTCATTCATTCTTTCATTCCCTCTATAATGTCCCACACTTTGGAATATATACATGCATTTTTAGCTCTGCTGTTTTCAACACCTGTCTTATAGTTTCTTACCTTTTACAAGAAAATAAATCGTTAGCTTTTAAAAAGCACCTCTATTTTGTCCTGAAATAAAAATTTAGAAAACATTAAAGACATATTAATATGCTCTTAGAGCTTGATTGATTTTATAAAAGAGATAGAAATTAGACCGCTTGAGAAATCAAAAGAACTTATTAATAGGTGAGTGGCATTTGAGTTTAGCTTTGAAAAGGGATAGTATTCCCAATGTCATAGATGGGCAGACCCACATTGGCTTAGCAATAGATACTCAGAAATGATGAAATACGAAAAGAAGAAAATGAATTGTTTAAGAAGGGTAAGGCAAACAAATGTTTCCATTAACAAATTTCTAGGATTGAACCAATTCAGTGGGGAATTAAGTATATCCCAGAAGCTTGTCATTTAAACTGCTCTTACTTTATTCCCCAATTTCTCTAAAAATGAGAAAACAATTAATTCAATTATCCATCCCCTCACTTCCATTTCTATTCTACTCTAACTCTTGTCTCCCATTTCATGGGAATCTGCCCACTCAGTAGACAAGGAAGTCGAAAGTCATTAATATAATATGACAAAGTACATTGTGCACAAATGATCATTAGACAAATGATGCATGACTATTTCATTGAGCTTAAGGAAGCAAAGATCATTCCATTTCTTCCTACTGGACCAATAACATAGGAAAACATTTGCCACCTTTTGTTACTCGAAAGGAATTGGTCCCACTAATTTCCTTGGCATGACGGGCATGTTTCTTTCCCACAGAAAGGCTGATTTTCAATCAGCAATTCTGTTCCACTAGAAGAGACGACTAGTTCACTTTGGAATGATCAGAATTTTTGTTATGGATTGAAAAGTATCCTTTATCAATAAAGACTTTGGATTCTTGTCAGGACTATCCCAGGATTAGAATGACATTTTTCTACATTGAGAGCTGCCTTACAAGAAACTCAGCAGGCAACTACCTTTGATGGAGTATATAAACATTGTTTTTTCTGTGTCTAATTTAAGATAACTTTTAGATCTCTTCTCCGGCCAATTGTTTAAAATTTTTCAAAATTGGAAGAGAACTTATAGAATAGTTTATTCAAGATATTCAAGCTTAAAATATGAATCTTTTAGTCACATAAAATTTTCCAAGGAATTTTAATATATAAAATAAAAAGCAATATTGTTAGTATCACTTTCATTTATAAATCAATTTCTGTAATTTTTTGCAAAGTCAGTAAAAGGGAGACCTTTTTGATAAAGTGGATATTTGAAATTGCACAATTACTTTCCACATAGCTCATTATAAAGGTATTTGTAGGCACATATATTTAAAGCTAAATTGCTGAAAATCTCAAGATAGTTTTCAATTAAATAGAAATGGCATGGCATACTTTCTTATGAAGTCAATATAAAACAAGATAATCAATGAGTTGATGGTCTCTTCATATTATAATTAGAAAAAAATACATATTTAAAAAGCATATATTGCTTTTTCTTTTCACTATTTTATATGTAGAAAGGTGTGTGTGTGTGTGTTTGGCTTTGCATGAAGCACATACATGAAATCCTAGAGTTATGTAGAATTTGGTTGGAAGGCATTTTACTTCTCCTATCAGAGAAAAAAGAAAAAAAACTAAGACCCAGAGAAGCATCTCGTTCTAGGTCATTTCACAATCTACTGATGGAGAAGCAATTAGAATGTCATTACCTGACTCCGATTGTGTTCTTCCAACTATTCCCCAATGCCTTTCTCATCTTATTATTGTTGTTATTATTGGTATTGTTGCTGTTAATATTACTATGGTAAAGATGAACCATCCAAGAAATAATATGATCATAAAACGTTAGCACTGGAAGGGACTTTGGAGATAAACGCTACAATCATAATTTCCTAAGGTTGTAAGTTGAAGTGAGTTACCTGCCTGAAATCACATAAATAGTATCAGGGACCAGAGATTTCTAACTTTCTTCTCAGTGTTTCTCCCTCTTTGTCTTATTGCTTCTTAGTTTTATAGGAGTGCCCTTGGGAAATAGGTTTAAAGAAGAGGGTTTGTATCATCTGAAGCAATTACACTTGATTTTTAAATAGTATTCAGTTCATTCTATCAAGAAACAATGCCATCTGTGGATCTGGTTAAATTTTAAATGCAACAATGAGAAGTTGTGCTTTAAAACCTTTAAAAAATTCTTATCAATTTATTCTGAGGAGTAAAAAGGAATACAACCATTGTAAAACATGTATTCTCCAAATTGGACCTAGATTCTTATAACTTTTAGCCCAATTTCCTGTACACCTGTTGCTTAGAAGACCAGGCATTATTTTAAATGCTGGACAAATGAATTATTGCTCTATAGACACCAATGAACCAACAGCATATCCATTTATTTTCTATGTTCCTGAACTTTAGGGTATCTGTCCTCTCAATAGGGAAAATGCACACATATGTAAAGCATTTTCCATTGTACTTAAAGATGTTGGCTTTGTGACTCATCCAAGACTTCAACTTTCTTTGAATTTACCCTGCATCCACCACAAGCACCTATTAAGTATCCCTCAGAACTACTGAATTTGCAGTCAAAGTGGAAATATGATGCCTTCTCTGGGTTTGAATACCAAAAGGAAAATTTCATAAAGAAAAAATAACATTCCAGTTTGGCTTCTTTAATGAAAGCAAGCAATGCATACTGAGTTTGTAATTAAAATACTTTCTGTCATTTTAGGGAACCTAAATGTTGAATGATGTCTGTGCTATATTTATATTCACTTTACTCTCCATTAATAATAAAGCATTTCCAATTGGGAAGGAGTGTGGCCATAACTTCTGCTTGGTCTCATTTGAGATTCCAGGATCTAAGGCTTTTCTCTCTGGCTCACTGTGTGTCTTGTATTATAATTTCATTAGTTTTCTGTCTGCTTTAGGAAAATATTTTATCAATAGTCATATATATATATATAAATTTTCAGAAAGACATTAAAATGCAAAAAAAGTATAGCATATAGTTGGATTATCATGTTTTGGAGGCATTTAAAATTTTTGAAGAATACACTTTTTTTTTGCATGTGATCAAAAGAGTTATAAATTAAAGAGACTCATTTATTTTCAGCTGCCACATTGATTTGTGACTTTCAAACTAAGTTCCATGGAAGTCTGGGACAGGAACATCTCTAATAAATTTTCTTAAATATTTATTGATTTATTTTGAGAGAAGGGAGGGTGGAAGAGAGCAAGAATTCCAAGCAGGCTCTGTCTTGTCAGCACAGAGCCCCATACAGGAGATCATGACCTGAGCTGAAATCAAGAGTCAGACACTTAACCAACTGAGCCATCCAGGAACCCCTAGATTTTTGAAGGAAATTACTGAGTTTTTTCTACTTTCTCCACTTCCAGTTTGTTATCTCTATGGGCTTGTATTCTGATGCATGAAAAATAACCCCAAAGTTTTGCAACTTCACAGTATTTAGCCTTCTGTACAAATAAAACATGAGCCACAGCACAATATCCTAGGTAAGGTCTTGAATCTCAAAAGGAAATGAAATGGCTTTGTCTTTCTTAATGTTTTCTTCTGTAAGTTAAGAGTGAGATTGTACATGCTTTGGAAAAAGAATGAAAACCTAAAGCTTTAGTCAGAAAAAAATTATATTTATACATATATATTAGAATAATCCTTTTTTAACTCTACTGCTGGGTTACTTAAAACTGGTATATCAATTAAACTGAATTCCAATTTTGTTATAAACATTAACTTAATAGTCTGTGCTGTGTTTCTTTAGTAAATAGACCATTTACCTAAATTCATCAGGATCTTTAACCAAAATCAGATTTTGGGATTTGTCGACTGGGATTAAATAAAAATAAAAATGAATGTTTCTTTGAATATATTTTGTAGTAAAGAATTAAAATGTTGGCATCTGCCATAATCTGGGATTTGTGATCATTCACTTTCACATTACTTATTTCTGTATTCTTTATACCTGTTGTTCTGAGGGTTGGCATTAGGTGAAGTGTGGTGCTTTGGTTATAAATGAATTCCCAAATGTGGTTATGCAAAAATTCAGAGAAAAAGTATTGTTATGTCACACATTTTTTCCTATAAAATATTAAACACTTTATTTAAAAAAAAAAGTACCAACTGATTGCATTTCTTGCCTTATATAGATAAAACATAGCAAACAGAGAAGCAAGAATGAAACCTACCTATAATGGCCCCTACTTTCATTTTAAACTTCAAATGGTATCAGTCTTTGTTAATTAATCTTTAATCCTCACCTGTGGTGATTCTAGGAGCTGCTGTAACTCACCTGGCCATTGTTGAACCTGGAAGGGTTGACCTACAACCCCAGAGTCATGCTTCTTGGACATGACCAAGTCACTGTTTCAGAGGCAAAAAATGTTTCCATCCCTATTATAGTCTCACTTGATGCACAAACTATTGGTTTTATATGATGTATTTTTTATAACTTTCTAATTGTATTTGAGGCAGTTTCAATGGTGAGACATAATCACACCTAATTCTTTGGAGCATCTTTATGCTCTAAAATATAGAGCAACAAAGAAAAGCATTATTTCTGGACAAAGAAGGAATTCAGGAATTTTGTACAATGCACAATTCTACCTTTGTTGCATTCTGTATAATTATATTTTCTTTGAAGGGATATTTCTTGTTTAAGAATAATGATCATAGATTATAATTCCTTTTATTTCCTATGAAAAGGAAGAAATGTCCCCTGTCAAAGCTCAACAGTCTGCTCCAATGAGGGCCATCTGAGGATTTTCTACAACAGCAGGAATATCCTTGTGTTGGGGAACCTAATGCTTACTAAACTTGATGTCCCTAAATGAGACTTCATCAAAGTATACATGGACACTTCTTTTCATTGCCCAGTGCTTCCTGTTAGGAAGAATTTATCTTGCAGTCCCACCTGGAACACAGTACTGTGTCACCTCATGGCACTGATTAGTTCTTCGCCTATTGAGAATAGTTACTAATTACTTTCAGTTGAGTACAGATGGCAGAGCTTGGCAGTCAACAGGGTTCATTATCCTAGCTCTGCCATCTGCTAGACACGTACTTGCACCAGTCACTAAAACCCTCTAAACTTTCATTTCCTCATCTTTAAAATGGACATAGTGCCTGCCTGTAGTACAATGAGGATGAATTAGGGCTCAGTGTTTCTCAAGCATTGCTTTGCATGAGAATCACTTGGTAGATTCTGATTCTGAAGATCTGGGGAGGAGCTTGATGATCTGCATTTATAACAAGCTCAGTTGACCCCCCAACACTGCTAGTTCATGGATCACTCTTTGAGTGGTAATAAGATTATAAGTGAAACCTGAATATACAAACAGATAATGGCCAACCACATACCAAACTAGAAGTCTGACCCAAATCTTCAGAAATCTGCCCCCCAAACCAACTCTTTATCTTTAATAACCCAGGAATCCAGACCATTATAAGTCAAATCTGCAGGAAGTCAGATTGCTTTCTTTAGTAATAATGCAGGAAGCCAAACTCTAACTTCTGTAGCAATCAGACTAGAATGGTCAGGACTTGATTAAAAACAGACAATTATTCTAATTATTCTAATTATTGCCCCCACTTCCAGGTTAAGACCTACATGAGAAAGACAAATATGCATCCCTAACCAATCACATAGGATACTTCTAGTTAGCCTGCCTAAAGCATCCCTATGCTAAAAGCCTCCAATCACAGCATACCTGAAGCCTTCCCAATTTTCCACTAAAAAACTCTTCTATCCCTCTCCCTGCCTTCAAGTCTCTGCCAGAATTCAAGTGATGGTGGTTGTCTCCTTTGCTATTACAAGCTGTGAATAAATAGCCTTTGTTTATTCTTATTTGATAGGTCTTTATTTCTACATACACAGCTTATGAAAGGTGCTGGTCATTTAGTGAGGGCCCAGCAAATGGTAACCATAGGCCTCTAGAGGAGAGTGGAGCTAGAGGCTTCTTTCCTCACCTCAGGAGAGGTCTTCATTCAACTTTTTATCTCCTACTCCTCCAGAAAGGCTGGTTTATTGATATTGAAGTTCATAAACACCCTGCCTCATTCTTTGTATAGTACTATCTCCTGAATTGGAAAGACCTTGCCTATTTGCTTTTTGGGGAGTTGGGCGGTGCTTTATCTTCTCCCTTCATCTAGGTTGCACAGAACTACAAACAATCTCTAGTAAACGTATTTCATCTTCTGTCTAACAACTATGGTAATGGGCCGAGGGTATCTCTCACCCACGCAGGGGAAAGCCACGTCATTTCTCATTAGTGAGCCCATCACTTCACTCTTCATTATCCTATCCCATATGTCTGGGCTCAAAGGTGGTAAAATGGTCATATTTAGGTTTTGGCTGAAAGAAAATGAGAGAAGCCTTCTTGAGCTTAAATCATGTACGCTGTCCCAGGCTTTTAATGGCAGCTATATTTGAGTTTAGGTCATTTCTTAGCAAAACTCAGGTGGAATTTTGCTTTACTTTACCATTTTCCTTGTATTTATATCTTCTTTTGGGACCTCACGTGGGGAAGTGGCTGGTACAAAGGTAAATTTAGGCTTTCTCGGCTTTCCTAGCCATTGTATCCCCGGTAGCATTCCAATCTCGTATCTTTTTTTATACTGATCATTTAAAATATAAATAGACAAAAATATGATTACCTGAGAGGTATTTTGACTGAAGGAATATAGAAATCTTCAAACAAGGAATAGAAGGGAAAGGGTGACTAAGGTTTCTAATAGTCCATGCTCAAATACAAATTCCATGGCCCACATTGACATTGAGAATTATATTTGGCACAGTAAAAAAAAAAAAAAAACAATATATAAGTGCTATGCAAAAGGAATATTTCAAACATAAATGCAACTGTAAATGGCTGCCATGCATCTGAATTGTTAGAAGTGTGTTTACCTTTAAATACTTTCACCAAAAAGGAGAAAATATATTTTAGAATTTTTATCTTTACCAAGCATTTTCACCATATACTTGAATAATTTAAGTTGCTATCTCAAAAGCAGCTTTTTAGTATACTTTTGTTATTTGATGCAGTCAAAAATGTATGATAGTTCAATGCATTTTCTTTTGGCGACTGTTTTTCAGGTCACCTTACTTCCTACTTCTATGAAATAGAAGAGAATCTGAAATATTCCTAAGGAGTATTTCTCTATTTTCTCAGTAAAATAAAAAAAAAATTTAAATTCTACTAAAAGCCATGGTGTAGGTGAAGATTGGCACTTTTCAAAATACCACTTTTTTGTAGAACTTTTTCAAAATACCATTTCTCGTGCTTTTCTGCAGTAGATTCTGATTTAGTAGCTATGGAGTGGAGCCCTTGAAGCTGTATTTTTAAAAGTTCTGTAAGTGATTCTGATGCCTACTAGATCTGGCTTCGGAGTTAAAATGAGTTGGATGCAAACTGGCATGATTAAAAATACTTCTGGATTGGAAAAGCCCACAGTCCTTTACAAAGCAGAGCAATTTGATTCGATTCAACAACATTTATTCAATGTCTACTCTGTGTCAGACACTTTGGTGTGTGTCAGAAACAAAAGTGAACACCACACAGTTTTTGTCCTCAACTGGCTCAGAGACTACAGATAGGTTAGGGAGGGAGAGAGACAAACAGAGAGAGAGAGAGAGAGAGAGAGAGAAAGTGAGAAGGAGAGAAGAAGACATAAAGGGGGGAGGGAAACGGAGAAAAAATGAGAGAGAGAAGGAATGAATTAATCTACCTGCAGTGTGGCAAGAAAAATAGAAATAAATTCCATTGGAATTAACAGAGGAACAAGGAGGGGAAAAAAAGCTACAAAAGAGAAGGTGACTTTGGATCTGCCATAGGGAGTTACAAGAAATACAGCAGAGGGTTCTCAACCAGTGTTGAGCAGTGTGTGTGGGCAATTGTAGTTGTGGTTGTGGGGCTGTGACTGGCATTTAAAACCCATGAGGTACTCCTGTATAAGGTGTCCACAGCACTCCTTTGAAAAATCCTACATTGACTGACGGAAGAGAAGTTAAGATCTTGAAAATCACAAGTGCTAGGAAATGTAAGATAAGAATGTTGGTTTGGATCGCCATTGTGATACTCTTTATGACAAGAACAGTAATAGAAAAAGTAACTAAGTTGTATGAAGGTTTTAGATGACAAATTTTGACTACTCTGGTAATTGAATACCTATCATTGTCTCAAGTTAGAAATGTAGAACGGATACTAGTAACAGTGAAAATGCTAAAATTGCATCAGTTTTTATTTATTTGAAAGAAGCATAGAACAAAGCTTTGCCTGTAGGTCCTAAAAAGCTCAGCATTAACCAATTGCTTTATTGCTTTAGCCTCTACTATTTCATGAATAGGAAGGAGTCTTCTTGAGAATGTCCTCAAAACGTCATCAGTTTTCAAAGATTTCTTTTTCCTCCAAATCAATAGCATTTCTGAAATATGCTTTCTTTGCTTAGCTATGCATGAAACTATTGTTCTTCTTTTGACTGTAAACCCTATTTCCAGGATCTTTGAACAAAACAATTAACTGGTAGGTTTTCTAGTGACCTGGAAAATCATAATGTTAGGGTCAGAACACTTGCAGCCATCTACACGGTGAGTGTGTATATTCCATTAGAAACAGAGCTGAGAGAGCATAAGGAAAGTGTTACCTACATATTTATTAAGAATAACTCATAGGATATGGAGCAAGTCCTTTTAAAACTGCATCTGTATAGGTTCTTGAATATCATTCTTTACATTCATCCTGAAAAGGTTAATTTATTTTTCTACATTCAAGAAATTCTGTGTGCTTACAGTTACCTTGGTACACTCACCTGAATGAAACTTGAAAGACTTTTAAAGAAAGAAGACTTTCTTATTCTTTAAGGTTTCAAATAAGTACTCATACATAGAACTGAATAGTTTATATTAAGTATTTTGCAATTATTGACATCTTCCTAGGATACTACATTAATATTATGCCCACAGTGTAAGAACATTTTCTCTATGATAGTACATGACCAACATACCTATATTCTAATAAAATGACTATACGAGCATTATCAAGACACTTAGTTAAAGTCAAAAATCACAGATATGGAATTAAGAGCTCTAGGGTTTTGATTCTGAGCTAAGTGACCATCTTCCCAGAAATGGGCCTCTTCCTCAATATTCCACTTAGATTCTCTAGCAGGGAACAGTCTAATATTAATCAAATATTTGTGTCCACGTTTCACCAACAGCACAACAGATATTACTTTAAGTCTTGTCCTACTGTGTTAGAACATTTTGAGCAGTGGATATGCTGATGGGCATGACCTTAGGCCCATTGGTCTCACAGTTGATATGAGGCTGTCCATGGAGACTGACTAAAATAGTATTATGTATAAAATAAATTTGTTTGGAATTACTCACCATCTAAATCCTGACCCAGGGTCCAACTTTTAAAACAAAACCACCTTTCTTTTAGTCATTTAACATCTATTATGAACTTTGGAATATATCATTGTCTTCTTTGACTGTGCAAACCACTTAATGTGTAGAAGTTCTCTAGTCATTCCAAGAGCAAAGCCCAGGACATGCCTTAAATCTTGGTTTGCCAATTAGATCTGTACAAAGACATCAAAGTCTGGGAAGAAACCATCCATCCAACCTTCATGTCAGCCAAGGTAGAGAGATCCAGAGTGGCCAGCTGGTCCGATGGGTCTAAACACAAACCAAAGTCATGTGATAGAATAAGGAGTAGAACATGGAGACTCAGGATTCTTATTGTTATTTCCACAAGTCACAAAAAAATTCCTCTCCAGTGTTGCAGACACCACCTTGAGATCTGACCTTTAGATGAAATTAGGTTGAGACTGTACATGGTCACTAAAGGTCATTCTCATTCATGTGGCATAACACAAAGAACACATTCTCCTGATGGAAGGTCAGAAGCATAACCACCCTGCATCAGTATCCTATTTTTTCTCAGCACATTTTGGGGTACAGAGAAGATATTAAAGTTTAAACTCTGAATTAATATACACACTTGAAACCAAGATAATCACTCTGCCAATTATAGATATGTAATATTAGGGAAAAGTGTTTATTTTTTCTAATTCTCATTTTTCTTAACTATAAAATTGGGTCAATAATATTACTATTATGTGGGATTTTCAGGATTAATGAAATAAATGGCCTATCTTAAATGTTTTATTAGTGAATTCTCCTGCTATTAATAATGAAGTGTTCTCTCTGAAGTTCTTCATGGTTTTTAGTATTAAGAATAGGAAACAGACTAAGAATCTTGGACATAATTTAGTTTAGTATGTAACATTTTTTTCTAGATAAATACATGAAGAAATTTGCACAATTGTATACATAAGAATTAACTCTCCTCAAATACATATAATTTCCTTCTTTTGTCAGGGAACTTGTACTAAGACATTTAACAATTTGTTTTATAACTATGTTTACATTATTTAATGATGTATTTGATATCAAAGCAATAAATCAATATGTAAATAGGAAGAAAAGCATACTTTATATTCTATTAATCTAAATTTAAATTCATACAGAATTCATGAAATGCTTTCACTAATTCTCATCACTCAAAGAAGAATTTCAAAATTCATAAGAGGTTTGAGACTTTTTATAATGAACAAGAAATGCCAGTATCTTTTCCTTAGCTCGAAGAATAGGGAACTACTTATTACAAAATGTTTTTATTCATACCACAAAATTTTATGGAGTTTCTTTTAATATGAATTTGTAAAGCACAGTAAGTTATTTAATTTGTATGGATTATTTCATCATGCAATGATTACTAAATGAACTAAACAGAATTATATTTTATCTTAATGAAAAATTATGTATAAGTACTTTTCCATTTATCTTGCAAAATAGCTATGCAACACCATTAGAATCATAACAAAGTATTAGCTCAAAGAATGCATAAATCATGCCTCTCTGTTTCTGTGGCCCATGGCTGAATGAATTTTTCATCACCACATCTCTTTTTTTAATGTATGGTGTTTTTTCATGATTACATGGAAATTAAAGATTTTCTAATTTGAGGATTATAGTTAAACATTTATCAAGTGAAATGAAAGTAAGCCTTTTTAAATTATGCCTAAGGAGTGTGGCTGCCCAATAGGGATTCTATCAGGGAGACAATTCTGAGCCATTTTCTCTCTCATTACACTGTTGATTTTAGTCTGGGCCACAGATATGTTGTGTAGCATAGAATTTAACACTGGCAGCTGGGCTGGGAGACCTAATGTATTATACAATGCATGAATAATGTGTGATATAATTGTGAGTGGATGTTTTTTTGAAGAGTTGAAACATATTGCAAGTGGGACAAGTTAGGCCAGCCTAGTTTCATTTCACTTAAAATGTTGCATCTGAAAATTGAGAAAACATTTATTGAATGCCTGTTTTATGATAGATACCGAGCTCTTATACATATCATGGTGCTTATGAGATATTCAAATCTAAAACTAAGAGGTCCATCGAATTTAGTAGGTCCAATACTAAACTGATTTTTCCCACCTCCATCATCCGACCTGCTTCTTTTCCTCTATTTCCTATACTACTAAATGTACAGCCATAAACCTTGAGACCCAAGATAGGATCTATGTGTCATTGAAATTCCTTCCTTTAATTTACTTCCCTACACATAATTTATCACCAAATCCAATTGAGTTAGTCTCTGAAAAGCTTGAATTTACCCCCCTACTTCACAGGACTCCTTGACTAATGTGACCCTTTATTTCTGTCCTGGACTATTTCAATAGTCTACTGTATAGTCTTCCTTCCTCTAGTCTCACCAAGTCCCATATTCCCTGAGCACTGACATAAAGCAGCTATCTAAAGTACAGATCTGAGCATAGTATCACAGCACTTCATACTTTTCATTGGATCCCCATTGCCTATAAAACTAGAACTACGTCCAAATTTCATAGAGCCATTGCTTTGTCTCCTGCTACCATCTCCCTTTCTGTTTATGCCCTATGCTCCAATCAATTTCTCCATCTGCTTTCAGGTCTCTGTGCCATTGATGCTCCCCCTGCTTGGAAGTCCTTTTAATCATGTATGAATGAAAAAAAATCTATTAAATCCTCAAGAACCATTTTAAAGATTACTGCCTTAATAAAGCCTTTCTTGATGTTTCTATTTAGCTTATTTTTTCTCTCCCCCCACCTCATTGTATTCTACTCACATTATTGTTATAGCTCTTGCCATGATTGCAAATACTTTTATGTTTTCTATTAGTAAGAGTGGCAAGGATTTTTTAAATTAATTAATTTCTTTTTATTTATTTATTTATTTTTAGAGACAGAGATTGAGAAGAGGGGAGGGGTAGGGAGAGAGGAAGAGAGAGAATTCCAAGCAGGCTCCACACTGTCAGCACAGAGCCCAATGCAGGGCTCAATCCCAAAAAGTGTGAGATCATGACCTGAGCATAAATCAAGAGTTAGACGCTTAAGTAACTGAACCCCCCACCCTTGCCAGCGCCCTCAACAAGAAACTTCTAATTGGTGTCTGTCTTCAGTTGGTCCTCATTTTAACCTTCCTTCCTCATGGTTTCCAGATTCTCTAAAAACCTTTGATATTCCTTCATCACTTGTATCTAAAGTCCTGCTAGTGACCATGGTACACTGAGCTCTTCACACTCCATTTCCAGCCCAATTCCATCACCCGTGCCATACACCTTAGACTCTCATAGAGAATGTACCATGGTTGTTCATACTTTTTATTTTTCCTTTTATAAGGAATGGTTTTTCTTTTCCTTCCTCTCCAGATCTATTCTTACTCATTATATGAAGGCTCACAAGACACACAAA
Organism: Cryptoprocta ferox; assembly: GCA_028646485.1. Lineage (NCBI taxonomy): Eukaryota > Metazoa > Chordata > Mammalia > Carnivora > Eupleridae > Cryptoprocta > Cryptoprocta ferox. The sequence goes on from CM053577.1 coordinate 74,677,887, forward strand.
ATCTCTACAAAACCTTCCTTGCACTCTAGTGAGTTCATCTACTTTTGTCTTTCTACTTCCAGAAGATCTTCTGCACAGGGCCATGTTGTCCTTGGAATCTTGTAATAGCAACTGGTCTCCTCCTTCCATACTTGTCAATCCTCAGCAGTGATCATAGTGATTCATTTAAATAGAATGTTAGATCTTGTTCGTCCTCAACTCAAAACCCTTCACTGGGTCCCCATCTCATTCAAGGCCCTGCATCCTATGGCCTGTGTCACTTCTCTGACCTCTCCTCATACGTCAGCTGGCTGCCTTATCAGCTAGCTGCCTTGCTGTTCGTTGAACTTCTCAAACTCTTGGCTCTGGGCATTTGCATTTGCCTTTTTCTCTACCTGAAACTTTATTCTCCAAATAATCACATGGCTTATACCTCCACCTCTTCATAGATATCACACTGTCGTTGAGACTTTTCTCAGCTTTCCTATTTGACACTGTACTTAAGTTTTTTCCTACCCTCATTTCCTACCCCCCTTCATTGCTCTTACTTTTTTCACATCAAATATTTTCTATTTTATTTCTTGTTGCTTTTCCTGGAAAACGAGCTTCACAGAGCAGGAATTTTTTCCCCTATTTTGTTTTCTGAGATATCCCTAGAGCTTAGAACTATTTCTGGTTTATAATAAGACTCAATTATATATATTAAATAAATACACACATTCATGCTATAAAGTACTTGAATGGAGAGGTCATGTTTGACTCAATTCCATGATTCCATCTGGGAATGATCCTTGGCACATAATCATTAAATCCACAAAAGTTTTTGATTAATAAATGAATGTATTTGCCAGCCCTTGGATACAATGTAGGAGAAGCTACTTAAACATGCAGCAGTATATTTGCTAGATTACTTCCATCAAAGTATAGTTATCTAAACAACTTAACCTAGGTGGAAAAATGGTCAGCTATTATTATTGGCTAGTGATTAGAAAGTTCCTCATTTATCTGAAATATTATTGGAAGCCTATCCACTGTACATGTCAGTGGGATTTTTGTTGTTGTTCCTTTTAACAACTGTATTCTCTTACATTGTTGAAAGACAGTGTTGCTTTTCAACTCTGGCTTTAAGGTAGAACATTAGGACATTATAGAAAATTCTGATGCCACATATACAGAGTCACGAATTCTGATTCAATCAGTTGGGATGCAGCCTAAACATGGATAGTTTTTTAAAAGTCCCAGAGAAATGAGAATGAAGAGCCAGGATCAGAGACTACAGTTTAAAATGGCTGTATCTTAGGCTAACTAACTGGTCAGGTTGCAATGGTTGCCACACATCACCTTACTCTTACCATGACTGGTAAAGCTGAGATAGTATTTTATATAAACTCAACAGAAATCAAGAAAAGCACATATGTAGTCATATTTAATAAAGTAAAGCAGCTAAATTTTTTTCTGATGTAAATAAAGTAAAGCAGCTAAAATTTTTTCTGATGTAAATTTTTTTCTGATGTAAAGTACTTCATACTTTACAAAGTTATTTTAGTGGTCTTATGGCTATATCTTGTGCAAAATATATTTTTCCCTTAGTTATTAAATTATAAGTGAATAGAGGAGAAAACTGACATACAAATTGACAAATTCATTATTTTCTTCTACAAAACTAAATCTTATGAAAGGTTCCCTTCTCTCTGTGAATCAAAATCCTATGGATTAATTTATCATCGAAACTAGCGTCAGTTTAAGAGGGAAACTTGAGAGTCAGCTTAAGAGAAAGAAATGAAATTTTCAAATTGGACAGTAAATGATTTTAAAAAGATTTTTTTATATGCTACTTACTCCTTTCTAACAGAACAGTGAGGAATTGATGGTGATGGCATTCTAACTTACATAAAATAACCCCATTGGTATGTAGAGTGACTTAAATTTGTATGTCTAGGAAATTAAAGAGTTAGTTACAATTTACTTATGCATGTAGAACAAATATAGAATATAGAATTAATTTTATACAAATACTTCAATTTCTGTATTTTTACACAGGATGAGTTGCATACCACACACACATTATTGCATATGTATGTATTATACATATGTATTTATATTTATATGTTATTTATGTAATATACCTATAAAGAAAACATAATCAGCAGTGCCTAACTTAGAGGGTAACTTTTACCAACAGTTTATAGTAGCTGTGGCTCAAAGAACGGCATATTGTTTTCTTTTTGGTACTGAGTCATTGAAGAGACTTATAGAGACAATTGGATTTATTTCCACAGTTACATAGTCTGCATTTTTAGTAACACCTGGGCCTTTGCTTCTGTGTTGAAAATGAACCTTTCCCAAAGCCAGACTATGTGGGATGTGTTGGAGAAAAAGTGACTCTTCTTACTCATCACTCAGTGAATAATGACACTAGTGATGTTAATAGTAGTGGCACTTGAAGGAATAATGATCCATCATCATGCCTCCCTCACTGCCCAGTGAAACTATGTACCCAAAGCTTCTGGGGAGCTTCCAGTTTTACAGCACAATCTGAAACTAAGGTACATCCAAGTTGTAAAAACAACTGAAATACTACACTGCTACATTCTATTACTGGGACAAATAAGTCTGGCATGTTTAAGAAGTTCTGTAATTTGTATTTAATTCACTCCTCTCAGGCCATTGTCTTTAGGCCATTTTGGTCCTCACTTTTAGAAGATGAGTTTTTTGATGCCTTCAGGTAGACAAAACTAGATGCTTCTTGTTTTTCTAACTTCCACCTTTCTCCATAACTCTCATAAGATAAATAAGTCCATATGTCATGAATTTGCCTGATTCTTAACAAATGAAACACTTTATCTCTTGTGTCATGCTCTTAATTTCATTAGGACCCATCTCTGTATACCAAGACAGATAAATAAGAGTGAATTTAATAGAGAAACATAAATGTATATTCATGAAAGTTTATTTGTACATAGCTCAATACAGAATAAACTCCATTTGTTTTTGCCTTAATGCCATGAATTAGAGAGTTCAACTAGTTCAAATTCCATTTATTTACCTGCTATTTTTCTTAGATGTGCATATTTAACCATTATCTTACCTTCCTTTTTTTTTTTGTTTTTTTTTGTTTGTTTTTAAAGAAAAGCTTTCTAAAAATAAGGTTTGCTGAAGATAAGTGTGGCTTTCTTGTCTCTGTTGTTTTATTTAAATTAACAAAAAAAATTCCTTCCTTCCCTTCTCTTTTTTTGAAACCCCAAGTATTTGATTTAAATTATGTTTAAAGTTAATCAATTTCAAGGAAATACATTTAAGGTCTTGGAAGAAAACTATTTTTTTTTCTACTGATGTTTTTGAGTCATCTTAACCCCCTCTCCCATCTCTCACATAGAATTGAGGGTGTTTTTTTTTTGTAATAAAAGGAAGCTTTTTAAGGGATAAAACAATTTAGATAGAAATCAATGAGGTCCTGAAAAAAAGCACAGGGCCTTCGAGTCAGACAGACCTAGCTGAGTAAACTTGGTAAGGACCTGGGTACTTCTGCACCTCATTTCTATTTTTCATAAAAGGTGAATAGTTCTGTCTCACATGTTTTCATGAGATTAAATCTAATTAGAGAACATACAGAGTATGTATTATACTATAGGTCTTTATTCAATAATAGGAATACCATTTCATGTTGTCCCTTCCAATGAAAATGCCAAAATTATTTTTATCTAAGATCTTGTTGATTCCTGTACTTCTAAGTGACTGCTGTTATGTTAATGAGTAACACAGGTTTAAGAAATATGACTTGACTATTTAGTGTCATCAGTCGATAACTGCTTCATTGGAATAGATATTCAGTGACCTGTAGCTGCTAGGACAGCCAAAAAACACCAAAAGAATCCTATGCAAACAAAATTTCACATCAAGGACTTAATTTCTTATCAAAGCAAAACCCATTGATTTTTGGCCCTAGGAAAGAACATCTTCAGAACCAACAGCTCTATATTCAGTTAAGTTGCCAGTAGTAGTAGTTTTGAATTGTCTTATAGGACCTAAGTGAAGACATTCAATTGTCACTGGTGGAGATGGGTGATTCTGAAAGCAAAGAAATACCCCAAAGAGGAAACCTGTGTCAGATTTAGTGTCAGGAGGAAGTAGGTAGAGTGCCTCCTGGACCTATTTTGAAGGGAACCAATCCAGATATATTATCTGTTTAAAAACAGTGTATCACCACTGTCAGTGTCTGGAGTTGCTCTAAAAACATAGAAGATTTGTCATAAAACCTGAAATAGAAGGTGTAGTCTCTGGCTGCAGAATGCACCCTGGCATGAGATGGCCATGTTAGCATCTGGTTAATAAATTACCTCAGCAGAAAACACTCTCGTTTGTTGACAAATGGTCTAGCTGCTTTCTCAGTGAGACTGGAGGATGAGAAACTTCTGGAAACATTGTATTCAGTCCCTAAATATGGAAATATGTTGAAAAGTCCACTAGTCCAGGTGGAATCATGCACCAAATATTATAAACAATGTCAATGCTTCTCTTCATTCTTTTCTTTAAAAGCATAACTGAGTTTGAGAACCTAAATTCTAAAAATGCTTTTGCTGCAGTTTATTAATGTCAAAACCAATAAGAAACAAATTTCACATGGCATTCTTATTAAAATAAATTTAAACAATGAGATTTCTGAGTTGAACGATTGAATATTTCGAGACATATTTATCAAATAATACTAAGGCTGAGGCATTTCTTTCCCAAGGTAACAGTAAGAGAGAATTGACAATGCCCTTTCCTTTTTTTGGACTATGCCAATATCAAAAATTAAAAGTTGGAACAGAAAAAAATTCATTTAACTAAACAATGTTAGAATTTGAAGAGAACTTTGATATTCTCTATTTAAAACCTATTCATAATACAGACAAAGAATATAACATATGAGGTCCAAGCAGGATTAGAAACTATGAACTCCTCAAATCTCTGTCTTTGTACTCTAATTCTTGTACTTCTTCTATCACATCAAAGCTCATCTTCATGTTCAGTGAGCAATAAATGGAATTACATGACGAAAATACAAGGGTCATGTGGGAAATAGTAAGATTCGAAAGGCAGGCAGTATAAAGTTGTGTAAATCCTTCAATAATAGACTGAATAGTTGGGACTTTATTCATTGTGTGACAGGGATCCACTGGAAATACTATGGAAGCTATGTCAGAGAGCTATCCAGAAGCCCAAAGGACAACCTTAGATCTGCATGTTTATGCTCTGCATGTAAAGCTCAGATAAAAATTCGCCATCCATTTCACACACTACACTTGAGTAAATTCATCTTCCTCATAGTACCTGGGTACCATGGCTATGAGAAGACTGGAAGAGGTATATACAGGGATATTACAGTCTCCAGAAGTAAATAGTATGGTATAACTGGAGAAGAAAAGAAAAAGACAGGCATTGTGCAAGCCTGTTTCTTTCTCCACTTAGTTCTTTTTATGAAGACTGAGGTTCCTCCTTCTAAAACCCAGTACACCTTGAAAAATGTGGTCAAATACTCACAATTTCTGAAACAATGTGGTGAGACAGGTGGCTGAATAAGTATTGACTTCTAGCTAGCAGACCTGTGACAATTTGTAACCTCTGGCAGGTCTTTTAGCTTGCATTTATTCATCTATGGAAAGAGAAGAATATTAACTGCCTAATATTGTGGGGGCGCCTGTGTGTCTTATCGTTTGAGCATCCAACTTCGGCTCAGGTCATGATCTCATGGTTCAGGAGTTCAAGCCCTGGGTAAGGCATGCTTCTATCAGTGCAGAGTCCACTTAGGATCTTCTGCCTCCCTTTCACTCTGTCCCTCCCTCACTCTTGCTCTCTCTCTCTCTCTCAAAAAAGAAATATATTGTGGACCTCAGAGGTGGTTGTGAAGTACCAATGGGACAATCTATGTGGAAGCACATAGCCTGATTAGATTCACAACTTTCATTTTTTAATAGATCTTAAATTGGACAGGTCATTTTATATTCTGAGAACTATGATTATGAAAATATCTGCTGAAGGGTCAACCATAGGTCAAATAAATAGAAAATTTTTAAAAAATCACTTCACCTAATCTAATACTCTATCATAATCAAGTATTTAAAATAAAAAATAATTTTGCTATCCAAGAAAGTGATAGTGGAAGGAGGCCTTTAATATGGAAGAGAACTCTTTATAGTATAGTAATTATTTCTCATTTATATAGTATATAAATATATTACTAAGGAATTATAAAAAGATTATGTGGGACTTCTGGTTATGATATAGAAAGTCATAGGAAATCATTGCTTTCATCCTAACAACCAGAAGAAGCTGGATAACCTTCAAAACCACAGAGTTCTTTTTTTTTCCTTCAGAGAGCTGAGGATGCAGTGAAATCTAAATAAACTAATTTCCAGAAAAACGACAAGCCCTTCACAAGAGAGAAGAGTCCCACAGCTGTTCGCATTTCAGGCAAAGTAGCAGAAGAGGAGGTACCTGCCATAGAAGCGGGTAAGGAGAAACCAGCTAAACTTTTATTGAACTTTTGATGGCTGTGCGTAGGCTGGCATGAGAGATTAGATTTCCAAGAGAGTATAAATCACAGAGCAAATCTGCAACCACCCACCAAATATTTCCCACAAGTATTCACCTTGTTCTTGAGAGTACTATGCCAAAAATTTGGGACGAGTCAGGAGAGCTGAGAGAGAGACTCTTCCAAGCACAGAGCCTCCTGTAGGTATAACATAGCACCCACTGGAGGCAAGAGGGGGGACAATGAGCAGGAGAGCTGAGATGTGTAGGTCTCTCAGAAAACCCGCTGAGGCAGGAAGAGAGAAAAACCTTTGTGACATTCTGTTCTTTCATAAAATGTAAAATAGCTGCCTTTATAAGTCTGGGGAATAGGAAGCAGGGCTGAAGGAGTTCTCCAGAGTTGGAACCAGGGGTGGCCCTGGATGTCAAAGTCTTCTGCCCAGTTAATCAAAAAGTTTGGAGCTAAGCTATTAAGCAGAGGTATACCATTCATAGTACAAGGAGATGGTGGCTCAGTTCCAAAGACAAAGAAAACTCCTGAATTTAACCAGTGCTCAGATCCTAAGCTATTCTCAGAGGAAAGTCTAGATCCTTCCTTAAAACATGTGAAGCCACTGATGAAAGTTGGTCCAGCCCAACTGCTTATCATACTGATATAGTCTTTCACTTTAGCATATAAACAAAAGAAGGGGTTGGCCTTTTTTGGAAGTTAATATTACTTCTATTCATTTACACAAAATGTCTTGCTTACAATAGAAATAATGGTGAGATATTAAAAAGCAAGAAAAGAGGCCCATGGTCAATAAAGAAAAATGCCAATAGAAATAGACACAGAAATGGCCCAGATCAGACAGGGACTTTAAAATAGCTAGGACAAAATTGCTACAAGATATGTTGAAAAAGATATCATAAAAGACAATCTATTATACTTGAAGTTGGTAAGTGTTGTCATAGATATAAGTAATATCATAACATATATGAATAATTGAACTGGTAAAGAAACAAAGGCAAGATTTGATTAAAGAAGCACCATTTCAGTCATATCTTATACTGTATTTAGAAACAGAAGAAACAGAGAAAGGCACTCCAAGAAGATGATAGAGAGTATAGAGATGGGTAGTTATGAAGTGGTATTATGTAAAGCAGTGAGAATTTCCAACCCAAAGGAACAGATAATTGTAAGGGTGGGGGCCAGGCAGCTTCATGGATATGTAACCTGTACATTCACACAGAGCCCTATGCACCAAAGAACACTTGCTTGCTTTAATGTTTTGTGGTGACCAAACTGAAATTCTTAAATTAATTTAATTTAATTTAATTTTATTTTATTTTATTTGAGAGAAAGAGAGAGAATGAGCACGGGAGAGGGACAGAGAGGAAAAGAGAGAGAGAATCTTAGAAGGCTCCATGCTCAGTGTGGAGCTGGGTGTGGGACTCTATCCCATGACCCTGGTATCATTCTACCTGAGCCAAAATTGAGAATCAGTATGCTCAACTGATTGAGCCACTCAGGTGCCCCAAAAGTTTTTTTAAAAAAATAATCTCTACACCCAACATGGAGCTTGAACTTACAACCCCGAGATCAAGAGTCTCATGCTCCACCAACTGAGCCAGACAGGCACCCCTGAAATTCTTAATCTTTGAAAAGAGAACATCACATTTTATTTTGCATTGAGGCCTACAAGTTATGTAGCTAGTCCTGAGAAGAGGGGGCCATCAGGAGGAGATTGTGAAGGACTTTGAATATAGCATTAGAGAAATTAAAGTGATCACACATCACAGGTTCCCCAGAACAAGCCCAAATGTATACTTGTCTCATCCTAATTTTTCCTGTCACTTGAGCATACATTGTATGGCCATGCTGTGCTGCATGAAGAAACCTGGGAATATTTTTAAGCAATGATGTGTTTTGAGTATATATGTTTTTCAAGCATACTTTACAGAATTCAGTGTGAAGAGTAAACTGAGTCTGGGGAGAAAGCCTCATTAGAGCAGTTAGGGAGCTCCTGTAAGCCACAAATAATGAAGACCTAAACCAAAGCAAGGGCTGAGGGGAAAGAAGTAGAATATATCAGATTTGGTAAGTTTTTGGAAGTGAGGAGTAATGGAAAGAGAAGAATCAAGGATGACATCCAGGTTTCCAATTTGAAAGATCAATACAAAATGATGCTCTTATGCCAGGTTTGAAGGCAATGGAAGAAAAGGGTTTTTTGTGGAAATGTTGAATTTAGAATGGCTGCAGGATAAAGGTACAAGTGATGATTAAACAAATGAGTTTACTGGTCTGAAATTCAGACTAAAAGTCAAGACTGGAGGTATGGATTTGGGAATCATATGAGGCCTGACTATTGTCCCTGGGTTTATTTGTGGCTATGGGTCCTGGTCTTGTCAAACAGGAACTTGTTTATAAAGGGAATTACCCCATTTCACATGATGGTGAAAAAAGTGGGGGGAGTTTTAAAATCTGTTTCAAACTCTCTCTAGTGTTGGTGGCAAAAGTAAGGCATCATTTTCAAATGTAATATCACTCAGTATCTCTACTATCTTGCTTTTTTCCTTCTTTCCATCTTCCTCTTTATTTTATTACAGAGGCACTTTATGTTGTCAATAAATATCTTGGCATGTTTTGGACTTTTTTCCCGCCTTTTTGCTCTGAGGTATACTCCTTGCTGTTATTTTCTTATTTCTGTTTTGATCTATAACCTACTGCTTTAATTTTAGGACAGTCATTTCTTTGCCTTTAATTGTTTTCTTAGAATATTTTCTTATATTTTCCATTTAATTTATCAAAAAAATTTTCCCTTTACTCCTTTTAAAGAAAAAGAAAATGCTTTAAATGCTCCTTTAAATTTAAACTTTCAAGTTTAATTTTATTTTTTAATTCAAAATTTTTATTGAGATAATTGAATCTTCACATACAGTTATAAAAACTAATACAGAGATTTATCCAAGCTCAGATAGTTTCACTGCAGAATTTTACCAAACATTTAAAAAAATTAATAGAGGAGAATTATGTCCACTAGATTAAGAGGATCTACAACACAGCTAATAATGATATTTAAATCAGTCAATCAATAAATCAGTAAAAGAATGAATGCTTTCTTCCAAAGATCAAGAACAAAGCAAGGTTGTTTGTTTTCAGCACTTTCACTCAACTTTGCACTGGAAATTCTACCCACTGCAATATGGCAAATAAAAGAAATAAAGTCCATACAGATTGTCTATGTGGAAAATCCCAAGGAATTTACAAGAAAAACCTAAAACAAAACAAAACAAGAACTAATATGTGAAATCAGCAAGGTTCAATATTAGTTCTAAGAGGTTTTTTTATTCTTTTGAGATTTAAAATTACAAATCCAATTTCTTAATTGATTATAGTGCTATTTAGATTCAGATTTCATCTTGGTTGAGTTTTAGTATTTTGTAATCTTCAAGGCACTGGTCAATTTCTTCTAAATTGATGAATTTTTGACTGTAAAGTTGTTCAGAGTTTTTACTTATTATCTTTTTAATAGGTGCTGAATCTATAATGATATCCTGTATTTAATTTCTTACATTAATGATTTGTATCTTTCTTCTTTATTTTTACATGTCTTGACAGAAGTTTATCAATTTTATTGATTTTTTTCAAAGAACAGGGTTTTTTTTAGTTGAACTTCTCTATTATTCCCTATTTCACCTTCAATGATCTATACTCTTTTCTTTATTATTTCCTTCCTCTGATTGTTTTGAGTTTATTTTGCTTTTCTGTTTCTAGTTTCTTGATATAGCAATTCAGATTATTTATTTAAAATCTTTACTCATTTCTAATGTAAGCATTTATTGCTATAAATTTCCTTTTCAGCACAGGTTTAGTGGTAAACCACATATGTTGATATGCTATGTTTTCAGTTTCATTCTGCATATTTTTAAGCTTCTTCTGACCCATGGATTGTTAGGGGTGTTCCGTTTCCTATTGTCTGTTATTGATTTCTAATTTCATTCTATTATGGCCAGAGAACATACTCTGTATTATTTCAATTATTTTAAATGTGTTGAGCTTTTGGATATGGTCTGTCTTGATGAATGATCCATGGGCACTGGGTGTTTTCTGCTATTGTTAGGTGGGATGTTCTCTACATACCCATTAGATATTATTAGATGAGTATTTTGTACAGAACTTTTATACACTTGTTTTCTATTAGTTCTATCAGTTGCTGAGAGGGGACATTGAAATCCCCAACTATAATTGTGGACTCGTCTATTTCTCTTTCCAGTTCTATCAGTTTTCCCTCATGTATTTTGAAAGTCTGTTGTTGGGTGCATACACATTTAGCATCATTATATCTTTCCAATGGGCTAATCCGTTTATTGTTATGTAATGTCACTCATTGTCTCTTGTGATTTTCTTTGCTCTGAAATCTACTTTATTAGTTATTAATATAACCATACATACTTTTATTTGATTAATATTTCCATCAATGTTTTTTTCATTCTTTTAATTTCAACATAGTTATGCCCTTAAATTTGTACAGCATATGGACAGGTCATATTATGTACCCATTCTATTGACCTTAGTCCTTTGGTGTATTTGAAATATTTACATTTAATGTAATTATTCTTATGTTAGGGCTTAAATCTTCTATTATTTATTTTGCATTTGTTTCTTTAAGTTTTCTTTTTCTGTTTTTCTTTTCTTATATTCTTATAGATTACTTCAAACTAAAGAATACATCTTGATTTATATATAGTGTTTTTGAGTGTATCTCATTGTACAGTTTCTACAGTGATTGTTCTGGGTATGACAATGTATGTATGTGACTTATAACATTTTTTGGTATCAACATTTTACCACTTTAAGTAAAGTGTGAGTACCTTAACAATTTTGCTTGCTCATCTCACAATCTCTTGACAGAATGGGGAAGTCTCAGGAATAGCACGGAAGACAAGTGCTGCTCCTCTCTGCTTATTACTAACAGGGGTTCCAATCCATCCCCTTGCTGGTCATGTCAGCCTCACCTGATGTTGTTAGACTGATTTGTGCTTGACCTGGTAGAAAAATGAGCCTACCTGAGCTGTCTTCTTTTGACAGGTTGAGCATTGGGAAATCCAGGACCTGGGCAGCTATCTTCTGTAGAGAAAGGTGTCACCATCCTGTTCTTCTAGTCCTGGGATTCCAAGCCAACTTACCTTCTGTAAGAGATTCAAGCGATCCAGGGCCTGATCAAGGAAAAAGATATGACAAAATGGGCAGTAACACACAACAAGCTTTACTGATGCTTGGATAGGGTTGTGTGAGAAGGGAATTCCCTCACAGCTTAAGGTGAAGAGGCCACCATCTAGAAGGGGAGGAAGTCAAGGGGACTTCCAGGGAAGTAGGGGTATTAAAGAGGGAGACTATATGTCTGGTGATGTCAGTCAGCAGCACTGTGGGAGCCTCTGGGTCAAACAGCTCAAAGAGCAGCAGTGACTTAGAGCTTTACAACCATGAGGCCCTATCTTATCAGTAGGTAACTGCTTTGGGTGAGGTTTTGTAAAGCATGCAAAGTAAGCAGGCTCTAAATGGCTAAAAATTGTTTGTTTGACCTATTTTTAGAATAATTGGATGTATAAAATATCGAGTTTGGCACTGGCCAACTTTTGAACTAACAAGTCTTAGGCTGCAGTGAAGAAACAGACAACCTAAGACACCATCTTAGGCTCATTTATAGAACACCTCTTTACCACCTTACAGAGTTTTACTTTGGTTGCCTCTATCTCTCTCAGCTTTATTTAGGTATCATTCATGTATAATGCAATCAAGCCACTTAAAATATATAATTCAATATCTTTTAGCATATTCACAGAGTTGTTGCATCTATCACAGCAACCAATTTTAGAACATTTTCATTATTCCAAATAGAAACTCCAAACTCATTAACCATTCCCCACCAATCCCTTCATTGGCCAGCTGCTGTCAACCACTAGTCTACTTCTGTATTTTCTGTGTCTATCCTGGAACCTTTAATAAATAGAATCATACAATATGTGATCCTTGGTGACTGACTTCTTTCACTTAGCATGTTTTCAAGATTCATCCATACTGTAGCAGTACTTATTTTTTTATTTCCAAGTAATATTCCATTGTATTAATAGATCATATTTTATTTATCCATTCATCATTTGATGGACACTTGAAGTTTATACTTTTGACTGTTATGAATAATGCTGCTATGAATATTTGCATACAAGCTTTTGTGTAAACATACATTTTTTCATTTCTTTGGATATATGCCTGGAAATGGATTGCTGGTTTATATGTTAACTCTTATGTTTAGTCATTTGTGGAAATTCTAAATGGGCATACTGTAATGAGAGTTACAATCTCTCCACACCGTTTCTTTGTTTCTTTTTTTCTTTTTGATTACAGCCATCCTACTGCATGTGAAGTGGTATCTCATTGTGGTTTTGATTTGCATTTCCCTAATGATTGGTGATGTTAGGCATCTATTCATGTGCTTATTGACCATTTGTATATATTTCTTGGAGAAATGTCTATTCAGATCCTTTGCCATTTGAAACAATTTTTTAATGTTTATTTATTTTTTGAGAGAAAGAAAGAGGGAGAAGAGAGCAGGGGAGGGGCAGAAAGAGAGGAAGACCCAGAATCCAGGGCAGGCTCCAGGCTCAGAGCTGTCAGCGCAGAGCCTGACACAAGGCTCAAACTCACGAGCCATGAGATCATGACATGAGCCGAAGTCATCCACTTAACCAACTGAGACACCCAGGTGCACCAATCCTTTGCCCATTTTTTAATTGTATGTTTATTATTGAGAATTCTTTACATATTCTGGATATAAGTCCCTTATCAAGATTTTCTACATATAAAACCATGCCATCTGCAAACAGAGGTGTAGCTTACTTCTTTCTTTCCAACCTGGATGGCTTTTCTTTCTTTTCCTGATTACTAGCTTGAACCTCCAATGCAATTCTAACTTCCTTACTCAAGTCCGTTTATCATCAGAAATCCACCCCATGGTGTTTCACATGGTGTCTTATTTCCTGTGCATCTTGTTTAAATGCTTAATTAATTTTATACCTTGAGATGTACTAATTTGATGGATAAGAGAAAATGCAATTTACTAAGCAAAAGCTATGTAATATGTAGAGGTAGGTTATCACAGTTTTAGTTCCGAATGAATGTTCCACAAACATTCTTAAATTGTTCAGATTGTGCACTTTCTATTAAATTTGCATCACTAAAGGTCTCCATGTGCATGAATATTGGTTTTTACCCAATCGAAGAGATTAGAGCAGGCTAATAACATCATCTTTTAAAATCATTTGAGTTCCCCTAAAGATTTTCTCTGTAAAACAAGAATGCAGTGCACTTGAATTGCCATAGTCGTATTTTGAAAAGGTCATGTAGTATTATTGGTTATAAAATTGATGAAACCATTGAATTCTTTATTTTCTTACAAAGAAAGAAAGAAAATAATTTTGGCATGGTCCATATATGTCTCTGTGATGCATAACTGCATACGTGAACATACATATTTAATATTTATTATGCACCTGCTATAACACTGTATGCACTGAAAGGAAACATTCAAAAAATTAAAATACCTTGATTCTAAAGAATGAAGAATCCTTCCATACTAAAGGAGATCAAAACATGAAAATCAAATATAATATATGACCCTGCACTGGATCCAGAATCAGAGAAAAGTAATTGCTATAAGTATCACTATTGGGACACTGGTGAAATTTGATTTATAATTAATATATAATTAGTGTATCAATATTAAATTTCATGATTTTGGGACTTCTACTATGGTTATAAAAGTGAATGCAGTGTCCTAAGAGGAAAATACATTGCAATCCAGGCCTATTTCAAGAAATTAGAAAAACCGCAAAATCTAACAGCACACCTGAAAGAGCTAGAAACAGAGCAGCAAGAGCACCCCAAATCCAGAAGAAGAAGATAAATAATAAAGATCATGGCAGAAATAAACAACATAGAATCCAAAAAATCAGTTGAACATATCAATGAAACCAAGAGTTGGTTTTTTGAAAAAATAAACAAAATTGATCAACCTCTAGCCAGGCTTCTCAAAAAGAAAAGAGAGAGCACCCAAATAGACAAAATAATGATAGAAAATGAATTTATTACAACCAATCCCTCAGAAATACAAGCAGTTATCAGGGAATACGATGAAAAATTATATGCCAACAAACTGGATGGACAACCTAGAAGAAATGGGCAAATTCCTAAATGCACACACACTTCCGAAATTCAAATGGGAAGATATAGAAAATCTGAACAGACCCATAACTAGTGAAGAAATTGAATCAGTTATCAAAAATCTCCCAACAAATAAGAGCCCTGGGCAAGATGGCTTCCCTGGGGAGTTCTACCAGACATTTAAAGCAGAGTTAATACCCATTCTTGTCAAGCTTTTCCAAAAAATAGAAATGGAAGGAAAACTTCCAGACTCATTCTATGAAGCCAGCATCACTTTGATTCCCAAACCAGACAAAGACCCAGGAAAAAAAGAGAACTACAGGCCAATATCCCTGATGAATATGGAGGCAAAAATCCTCAACAAGATACTAGCAAATTGAATTCAACAGCATATAAAAAGAATCATCCACCATGATCAAGTGGGATTCATTCCTGGGTTCCAGGGCTTTTTCAATATTCACAAATCAATCAATGTGATACATCACATTAACAAAAGAAAAGATAAAAACCATATGATCCTGTTGATAGATGAATAAAAAGCATTTGACAAAATACAGCATTCTTTCTTAATAAATACCCTCGAGAAACTCGGGATAGAAGGAAATTACTTAAACCTCATAAAAGCCATTTATGAGAAGCCCACAGCTAATATCATCCTCAATGGGGAAAAACTGAGAGCTTTCCCACTGAGATCAGGTACACGACAGGGATGTCCACTCTTACCACTGTTAACAGTTTGGCATAGTGCTGGAAGTCCTAGCATCAACAATCAGACAACAAAAGGAAATAAAAGGCATCGGAATTGGCCAAGATGAAGTCAAACTTTCACTTTTTGCAGATGACATGATACTCTACATGGAAAACTAGGCAGACTCCACCTGAAATCTACTAGAACTGATCCATGAATTCAACAAGTTGCAGGGTACAAAATCAATGTACAGAAATCGGTTGCATTTTTATACACCAATAATGAAGCAACAGAAAGAAAAATCAAGAAACTGATCCCATTTACAATTTCACAAAAAACTATAAAGTACCTAGGAATAAACCTAACCAGAGATGTAATAGATCTGTATGAGAAATACAGAAAACTTATGAAGAAAATTGAAGAAGACACAAAGAAATGGAAAAATATTCCATGTTCATGGATCGGAAGAATAAACATTGTTAAAATGTCATTATTACCCCAAACAATCTACACATTCAATGCAATCCCAATCAAAACTGCACCAGTATTCTTCTCAAAGCTAGAACAAACTATCCTAAAATTTGTATGGAACCACAAGAGACCCCGAATAGCCAAAGTAATATTGAAGAAGAAAACCAAAACAGGAGGCATCACAATCCCAGACTTTAGCCTCTACTACAAAGCTGTCATCATCAAGACAGTATGGTATTGGCACAAAAACAGACACATAGACCAATGGAATAGAATAGAGAGCCCAGAACTGGACCCACAAATGTATGGCCAACTAATCTTTGACAAAGCAGGAAAGAGTATCCAATGGAAAAAAGACAGCCTCTTTAACAGGTGGTGCTGGGAGAACTGGACAGCAACATGCAGAAGAATGAAACTAGACCACTTTCTTACACCATTCACAAAAGTAAACCCAAAATGGATGAAGGACCTGAATATGAGACAGGAAACCATCAAAACCCTAGAGGAGAAAGCAGGAACCAACCTCTTCCACCTCAGCTGCAGCAATTTCTTACCCAAAACATCTCCAAAGGCAAGGGAATTAAAAGCGAAAATGAACTATTGGGACCTTATCAAGATAAAAAGATTCTGCAGGGCAAAGGAAACAATCATTAAAACTAATAGGCAACTGATGGAATGGGAAAAGATAGTTGTAAATGACATATCGGATAAAGGGCTATTATCCAAAATCTATAGGGAACTCACCAAACTCCACATGCAAAAAACAAACAATCCAGTGAAGAGATGGGCAGAAGACATGAAGAGACACTTCTCCAAAAAGGACATCCAGATGGCCAACAGACACATGAAATGATGCTCAGCGTCACTCATCATCAGGGAAATACAAATCAAAACCACACTGAGATACCACCTCATGGCAGTCAGAGTGGCTAAAATGAACAAATCAAGAGACTATAGATGCTGGCGAGGATGTGGAGAAACGGGCACCCTCCTACACTGTTGGTGGGAATGTAAACTGGTGCAGCCCCTCTGGAAAACAGTGTGGAGTTTCCTCAAAAAATTAATGATATAACTCCCCTATGACCCAGCAATAGCACTGCTAGAAATTTACCCAAGGGATACAGGAGTGCTGATGCATAGGGGCACATGTACCCCAATGTTCATAACAGCACTTTCAACAATAGCAAATCGTGGAAAAAGCCTAAATGTCCATCAACTGATGAATAGATCAAGAAGATGTGATTTATCTATACAATGGAATACTACATGGCAATGAGAAAGAATGAAATCTGGCCATTTGTAGCAAAGTGGATGGAACTTGAGAGTGTTATGCTAAGCGAAATAGGTCAGGCAGAGAAAGACAGATACCATATGTTTTCACTCATATGTGAAACAGGAGAAACTTAACCGAGGACCATGGGGGAGGGGAAGGGGAAAAATAGTTAAGGAGAGGGAGGGAGGCAAACCATAAGAGATTCTTAAATAGTGAGAACTGAGGGTTTATGGGGGTGGGGGAGAGGGGGAAAGTGGTGATGGGCATGGAGGAGGGCACATGTTGGTATGAGCACTGGGTGTTATATGGAAACCAAGTTGACAATAAACTATAAAAAAATAAAAAATGAAAAATAAAAAACATAATGGAAAACTAAAAAAATGAATGCAGTTAGCGTAAAGGGGCAGGAAATTTGTAGCTTTCTCTTAAGTGGCTCAAATAACAATAATGATGATAATGATTTTATCTCTTTGTATGTCATTATCTCTGTTTATATATAATAATGATCTGTCTATATATTTGTATATAGAAACACAGATATGGATATAATATATAGATATGAGAAAGGAAAAAAAATGAATGACATGGCAAATGTGACAAAATGCTAACAATCCATGAAGGTAAAGGATACATTGGAGTTCCTTGTCCTAATACAACCTGTATAAATTTGAAATTATTTCAAAATCAAAAAGTTAATACATAAACTGTTTTTTGCTGTGTTCAGGGAGTTTATAGTCTGGTTGGGGTTACAAGACCTACTCTAAACATGAAGAGTGTGTAAATTCAATTGGTAACAAGACAGTACAAGAGATCATTTCACCGAATCAGTGACTGAGTGATTTTCAGTCTCTACTATGTGCCAGTCACTGTGCATGGCCACCTCAGGCTATGAAAATGAAAATGCATAAACCTTCTGCTCAATATCTCATAGCCTGGTAGGAGAAAGAGAGACTCCTAAACAAATATTTCTGCCTGGGAGAAGAAACGTATTACCAGAAGTATCTGTATGCTTCAGAGAAAGAGTTAGCCCTTTCCAGGAGTGCTGTGGAAGCTTGGGGAAGAGATGAATTATGTGTTGGCTCTGAAGGGGGTAGCAGCATGATAATGAGCCTGCAGCCCTGCCAGCACAAGCAGCCAATAGCCCTGTGCCCCAGCTGTTGAGCTTAAAATGTATCACTTACTCTGTTTTAAGAGGCCTAGCACCCATCATGCAAATGACCTGACTCTGTACAGAAGGGAACCTAAGGGCGATTTTGGCCAAGGACCCCCAGGAGAGTTTACCAAGCTTTCATAGACTGCTAGGCATCCAGGGTGCTTCCACCCAAACTTCTTTCATTTCCTCAGACATGCACTAGAGTCTGATGAGGCTCCCAGCTTTATCTGGCTCCCTTTCTTATTTCCTTTTTCTCAGACATTTTCTTTAACATGAATTTAAATTTTTTTTATTTATTCATTTATTCTTGAGAGAGAGCGAGAGAGCATGTGAGCTGGGGAGGAGCATAGAGAAAAAGAGAGAGAAAGAATTCCAAGCAGGCTCTGCACTGTCAGCACAGAGCCCAACGTGGAACTCAAACCCATTAACTGTGAGATCATGACTTAAGTCGAAATCAAGAGTCGATGCCTAACCGACTGAGCCACCCAGCTGCCCGTCTTCAATGCAAATTTAACAGTATCCTAGTCTCTGCTTCTGGGAAAATTAACTTTGGTGGATAGAAGTCATATAAAGTCAGCAACTGGGATTAAAGATGTTTCAACAGGTGGCGGAGCATTGTGCCAATGGTCTTCTGCCTGCTGTATGCACACCAGGAAAAAAAAAAAGGAACCTTCCTACTTCTAAGAGCTGAACAGGATACATTTTCCACCTCTTGTGAATTTCAGACTATCATCCTTTCCTTCTCATTTGGGAGCCCTCATCTCTTGGAAAACCATTTCTCTCGCACTCTGAACCTAAGCTTTTGACTAACAAAGGAAGGCAGATTTCTAAAACATAAATGTTGGTTTTTCCCAGAGAATATGCAAAGATGATAATTACACTGTCATTCTCTGGAGTCTCCTAAAGTAGCAACTACACAGCAAAATATATCAATAACTTGCACTGCCGTAGAGGTTTGGGGGAAATTTGTATACTTCTGAAACTTTAGACCTTCACTCATAATGGACCAAGGCATAGAATCAGCCTTCTCTATGAATTCCTTTGGCTGAACACTCAGGACTTTTTTTATGTCCACTTCTTGGATGGGTTATGAATCTTCACAGCTAGTTTGTGATATATCTTGGACAAAGTTAAGGTAATTTTGAATCAGTTTATGAGACTATTTATTTCTCATCCTGGACTTGAAGTTACATATATTTTTCCTATTCGTTATGTTTTTGTTACATTTACTGAAAATTTTTCTGAAAATTTTCCCTTTTACTTTTATTTAATCATGTTTCTTGGTATCCAGAAGGTTTCTGATAAATTATTGTTCATTATTCTTTTCTTTTTTTTTTTTTTTTTTGAGTGTTAGCCTAGGGGCGCCTGAGTGGCTTAGTCGATTGAAGTGTCAGACTTGGGCTCAGGTCACCATCTTGTGGTTCATGGGTTCAAGCCCTGCATCAGCTCTGTGCTGTTATTTCAGAGCCTGGAACTGTTTTGGATTCTGTGTCTCCCTCTCTCTGCCCCTCCCTGGCTTGTGCTCTGTCTCTGTCTCTGTCTCTCTCTCTAAAAAATAAATAAACATTATAAAAAGTTAAAAAGTGTTAGCTTAAATCACAGTCCAATAATCTTAATAGCTTTGTATTATACATTTCAGTCCACACAAATTTTAAAATATAAATTATAAAATAAGGCTTTGTTTTCCTCCCATATAATAATCACTTTCCCAGTAACCCTTAATAAATAATTTTCCCCACCAATTTATGATCTCACCCTTTTTATACATTAAAGTAGTATTTATGATAGGTGATTTTCTGATCTACTTATTCTGATACTCTTATCAGTTCGCCTGCCAAAATTTTATTGTTTTGATTATCATGGATTATATTGTACTTTTATATCTGGTAAGAACAGGGCACAGTAATTATTTTTCTTTTTCAAAAAATTCTTAGTTGTTAAAAATCTGCCCTCCCTTTCCTGAATTTGAATTGAAATTTCATGAAACTGATAAATTACTTTGGAAAGAATTGACATCTTTACATTGACTAGTTTTCCTGTCAATAAATATAAAAATATTTTTATGAGATTATCAGCAAAAGGTGATACTTTTCTTTATATACTTCATTTTGGGTCAAGAGTAATGTTAAGTATTTTACGGTGTGCCTGATGGCACAGTCAGTTAAGTGTCCAACTCTTGAGTTCAAGCCCCACATTGGGCTTTGCACTGACAGTGCTGAGCCTGCTTGGGATTCTCTCTCTCCCTCTTTCTGCTTGTGCATGTGCTCTCTCTCTCTCAAAATAAATAAATAAACATTTTTTAAAAAGAGTAATGTTAAGTGTTTCATATTTTTGTTGTTTCTGCATAAATGATAACCTTCTATTAAATATTTACCTAGATATTCCTGATATAGAAGAGATTTTTTTCTAATCTTATCATTTGACTGAACTCTTTCAATAAGTTGAATATTTTGATTTGTTTCTCTCAGATTTTCTTGTCATACTTTTACACTATTGCATACAAATAATTTTTTTCACAAAGGGTCTATTTAGATAATGTCTTGCTTGTGTAATGTTTTTTTCCCTTTTTTCCTTTTGTACAACTCTTTGGAGCTGTGTGTGCATGGTGTGTTCATGTTATGAAATTACTTTGAGCTTTTGAATCACATGCCTAAAAATTGGTTTCTTTAAATGGAGAATGAATGACTTCCATGAGAGAAAATAAGACTATACTTTCTTGTAAATATCTTCAGAAGCAGTGATACATATTTGAAAGTCTTATACAAAACAAATGATCTATATTTTTCCAAGTATATTATGAGAACTCTCCATGAATCTTGTCCTACTCTTAATGTTATATCAGAAACATTTACTGGGCTTTCTTATCAAATTTGCTAGTAAGGGGTCTACATGGAATCTTCTTTTATAGGGCTTGATGATTGCTGATTGGGAGCTCTTCTGTGCAGCTCACACTCTTTTAATGTCCAAAAGAGGCCATATGAAACTTCAGGGCACTTTGCACTTGTGACAGCCATTGTCCTTTGTTGCTATACACAAAATCAGATTGCCTTCTTTAATCATATTTTTATAGACCTTTACTTCATTTGTTGGACAACTAATGAGAAGCAGGGAGTGACCATGGTTTTAGAAGTTGAAAAAAAGAAAACATCTTCACTTAATTTACTAAGAACTGAAATGTCACTGGAGTGTCTGAGAAGCCTAATTCCTACCGCAGAATTCTACTGTATCCAACTCCAGAGTTTTCATCCTCCTGGGAATCATAGAAAGTCTTTTCAATCCTTTATAGTTATATTATACTGCATCTATTTTTCTTTTTTCTTTTGCATTATAAGCACAAGCATAACTGAGGCCTATAAAATTGTTGGCTTTCCTGGAATTGAAAACTGCTGAGTCATCACATGAATCCTAGTTGCCAAGGTGAGAGCATTCTTTCTGCACATGAATAAATCCTACAGGTCTGCAGAGGCATATTTGAAAAAGTGTACCAGAGTAAATTTTTTTCCTGAGGAACTTAATTTTTGTTTGTTTTACAGTTATAATTTCTTTCTTCTCAATTTTCTTGGGACATAGGGACTACACAACACAGGTTTTGTAAATGATAACATTGTATTTCTCCAAAACCATCTAGAGTCAATGATCATGGTGAAAAATGTGTCCTGTATTTATTCCCACCCCCATGTAATAGCTCTCAATTATTTAATGTCTCTGAAGTGCTCACAGGACCCCCCCCCAAAACGATAGCACACTTTTCACCAAACTTAAAAACTGTCAGTTCGCCTCATGATACTCAAATTTTTCTGAACTCTTAATTCTCTCTTACACATCTTACCCTGAGAAACTACTGGTACTAATGTGTGAGCTATCAGTTCCCTCTTTGTAAGTCTCTTTCAGATGTAGCTAGAAAGTCCATGCTTGTTAAATCTACTATGACATTGCTGGGAAAAAGTCTATAGGCTTTGGTTAACTTAGAGTTACAAGTATACTCATTCAACATTTATTGAATGCCTATGATGTTTAGATCTATGTACTAGAGAAGAGTTAGATTATTAGACTATGATCTAATACATAAATCACAGTGTGCTTTTGTAGGCTAAGCAAAAATAATTTTGACAAAAATGGCCCTGTGTACTGAAGCTTGTTGTCCTCCATAGTCAAAACATGGGCTTCTAGGCCATGCATTAAAAAGCAAGTGAAACAGCACTGCCATGAACAACCAAAGGACAATAGGGCTGTTCCAGAGACCTGGTTAGAAAAGTTGCTGTCTGGGCAGTTTTTGTTCAATAGCTGCATGCATGGTTAATGACCCATGCAATCGTGGACCTACACAAACTAAACAATTTCTCAACAATATCTCCGAAAGACTGGACAGACTTGTTCAACTTCTGCAGCTAAAAGTAGAATTTGAGGTGGTATAATGTTATCTGTGTAGTATGAATTAAGACCTTTGAAAAATGTAGCTCCAATTTCTCAGTAATCTTTTGTAGAACATCCGAGGCGAAGGGCATATTCACATCCCAGGCTGTTCAACCTACAAAATAAGAGAACTAGTTGGCATGATACAGTCATATAAAGAATTCCATTCTTGAAGAGTAGTAATGAGATGAAAGAGACATAAAATGGCTGGCATGACCCTTAAATTGTCCCTTGGCCACTGTTACTCACCACTCCCAACCTGTCAAACTCAGCACAACTCAAGTGTACAGACCCATCCTCAGAAATGACCAAGCAAACAAAATGCTGCTAGCATGTGCATATCATTTAGTCACAGCTTCCCTTGGAGGAAAAAATTAAAATGATTGTAAGTATATTTCTTATTGCTCCCCTCATTCCTTTCCTCCCTTCCTTCCTTTTTCTCTGTTTTTATTCCTTCTCACACTTCTTTGATATTATGTCAGGTATGGTCAGAGATGTTGAGATGGGGGTTAGGGGCATCTGATGAAATATAGAAAAAGGGAGAGAGTATAGTAAAAATGATATAAAAATATTAAAACAATGAATAAATTTTGGTCTTCTTCATCTCATAATACAAAGTTGAATCAGATGTAAAACAAAACAAACAAAAAACCCTGTAAGTGGACAGAATAATAGTGCACAGAATGTGCCATGATAACTAGGCAGATAAGAAATTAGACTACCAATTTTTTGTAAATCCTTGCCTGGATTGTGCAAAATGAGAAAATCTGATTCTACATTTGTTGGAATCCCACTCAGTGTAACCATCTCCAGTGTACTGGTTTTATTTGTTTATTTAGTAAGTATTAGTATAGCACTTACATACAAGTCTTCTGCTAAGAGCTGTGGAAATCACTGAGATTTGGAAGACAGAGCCCCAAATGTAGGGACACAGAATTAAGAGTAGGCAGAGGACAAATGGACACATAACCACCACCAAGACAAGGGAATATAGGATGCCTATCGGGTGGGTGGTAAAATACAAGGTGCTTTGGAAGTTGTAAAGAGGAAAAAATCATTGTGTAATTTAGGAATGTAGAGCTGGGTATAGGAGTCTGCAGGGACATGAGGACACGTACCCTGTCTTTCCCTGCCCTGTCTATGTGCCCTTGTCCCTCTCAGCATTCTCTGATCAAGGTTCTCACTGCCCCCAGGGCTTTTCTGCAAAGTAGGTCTTGCTCCTTCTAGTTTACGTTGTGGCTGAACCCGAGTTTGCTCACTCTCACCTAAATTGTCTTGCAGATCAAACAAATCCTAGCTGATATGATACTGAGGGATAGTGAGTAAACTTGTGAGAGCTGTGAGGTAATACGTTTTCATTTTAACGGGCATTTTGGAGATAATGTCCCAAAGGAATGGTGAGAAATTTTCTGGGAACACCACAGGCTGGTGGCAGAAATAGTTTTGGATAAGTCGGTAGAGTTCTTTCAACTCTTACCACATAAGAAACCACTTTTTCTGCCATCATGCAGGGCAGTTCCTCTAAGTATATTTACCTTGTAAAAAAATAAGACCAGCTATACAAGACTCTGTTATTTAACTCAAACCTAGTTGTGATACCACCCACAAAGAGCTCCACACAATTTCCCTTATGCACCCACAGTCTAGCCCTAGGGATTTTATGTCTTTTAGGAAAACCAAAAGTGACCTGTAATTACAAGCAAACCTCACTATTTTATTTTGTATTTATGCTAAATGTTTCTTCTACACTTTAAAAAGAATGATCCTTAAAGTGATTCCTTTGGGTGGCTAGGACTTGATTTTCTCCCCACATTTTTCAGATGGCAGTAAATTGAAGAATGGTAGGGCCCATGTGTCACATGCTACTCCTGGAGCATGGGTGACCAGACTTAGACCGAGATGTCACACACAATTGCTTTGATGCTCTATCACTCCTTTCCCATGGCCACCATCTCGTGAAAGTTCTAGATGTCATATTTTATTCAGTTTTTAAAATTAAGAAAATGAAACATAATTTTGTTTTAAAGAATTTCACAATGCCTTTTGAGAACATTGCAGTGCTTGGTGTTGCAAAATAAAGGTTGAAGATAATTGACATATATGCCAGATGAGGGATATAATTTTTTTCACTTAATTTTAAGCCCATAATAATTTCTTCTCAATTATTGCATATATCCTTATGCAGGGTCTGTTTCTAGATATAAAGCTATCAATAAAGATGATATCTGAGAGGTGCCTGGGTGGCTGAGTCAGTTAAGTGTCTGGTTCTTGGTTTCAGCTCAGGATATGATCTCATGGTTTGTGAGATCAAACCCCTCCTCCAGCTCTACACTGGCAGTGAGGAACCTGCTTAAGATTCTCTCCCTCCTTCTCTCTGCCCCTCCCCACTCTCTCTTGCTCTCTCTCTCTGTCTAAATAAATAAATAAACATTTTTTTTTGGAGCACCAGTCAGTTATATTTGAGCTATCATTAATTAACATACTCATATGACAGATTAAAGGTCCAAATTAGATGCAATAAATAAATAAATAAATAAATAAATAAACATTTTTTAAAAATGATATGTGAATGCTAAAGACATATCTCGTGCTTTGTTGTCTAAGCATTAACTAGCTGGAGAGAAGATCAGAGTGAAATATATAAGTATATATATTTAGTATTCATATACACATTTTGAGAGGGGGGTTGGGGAGGAGCAGAGAGAAAGGGAGAGAGGGAATCCCAAGCAGGCACCATGCTTGGCCCAGAGCTTGATGCTGAGCTCGATCTCATGACTGAAATCATGACCTGAACCAGAATCAAGAGTCAGATGCTTGACCAACTGAGCCACCCAGGAGCCAGTGTAATACTTTTATTTGGAAATATCAAACCCTTATTTGGAAACCCATATGTATCAGGTTTTAAAATTTTTTTTTTTCACTCCCTTACCTTCTACACAGACCGTTAAGATTGTTTAACGCTACAGATTTCCACCTGTCAGTCAGTCTGCTGTTGAAAGGATTAGATCTGTTAGGATGGTTGGCCTCAGAAAGGGGGCACTTTGTCCTGAGTGATGAAATCAGACACATTGATGGCCAGCATCCCATTATTCCCTTCAGCAGTAGGTGAAGTCTCAGGCTGGTTTTGCAGCTTTTTGTACACTCTACCGAAAAATGGAAGGAAAACCTGGGGAGTTACAAGAAAGCCTGAAAATTTTCCTGGCTAAGAAAATTTTAGCATCAAATCATTAGTTAAAAAAAAATAATCTTCCTGCGCGTGCTCTGGGTTTCTTCTCCCCATTCTTCTCACTGGTGACCTCTCACCAGTTACTAGAATGTTCTTTAAGAAGAATAACTGGCTAGGCCATTAAAATGAGAATCAAGGCGGCATTTGTCTGTGACCGTTTTGGCAGGATATGCTGTCCTCACACATTACCTCTGCAGTAACAGAAATTTGCTTTTTCCCCCTTTTCCTGCCATGGAACAACCCCAAAGGAAAACTGAGAAAGATCCCACTTGGATAAGTCCTGAGTGAAGTCTTTCGACTGGATGGGGTTCACTTCTCCCTCCTTGCTGTTCCTCAATTTTAAAATTTTATTTTGTTACAGTGTAGTGAATAATGCCATATGATAATTAATTAGGAATCATCCATTTTTGCCAACTCACTTCTTTAGTCAAAACATTAGAGACTTACAAGGCTATCAAAATATAGTCAAATAAGCTTAGAACTCCAACTGTTGGACTGAAATGTTAATCATTGAGTATTCAGTATATTCACACAGGTACCCACATATGTACACAGACACATACATGAAAATAGCAAATATAGAGTGAGCTGTAGAAAAAGAATTTTTAGCAGAATTTTTTTAATGATAGAAAAAATGTGGCTGCAATGTTCAACACCAGATTAAGCTTTAAAATCATGGAATTTGTAATTGGCAATTATTTAAAATTAATACTTTCACATTACTTTCAAATGTGTATATTATACATAGTTTTTCATATTTAAAAGATTTAAATTATAAACACAGAAATACCTCATCTGTGATGGTCTAGGATCATAAACAAGTAAGATACAAATTTTGTCTGGGTCTGTATTTAACATTACATCTTCATAAGAATAATTTTTTTATGAGTGGAGCAAGAAGAAACATCTATAAAAGGGAAATATTTTGGTTGTCAAACTTTACAGCAGGCATGTGTTTAACTAAAAATGGAGGAGGAAGAGGGGAAGAATAAAGGGATGGAAGAAGGATCCAAGAAAGAAGGAGAAAGGGAAAGAACTAAGAAGTGGAAGAGGAGGAAAAAGAGGAGGAGGAGGAAGAGGAGGAAAAGAAGGGGTTAGTAGGGGATGAAGGGGAGGCAGAAGAGCTAATGAAGGATTATTCCAATCCTGTGCTGTGATGACCTTTCATACTTTGTCATTCGTGGCATGTCACCCTGAGTTAAACTTGGCATCACAGTTTAGAGATATACAATTAAAAACAAAAGAGAACAAAAATATTTTAGTTATTTGGTAAATATTAAAATTCCTGGGCTATTTTTACTTCATTATGGAAGTAATTCTATGTGCCTTGGACATCCCAAATCATTCAGCAACTTATGGATTTAATAAATAATATAAAATATGAATACTCGAAATGCTTCTCAGAGCCACAAAAAACATACTCTACCTTGGGTATGAATATATGTGGAAATGTAGCTATGTAGCATTATTTATGGTGGTTATATTTTTCAGGTTGTTAGTACATTATTAAAATCAGATTTGGAATTTTTAAGCTACATACTGCTTGCTATCTGTTGGTTTCAGGAAAAAAATAATCACTACTTTTCCCCATCTCATTTAAAATATAGGAGAATCAAACTGCAGAAACTAAGCTAAATCAGAAATCCATTGCATAGCAGTCACCTTTTGCATTCTGAGAAAAACTCTGCATTATTTTTTGCAGCCCTGAACAATTGTTAAAAAAGTCATGTGTTGCCTGTCAGGTTTGAGATGTAGATTCAGCTGAACATTTGCGTTTAAAATAATTAGCTTAGCTGGCATTCATTTCCATAGCCTGTAGTCCCATTAGCAGTGATCAAGTGGACAGTTTCAATTCAGCAAAAATCTTTCATTTATAAAATTAAACAAGAATTTCAAAAAGATGAGGTGCCAATGACTTTCAAAAGTACACTTTTAAAGCAGTGGTGTTTGTCTACAACCTGATTCTTCTGTTTGAAGCTATAATTATCCTAGTACATTGAGAGATGAAGATTCTTGTAGTATCTATTTTGAAAGATGCATTGTAAAGACTGTTTAGTCCTGGCCAAATACAAAATTTAGATGAACATAAAGTACACAACTGTTTTAATTACGTAGACTTTCTGTTTAGTGATAAACCCTCAGAGGTACAAAGACACACTAAAATCTTCGTTATCTTTTCTTTATACCAATTATCTTTTCTTTATACCAATTTCACTAAACTTGTATCTTAAATGTTTCCACTGTGTTGTGGTTTAGAAAATAAATTTGGAGATTTATCGTAAGATCTTACTTTCAGACAAAAGATTATTTGAACACTGATTATTTCACTTAATTTTTCTCTAATAATATATTTGCTCTTGATGCTATTATTATTGATTAAAAGGTACTAAATTAACAAAAATATTTAGTTTCCTTAATTTAAACTGAGGTAACATTTTAATAGAAATTCAAGTACAGAATAAAATAGAGATGTGACATGGAAAGAGGTGAATTAATAGTATCTTAATATTGGAAGGGACCTCAGAGGTAATTTAATTTAAATTCTTTTTCAAATCAGGGCACTCCACAAAAATAGGCAGAAGTTTATTCATCCCCTGGTTGCTTACTTTCAGGGATAGAGAACTCATTTCTT
Source organism: Cryptoprocta ferox (assembly GCA_028646485.1). Taxonomy (NCBI): domain Eukaryota; kingdom Metazoa; phylum Chordata; class Mammalia; order Carnivora; family Eupleridae; genus Cryptoprocta; species Cryptoprocta ferox. Next base: position 74,706,438 of record CM053577.1, read on the forward strand.
CATGAGACAAGCATCCACATTATTGAACCTAAGTGTTATCTATCTTCTTGCCGTTCTTACCTATTGGTCTTATATTTTCCTTTTGAAACATTAGGGAAAACAAGTCTATTCCTCTCGGCACATGATACCTCTTAATATTTAAAAATTCTATTCTGTTCTTAATTAGATCTTCCCTTCTCTAGTTTTCCAACCACTCTTTTATGGCATGATACTCAGACCAGATTCTAAACTATCCCACCTAAATTATTCTAAATTCCCTCTACTTTGTCCATACCATGGGATCTAAAACTGCACTCAGTATTCTAGATGTTGTCTGACTAGTACCGAATACATTGATGGAGAAAATCTCAATTGATTTGAACAATATTTTTTCTCTTAATGCAACATAAAAGCATATAATTGGCATGTTGGAGAAAAGGGTTGGTGGTGGGGGCTGTCGTTCGGTGACATCTTTGGTTTGGTTGCTGCAATCTGTGGTCAACTAAAGCACTCTGATCTTTTTCAAGTCAATTGCTGTCAGACAGGCTTTTTCATTCTGTTTTTTGTGCTTATTTTTGTCGCATCCTTATTTTTGTTGCTATTGTTATTTTTAATCTCCAAGCAGGAATTGAGTGCTGATCTTGTTAAAATGGCAAAATTTTTATTCTGTCAAGTCCAGTTTGAATCTTAATTTTGTTCTCTTGTGTGTTAGCTATCATGCATATGCTTGGAACTCTCTGCCAGTTTGATAAATAAGGCCTCTTTCTTTTCACAAAATCCATGGATAGCAAGTTAGACATGATAGAATCAGGAAAAACCATGGAATTCTATGTGTCCATGGAAATCTTGTGGCATATTATGAAAGATCCTTCTCTAGTCACTGATTAATTGATTAACACCCCTGGGTATGTGAAGAACTTCATCAAATGGCTTCAAAATCAAGCAGCAGGGTGAAAGGTGATATAGACAGCATGGAGACTAAGGGTCCCAAGCTCAGGCCCCAGAGTGCCAGGGTTTGAACCTGGGCTCTGGCTCTTACCAGTATTTGAGCTAGGCTTTGTTATTTACCTTTTCTGGATTCACTTTCCTCATCTCTAAAGAAGAGATGATGTTGATGATGAAGAAGAAGGAGGAGGAGGAGGATGTGGAGGAGGAAGAAGACGAGGATGAGAGGAATAAGAAACAAACTGTACAGAGTTGTTGCAAGGATAAAGTAATTAATATATCTAAAGTACTAAGGAAAGTACCTGACATATAATAAACACAAAATTGTGACTAAAATTAACCCTATATTTCATAGCATTCTTTTGACCTATCAGCTTTTGTGAAACATACTCTTACCAATCATTGATTTAATTTTTTCAAAGTTAGTTAGCCTTGGTAATTTATTTTAGATAAATTTATTTCAAAAATTTATCTAAAATAAAAATTAAGCCTACTATTGATGATTTTAATTTTTTTAATGTTTATTTTTGAGAAAGAGATACAGAGCATGATGGAGGAGGGGCACAGTGAGAGGAGGACACAGAATCCCAAGCTGACTCCAGGCTCTGAGTTGTCAACACAGAGCCCAATGCAAGGCTCAAACTCATGAACTGCGATATCATGACCTGAGCCAAAGTTGGACACTTAATCGACTGAGCCACCAGGAGCCTTGTTAATTTTAAAATGCAGTTATTTCCATTTTTTAGAGTATATAACATGATGTAAAAGTGTTTTGTATATTCTTTTGAAGGCTTCTACAAAGATAAAATTTTAAGTGATATTATTCTTTTGTATATATTTGAGACTATATTAGTAAAATATATGATTCTAAATTAAAGAAAAGAAAGTATGCTTAATCTTGATTATAGTATATTAAAAGAAAACTTTACTGCTTTTTAAAAATAATGTTTTTAATATTTTTTTCTAAGAGAGAGTGAGAGATAGAGCATGAATGAGGGAGGGGCAGAGAGAAAGGGAGACACAGAATCCAAAGCAGGCTCCAGGCTCTGAGATGTCAGCACAGAACCCAATGCCAGGCTTGAACTCGTGAACTGTGAGATCATGACCTGAGCTGGAGTCGGACACCCAACCCACTGAGCCACCCAGGCACTCTAACTTTATTGCTTCTTGAACAGAACTATGTGGTCTGAAAACTGACACACACAAACCCAAAGTTTTAGATATTTAAACTTAAGATTATTATCTCCTTAATTCACATTATTTCACCATAATATTATCAATTCCAAAGTAGCCTTTGCTTAAAGACACTGCCTGAATGAACCTTAGGAAGAAAGTAGGCATTGGAAAGTTTCTTTTGAAAGACTTATGAAAACTCCCAGCACTTCTGGGTAATGTTGTGAACAAGAAGAGTGCACTGCTCTTGTTGGAAAGTGCTTGAATGAACTGCAACCAACAGATTTCTTGGAGCCAAAAGCAAAACTTTCTCGTGTGGTGTGAATTCAGCCTACAGTGACAGAGGTCAGCCTCAGCTGAGTAGGTGTGCACTTCTTTCCTTTTTTTTTATTAATTTTTTTAATGTTTATTTATTTTTGAGAGAGACAGACAGACAGAGTCCAAGTGGGGAAGGGGCAGGGGGAGAGGAAGACACAGAATCTGAAACAGGCTCCAGGCTCTGAGCTGGCAGCACAGAGCCTGACGCGGGGCTCAAACCCATGAACTGTGAGGTCATGACCTGAGCCAAAGTTGGAAGCTTAACCAACTGAGCTAAAGACTTGATTTAAAGACTAACCAGGTACCCCAGTGTGCACTCCTTTCTTGGAGTGTAGCAAGGAGGTATGCATCTCACACTCTTTCTGCTGCTTTGTCGCTTGCTTTTGAAAGCCAGCAAAAGGCACCAAGACAGTTTTTTGCCTTCCTTTCTCCCCTTCTTCCCCAATCCAAGTAATCCAAATACACAAAATGGCAATCCAAAAATCTCCAAACCTAAAATGATAGGATGTATAAATATTGTCATAATTTTGCTGTCATTTATTTCTCATGTGGAAGGAATAGGGTGCTTCGATATGCTCTTTACTTACCTCTTTGGTTGTCAAATGACTTATCTTAAAATGGTTATCTTGTGATAGCTTCATCTCAAATGTTGATGCTGTGATGACAGAGTCAAAGCCAAATACCGTCTTCCTTTTTTTTTTTTTTATGTTTTAAAGAGAGAGAGAGAACATAAGCTGGGAAGAGGGTGGGGGGTGGGGGGAGTCTTAAGCAGGCTCCATGCTCAGCACAGAACCTGATGTGGGGCTCAATCCCACGACCCTGGGATTATAACCTGAGCTGAAATCAAGAGTTGGATCCACAACCCACTGAGCCGCCCAGGCACCCCCAAATACCATCTGCTGAATCATTATTAAGCAAAACGAGCTATGTAGAGAGAACATTAATCTGTCAGATCCATACAGACTCTCAACCTTGGGTAGAAGGCTGCAAAGGCATAGAGGTAGTTTACCAGCTAGTTTACGTTAAAACTGCCAACACTGATGCCTAGCTTTCATTTCTAAACTACACATGGTAATTTAAAATTAAATTACCATGATTACTGTATTTTCAATAGTGAATTTTTCCTTATCTTGGTTCTCTATCACCTTGAACTCATTTCCCCTCATATTTGTAATTCAAATAGGTAGAATGAAAGGCACTGCAGGTATAATGAGATAAGGAATAGGGTGAATAGGAAAAGAATCTGTGGGTAGATAAAGCTATTGACTTTTAGCCATGTAATTGATTTAAAGACTAACCATAAAAGCCAAAAACAAAAGTGTTTTCTCCAATAAAGTATCTGCTTTTATGTTAGAATTTATGGAATTCTTCCCCTAGGTATATTTAGTGTGGTTGGTATTATTAGTCTCATCCTGATAAGGCTTTCTTATACTGTGCTAAGGTAGATTAAGGGCAATTCACACGTGGGAACACATCAGAGCACTCTAAACAAAACTTAAAAGTTAAAGTAAAAAGTATAAACTTTCAACCCACATCTAGGCAGCCTCATGTGCATGCCTAACTCGGCCAGCTGCCTGGTGAGATTGAATAGTTTTTGCCTTATTAATAGTCTCAGTTTTTTCCTTTTTTCTAAAACAGGTATAATTCCTACCTCTCAGGATTTTGATGAAGATTTAATTAACTGGCATATGTAAAATTTCTAAAGTCACTAAATACTTGATAAATGTGTCTTGCCTTCCTCTGATGCTCTGATATTTTTGGTAAAATTATACTGAATATTTATTAATTAAAATTACATTTTCACTGTATTACACCGTATGCTAAAGATTTAACCTTTGGTTTAGAAGATATATATTTCATCTTATAATACACAAATTTTACATGAAACAAATGTTTCTGGTTCAGAGTTAATGCTGGGCACATTCAAGCTGGGACTAATAACTTTAATAATAATAATGAACTCTAAGGTAAAAATTCCAAAACTATATTATCTCGGTTATGAGTATTTACACAGAAAGAAACCTTTCTTTTCTTTCTTTCTTTCCTTCTTTCTTTCTTTCTTTTTTTTTTTTTTTTGCTTGACATTTCCTACTGATAATGAAGGAAAACTACTTAAATGTCATATCAATAAGAAAATACTATAATGAAAGTGTTAATAAAAATTAACAGTGGAATGAATCTGGTTGTGTATTTTTTTTCATTTATCAAAAGACATTTGATTTTTCATTTCAATACATTGACTTACTTTAAAATGGCTCAGAAAATAACGACTTAAACTACAATTATTTGAGGTTCAACTTAATTTTTTTAACTGAAATAAATGCAAATCCCTTATTATGGTTGCATTATAACAATGTGTGTGGTACCAAGAAAATATAATTTTTTTGTGTTTCTACTGAATATATATCCATCACATCTCAGATAATCCAATAAGTGCAACCAGATTGCAACATTGTCAGAACACCAAGATTTAAAATTAGAAATGGAACAAACTTGTTTGGAAGTCATTGAATATCTTTAACCAACGGTTGATGGAAAATAAGGAGGAGCACATGAAGTCTCAAATGATAAAATTACTATTTGTTCTTTTATAATTACTCCTCACTGGATGTCCTACCATTAAAGTAACTGGGATCCAAAGTATTACAGAACTATTTTGCATACAATGAAAAGAATTTTATATCCATAAATTTGTCGAAAAGTCAGTAATGACTTTAATTTCATTTAACAGATTCTTTTGCATATAGTGTGGTAAAATTAACAGCTTCTTTCACTTTTATATTTTGGAGAAAAAAAGGAAAAGAAAACAGCATTCTTTTCTTTTTTGAAATAATGCCCTTAAATGGTTTGTACCTAGAGTAAAATTAGCCTAACTTACTTCTTTCAAACATCTTCTCCAATAATTTCTTATGAAATTCAAATTACTTAAAAAGTTATTTAATGGAAAAAATGGGGTTTGTGAAAACATTTTAGAGAATTTGAACACTGTTTTTAAGAACATTTTTTTCCTTTTGCTTAAATTTCAGTTCACTTTTGGAGAGAAACACATTAATCTCTCAACCACATCACACTTGGAGTCTGTAGTTACAAGCCCCTGTCCTTCACCCTGTACATGACCATTTAATCTTAATGAAATAGTTTCATTTCTTTAAGTAAAGCTTTATATCAATATTTTGGAACATGAGTTCCCTTTGCATGACAATAATAGGCATTAAGTTCCCACTTTAGCTCACCAACCACTATTGAACCAGTGCTCTATAGTGAGACTATAAACACCCAAGGCTATAGCAGCTTCCCCAGGAGCAGAAATACAGGATGAAGGGATGCACTGGGAGGATGGGGTCACAAGTGTCAAGGATGATGGAACAGAAACCAGATTAGGTAAAGCATTAGACACAGTGATGTTGCCTAACAATTAGCAAATATTTACTCTCATACGTACTACTTCTTATGACTCTATGTATTTAACATATACTAAGATATTTAATTATTATAAAATTCTTATGAAGTGGATGGCATTATTTTGCCTATTTTCCAGGGGAGGTAACTGAGGCATACAGTATTTAAATAACTTACTCAAGATTACATATCTCTAAAGTAGTGGGACTAGAATTCAGATCATGATACCCTGGTCCAAAATTCCTGCTCTTAACCACTCCACCCTAATGCCTCTTGGCATTATAGCAAGTACCATGATCACTGTTTCTTCTCTCCTTCATCTCTCTAGAGTCACCAGAAGTATGCTTACCCACACTTCTGCAGTTTCTCAAGAGAGCAGTCATTCCTCAGTTGTTCTCAACTGGGGAACTTAAGGTATGCTTTTTTTTATGTGGAATGAGGGCAATTCTCTTTGTGCCAATTTCTGTGTAGGTCAAGTATGGAAGTAATCTCTTATTAATATATATATATTATAATATAATATATATATACATACACACATATGTATGTGTATATATATGTATGTGTATATATATGAAACACCTTAATAAAAATAGTATTATTTGGTGTTTACTATGTTGTGAAACATGACTTAAGTGGATAGCCTTCTCAATAAATCTACTCAAAACTGTTTCATAAATACTTTTACCTTGCATTATTCTTTCAATCACTTCAGTTAGTCACAAGCTTTGCCATGTGAAAATTACCATGTCAGGTTTTGTGAACCAGTGTTATACGATGAATGTGGCCTAGTTTCTGCCTTGAAGAAGTCTATAGTATAGTTTTCAAGACAAAACTTCTAAATAAATATAAATTGGGCAGAAGGTAATGAGGCTTGTAAGAAATATACACATTAAGTGTTATAAGACTTATAGAATAGAGATATTCTTTCCACAAAAAAATATAAAGCAAAGATTTCACAGAGATGGTGAAATTTGATGTGGGCCCTAAATAATTTTGGAAAGGATTTTGATGGACTTTGTATATACCATGACCTCTACTTTCAGAAACTTACTCCACGGATTTGAGCATAAAAGGAACTTGCTAGAAGGATATTGAGGAGCTCAGTGATCTCTAGGAATGTTAGAAAATCATGCTGCAGGGCAATACAGCCAGATGTAAGACCCCCAATCATGCTTTGAGAAAATGAGCTCCTGTTCATGCCACAGTATACTACTGTCCCAGCAACCTTGGGAACTCTTTCTTGCTACAACCACCTCTGCCACCAGAGAAAATGCCTCGTGGTTCTTCTTTTTTGCATCGGTATCCACAGATTAAAAAGGCAGAGATTATCACTAGTGTCCATATTCATGCTGCAAAGGAAAAGAAGAGCAACTATCTGGTATCTTTCTTGCAATGAGAGGATGGCTGAGCCCCTTGCCTAGATTCCTAGGGGGTTCAGATGCCCTATGACCTAAAGAGTGGCCACAATTAATCGAAGGTGGAGGGAGAATGGAAGAGTATTCCCTGAAGCTCAAAAGGCATTAGAGAAAGCATCAATATAAAGCCGCCTGCAGTGTCATCAGAGAAATGAACATCGTGTGGTATTTCTGCAGTGTAAGAGTCCATGGAAAGAGTTGAAAAAGGCGATGGGAAAGCAGAAAAGACTAGAATGGAAACTAGGTCAGATGATAGACTTTGTTAACTATCAACCAAAAGGAATTTAGTGTTTTTTTAAATCCATGATGGGGAGTCATGGAGGCTTAGAGCAGAGAAAAGATTTGGCTTGGCACATACAAGCCTTATTGAAAGAGAAATTTATTTGACACTTGGTTCTTTTTGATGCTAATTTCTGCTGTTAAGATTTGCTTTGTGAAATGCTTTACTCTCTGAATTTCTAACAAGATAACTTAGCGATTTCATCTTCTTCCAATATGATTTTGATTTTGAATAATACATGAGAAAGAATGATATAAAATCAAACATTTTCATATCACATATCTCATGAGATGTTTTTAAAAAGTCCTCATAGTAAGTGACATTTCAAAGAATTTGGCTGGTCTGAATATTAGCAGATTCCCTCTCGCCCACCCCAAAGTATGACCTAAAAGGGCATTTCATCAACCTCTATAAATTTCAGTTTTCATGGGTCCTTTGGTCTCTTGGAAAATCACTTGGCTATTTCATTTTTTCTTTTTTCTCCTCTTCCCTTCTTTCTACCATTAAATTAAATTTGAATATGACTACTGTAACACTGTTGCTGAGCTCTAGTTTATTATCCATTTAAAAAATCTGTTATTTAATTTATATGTATTATTTTTTTACTTCAGAAAAAGATTTTGGAGGGGAAATATCCAAAGCAAGTCATATCTTAGGTCAGTAAAAAAAGAAACGGAGGGGACAAATTAGAATGGGGACAAGAAGAAAACATGCTAAGCCTAGGTGAAAGGTAGTTTCTGTGACACATCTTTACATTGATTCAATATCCTTGAATTTAAGGCAGAAAGAGTAACAGTGAAAGAGATTATCACCACAATTGAGCTTCATAGTTTTGAAGAAACATTTTCTAAGCACTAAAATCTCAAACATTTGACTTTATGCAAGACACATGGAGTGGTTTAAAGAGCAATCTCATCAACATTTAAAAAGAAATACAGAAGCAAATTTCACAGGATAAATTATTGAAAGTTCATTTTCCTGTGATATTTAGAAATAAACAACTTCTAAATGTTTGTAAACAAGATCAGTTCTGGTAAATTCATGCATGTATTTGAAAATATTTGTATGAAGGAAGCAAGAACAAGCAAGAGAAAATACGTTGTCGAGTGGTCATAGGTAAGATGTTAGCTTTTTCATTCCTTCCTTCCTTTTCATTTCTGAGTCTTATTCATTTCTTCTTCTGTTTGTAGCTATACAGTTATACTATTAGGACTATTTCTGATTAATAAGAAACTAAGGTGTCATTAACACATATGATATACTTAATCTATGGATTGTGGCCAAAGGAAAATGCTTTTAATCATAGACAAGTATGATTTTGGAGAGGAGCTGTAGCTCAGAGTCTTTTCTTAGTTATTTCCTATCTCTTTAACTAGCTTATGATTACTTTTATTCCCTAATATACCACAGCACATGTGGTAGGCACTTATATTTTCTAAATAAATGACTACGTTTTAACTGTCATTAACCATAACATGTTTTTAAGTTTTATCCATGGGATACTTTTCTCATTTGCTACATCAGGACTAATTCAGTTATAAAATATCTATAAATTAGAGTAGTCTAAATGTATTTTCCTGAGGTTATCAAATAAGATTTTTTCCACATTGACAATCATGGCCCCATTACTTTAATCAAAGCAAGCTTCACTATTAACTTTAAACAGTTTTAAATTAGTGTAGATATAATTATACAATCTATATTGTAAAGAACACTTAACTGACAGAGCCATCCAGGTGCCCCTAGGTTTAACCCTTTTGTGTAGTGGCAGTCCCTGGAAGTGCCTGTAGGGACGGTAGATCATGTTGTTTATCTATTAAAATTTCCAACACTATCCTGAATCACTTTCAGGATTCTAAATACACACACACACACACACACACACACACACAGAAACAATTCTAAAGAGATGGATTTTCAGCAGAAACACAAGTATATATGTATAATATATATTATATATGTATAATATATATTAACATATATATTATATATGTATAAATATATATTAATATATAGAGAGAGAAATTTGAAAGCTGGTCATGAAATGAAGCCTAATGTGGTCTATTTACTAGCTCGTAAAATACTCATGACTATCTTACACATAATAGTCTCTTAGTGTTTATGCATTTACTAGAGCTTGAGGCCTTTCTATGACACAGACTTTAAATACACAATTAGTTCAGACTAATTCAGTATATAGAATCATTGTAATTGTTAACCTCTAGACATTCTATGTATTCATGTGGACTGAGACCATCACAGATTGGCACCTGAGAGTTGTTAACAGTAAAATTGCCTTTCATGTTGACTGTATTCACCCTAAATATCCTTGTGTTTCTGCTGAAAATTCATCTCTTTAGAACTGTTACTGTGTGTGTGTGTGTGTGTGTGTGTGTATTTAGAATCCTAAAAGTGATACAGGATAGCGTTGGAAATTCTAACAGGTAACCAACAGGATCTTCTACAGTCCCTACAGACACATTCCAGAGACTGCCACTACTATAAAAAGGATAGCCATAGGGGCGCCTCTGTGGCTCTGTTGGTTAAGTGCCATACTCTTTAAAAAAATTTTTTTTTAATGTTTATTTGCTTTTGAGAGAGAGAGACAGAATGTGAACAGGGGAGGGGTAGAAAGAGGAAGACACAGAAGCTGAAGTGGGCTCCAGTCTCTGAGCTGTCAGCACAGAACCTGAAGTATCTGACTCTTGATCTTGGCTCAAGTCATGATCTCACCATTTGCAAATTCAAGTCCTGCATCAGGCTCTACACTGACAGCTCGGAGCCTGCTTAGGATTCTGTCTCTCCCTCTCTCTGTCCCACTTGCTTTCACTCTCAAAATAAATAAATAACCTTAAAAAAAGAGAGATTAATCCCAGAATGAGCTGGCCTAGATGCTTTAGCAGAAAAAATTCAGGAGAGATGAGCTGAGGGTTTTCCAGGCAGTATTTCTGTTATGGCATCCAAGAAACTGCTGGCCAGTTAGTATTGGGAAGGAATCCAGAGTAAATGTCTATCAGAGAATGTCCAGGAACAGGTAGGAAGGGAGGAGAATTAAACCAGGATGATTTCAATGTCAGTATGGGTTCAGAGGGAATATCATCAAGGGTTGTGACCTTCAAACTCAGAATTGAGGTTCTTACAAGTGCTGATAGGCCAGATGGACAGATTAGGACTCTGAAGGCAAGGTTCTCAAAACTTGTCCTTCCTGTTTTCAAGGTGGCCTGACCCCAAGGTACCTGGTCAGGAGAGCCAGGCCAGACACCTGGAAAGCTGACAGTTTATGAGTGAAGAATGCAATTTTAAAACAAACTGTTCTTTGAATGCCTTCATGGGAGATGATTGATGGTCGCTGTACTGATTGTGGGGATCAGGTCATTCCTAGCATCAGAGCTCCCTCTACTTTCACCTAATTATGAGCTCTATTGTGCCCTTCTTATAAAGATGGCATGCACCATTTTTCTCAAAAAGAAGATAAATAAGCTTAAACTGTGTTTCCCTTTGGTAGAGTATAATGTTTCAGTAACAGCAAGGATTTAATGTTTATTTATTTTGCACACGTGCACGAGAGAGAGAGAGAGAGAGAGAGAGAGAGACAGACAGAGAGAACTCATGAGGGAGGGGGAGGAGGAGGGGAGGAGGAGCAATAAGAGAGGAGAGAGAATCCCCAAGCAGGCTTTGCATTGTCAGCTCAGAGCTCGATAAGGGGCTTGAATTCTCAAACCGTGAGATCATGACCTGAGCCGAGATCAAGAGTTGGACGCTTAACCAACTGAGCCACCCAGGTGCCCCAGTAATATCAAGGATTTTAAATTTTCATCAACATGAAAGATTTTCTCACTGAAGTTTCCATTAGTGATCTCTCTACCAATTATGTGTTCATTCACCACTATTTATTTCTGTAGTACCTAGGATATATCTTACAGGCTCAACAGCAAGTCCCATTTGCTATGTCAGCTATGCCATTGCTACCAAATTGCTCTACTAATGTGATGACCAGAGTGACCACATGCTGCTCTGCCAGAGTGGGCAGCTCTGCTAAAACCTAGAATGTGTTGATGGAGCAGAGGAGGAGACATTGCAGTGAGTCAGGAGGAGGTAGCATGCATGGCTTTTTTTTTGGAGCTGTACTGTGCCATAATGCCACACCACCACCCTCTGCCACCACTGAGCTTGGGACGCTACTTTGTTACATATGTTTGTTCTGATACCGCTAAGAGACTGTTTTATGGACCCTAACTCTGTATCTCTTTAAAGTTTTATGTGAAGAGGTTCCTTCCATTAAAAAAATCCCATTTTACAGATGAAAAGTGTATAATTTGAGGAATTTGCCAATGGTCATATAATATAGAAATGATAGAGATATAATTTACAGCAAGGCACCTGAATTAAGAGTGTCTGTGCTTGAACAATTATGATACTTTGTTCTAGGTAATTTTTAACTGAACCGAGCTACTCGGTGGAATTCTCTTCTCTTACAAAGATTTATTTCAGTCCCTTAAGAAAATAGATTCCCAGTAAACCAGACCCACTTTAAAATATCCAGAAATACCTAAGGAGAGCTTGATTTCAATAACTTCAGTATACAAATATTGGAAAATACTGCCACTCCATTTTGGGCCTCTATTGTGCGTTCCTGCAAGAGGATCATACTTCCTGCCCTTTGATGTCTGTCTTTGCTCATGTGACCAGCTTTGGCCAATGAAATTTAGTAGAATTTGTTTGTGCTATTTCAGAGCAGAAGTTTGAAGTGTCATCTCTATTTTCTTTCTACTTCAAGGCCAGAATGTATAGATAAAATTTGCAGCCTGGATCTCAGAGTGAAAAATATATGGACCAGAGCTGAAATTGACTGAAAAAAGACATGAGTGAGGAAAGAAACTTTGTTTTTGTAAGGCACTGGGACTTTGAGGTTGTTTATTATCAAGCATAATTTAGCTTAAGTTGGCTGAGATAGGAGTCAACACGGTCTTAGGTCCCTGGGAAGGTCAGCTGCTGCCTAGGTATCTTCTGGGTCTGATAAAAGGTCATTCTTCTGGCATAGGGTGGAAAGCAATCATTCTCTCTCTAAAGATATGGCTTAGCATTCCTCAGGTAAACTTAATAGGAAATAGTAACTGATTTGGTTGTGGTACAGTGAAGTAGAGGAAGAAGTCAAAAGTGCCTTCCATGTTTGCATGAGATGCTCAATTTGCCTTCTCCACCCTGTTCCTTCTTGGTCAAGTCCACCACAGCTGGATCTTCAATGATGTTGATCCATCCTTGAAAACTTCACGTTAACAGGTCTTTGACCATAAAGTGTGTAAGAACTAGATAAACCTAGATCTGCAAATTGCTAGCTTTGTCATCTTAAGAATGTTAACTATCATTCAGATCCTCAAGATTTTCAATGTGGACTACTGCAATAACCATTTTCTTTGTCTTCATTTCAGCTCTCTCTAGTCCCTCTCACCCTTGCCAAGTTTTTCTTTGTAAAGAACATATCTGTTTATATCACTTACTTGCTTAACATCCTTCCATAAGTCCTTATTGCCTACTAGACAAAGTCTAAATTCTTTGACAAGACACATGAAACTTCCAAGAACTGGCCCCTACCTACTCCCACAATTTTATGCCTTGATGTTTCTTATCTGAACTTTGTGTTCTAGAAATGTTGAACTACTTGCATTTCCTTAGATGAGACCAGGGCTTTCTGTCTTCCATCTTCAAACCTATATAGATGCTGTCTCCTCTGGCTTCTCTACCCATCCACTCAAAACCCTTGCCTTCCTGACCTTCAAGTTTGTGATCTTAGCCAGAACTGCTTCAAGCATGTGGAAAAACTTTTCTTGCTTCCCATAAGCTAGTGTATACAGGATTGTGTTTTCTTAAACACATGCAGGAAAAAATCCAAGATTTAAATATGAGATTAGGGATGGTCTTTGCACAGTGAAAAGAGGAAGTCTAGAGTTGTCTTTTCAGACAAAAGTTATGCTCCACGAGGTTCAATTAAACTCCTTAGTGTCTTCTATTAAGTAAAATATATTTCTCTAACTAACTTTGTTTGTGATGCTTATTTCTATCAAAGACTTCAAGAAGAAGGGAGCTGATACTCTGATTGTTATAAACCTGGGATAAAGTTATTCTTAATGTCACCTAAACACACATTAAGCTGTTTTATAATTCATGATTTGTAGGCTTTCCCTCCATTGTAAACTGTGATGAGCTGCAAGATATTAAACAGGATCTTTTCATCTTTGGGACACTAGTGCCTAACTTATCATAGGTTATTTATAAATATTTTATTTTGATTTCTCTTTTTTTATTTTTTTAGATAGAAAAACGTTCTTTTATTCGCCTGCACCAATCATTTACATGTTTTAAGTCAAAGTTTACAATATATGTTGTAAACAGATATACTGGTTATTCAATTGTACAAAAACATTTTATTCAACATATCACTTGAAAGAAATGTTAATATATTGAGCTTTTTTGTAAACTTCATGAAACTGAAGTTTATTTTTTTCTTTTATAGTTTATTGTCAAGTTCGTTTCCATATATCACCCAGTGCTCATCCCAACAAGTGCCCTCCTCAATGCCAATCACCCCCCTTCCCCTCTTCCTCACCCCCATCAGCCCTCAGTTTCTTCTCAGTATTCAAGAGTCTCTCATGGTTTGCCTTCCTCCCTCTCCCCAACTATTTTTTCCCCTTCTCCACCCCTATGGTCGTCTGTTACATTTCTCCTGTTCCACATATGAGTGAAAACATATGGTATCTGTCCTTCTCTGCCTGACCTATTTTGCTTAGCATAACACCCTCAAGTTCCATCAACGTTGCTACAAATGGCCAGATTTCATTCTTTCTCATTGCTATGTAGTAGTAGTCCATTGTATAGATAAACCACATCTTCTTGATCCATTCATCAGTTGATGGGCATTTAGGCTCTTTCCATGATTTGGCTATTTTTGAAAGTGCTGTTATGAACATTGGGGTACATGTGCCCCTATGCATCAGCACTCCTGTATCCCTTGGGTAAATTTCTAGTAGTGCTATTGCTGGGTCATAGGGGAGTTCTATTGTTAATTTTTTGAGGAACCTCCACACTGTTTTCCAGAGGGGCTGCACCAGTTTACATTCCCACCAACAGTGTAGGAGACTGCTCCTTTCTCCACATCCTCGCCAGCATCTAAAGTCTCTTGATTTGTTCATTTTAGCCACTCTGACTGCCATGAGGTGGTATCTCAGTGTGGTTTTGATTTGTATTTCCCTGATGATGAGTGACGCTGAGCATCATTTCATGTGTCTGTTGGCCATCTGGATGTCCTTTTTGGAGAAGTGTCTATTCATGTCTTCTGCCCATTTCTTCACTGGATTGTTTCTTTTTTTCGGGTGTGGAGTTTGGTGGGTTCCTATAGACTTTAGATACTAGCCCTTTATCCGATATGCCATTTGCAACTATCTTTTCCCGTTCCGTTGGTTGGCTATTAGTTTTATTGATTGTTTCCTTTGCCATGTAGAAGCTTTTTGTCTTGATGAGGTCCCAAATAGTTAATTTTTGCTCTTGATTCCCTTGCCTTTGGAGATGTTTCGAGTAAGAATTTGCTGCGATTGATGTCAAGGAAGTTGTTTTATGCTTTCTCCTCTAAGGTTTTGATGGTTTCCTGTCTCACATTCAGGTCCTTCATCCATTTTGGGTTTATTTTTATGCATGGTGTAAGAAAGTGGTCTAGTTTCATTCTTTTGCATGTTGCTGTCCAGTTCTCCCAGCACCACTTGTTAAAGAGGCTGTCTTTTTTCCATTGGATACTCTTGCCTGCTTTGTCAAAGATTAATTGGCCATACATTTGTGGGTCCAGTTCTGGGTTCTCTATTCTATTCCATTGGTCTATGTGTCTGTTTTTGTGCCAATACCATACTGTCTTGATGATGACAGCTTTGTAGTAGAGGCTAAAGTCTGGGATTGTGATGCCTCCTGTTTTGGTTTTCTTCGTCAATTTTACTTTGGCTATTTGGGGTCTCTTGTGGTTCCATACGAATTTTAGGATAGTTTGTTCTAGCTTTGAGAACAAACTGAGAAGAATGCTGGTGCAATTTTGATTGGGATTTCATTGAATGTATAGATTGCTTTGGGTAATAATGACATTTTAACAATATTTATTCTTCTGATCCATGAGCATGGAATGTTTTTCCATTTCTTTGTGTCTTCTTCAATTTCCTTCATAAATTTTCTATAGTTCTCATCATACAGATCTATTACATCTTTGGTTAGGTTTATTCCTAGGCATTTTATAGTTTTTTTGGTGAAATTGTGAATGGGATCGGTTTCTTGATTTCTCTTTCTGTTGCTTCATTATTGGTGTATAAAAATGCAACCGATTTCTTTAAGTTGATTTTGTACCCTGCAACTTTGCTGAATTCATGGATCAGTTCTAGAAGGCTTCTGGTGGAGTCGATTGGGTTTTCCATGTAGAGTATCATGTCATCTGCGAAAAGTGAAAGTTTGACTTCTTCTTTGCCGATTCTGATGCCTTTTATTTCCTTTTGTTGTCTGATTGCTGATGCTAGGACTTCCAGCACTATGTTAAACAACAGTGGTGAG
>CM053577.1:74722626-74795850 GCA_028646485.1 Cryptoprocta ferox
AAAGCTCTCAGTTTTTCCTCATTGAGGATGATATTAGCTGTGGGCTTTTCATAGATGGCTTTTATGAGGTTTAAGTAAGTTCCTTCTATCCTGACTTTCTCGAGGGTCTTTATTAAGAAAGGATGCTGTATTTTGTGAAAGGCTTTTTCTGCATCTATCGACAAGATCATATGGTTTTTATCTTTTCTTTTGTTAACGTGATGTATCACATTAATGGATTTGCGAATATTGAACCAGCCCTGTAACCCAGGAATGAATCCCACCTGATAATTCTTTTTATATGCTGTTGAATTCGATTTGCTAGTATCTTGTTGAGTATTTTTGCATCTGTATTCATTAAGGATATTGGCCTGCGGTTCTCTTTGTTTGTTGGGTCTCTGGTTTGGGAATCAAAGTGATACTGGCTTCGTAGAATGAGTCCGGAAGTTTTCCTTCTATTTCTATTTTTTGGAATAGCTTGAGAAGAATGGGTATTAACTCTACTTTAAATGTCTGGTAGAATTCCTCAGGGAAGCCATCTGGCCCAGGGCTCTTATTTGTTGGGAAATTTGTGATAACTGATTCAATTTCTTCACTAGTTATGGGTCTGTTCAGATTTTCTCTCTTCCTGTTCGATTTTTGGGAGTGCATGTGTGTTTAGGAATTTGTCCATTTATTCTAGGTTGTCCAGTGTTAATATATAATTTTTCATAATTTTCCCTGATAACTGCTTGTATTTCTGAGGGATTGGTTGTAATCCATTTTCGTTCATGATTTTTTTCTATTTGGGTGTTCTCTCTTTTGTTTTTGAGAAGCCTGGCTAGAGGTTGATCAATTTTGTTTATTTTTTCAAAAAACCAATTCTTGGTTTCATTGATCTGTTCAACTGTTTTTTTTTTTTTTTTTGGATTCTATGTTGTTTATTTATGCCCTGATCTTTATTATTTCTCTTCTTCTGTTGGATTTGGGGTGCTCTTGCTGCTCTGCTTCTAGTTCCTTTAAGTGTGCTGTTAGATTTTGTATTTTCTAGTTACTTGAAATAGGCCTGGAGTGCAATGTACTTTTCCTCTTATGACTGCCTTTGCTGCATCCCAAAGAGTTTGGATTGTTATATTTTCATTTTCATTTGTTTCCATATATTTTTAAATTTCTTCTCTAATTGCCTTATTGGCCCAATCATTGTTTAGTAGGGTGTTCCTTAACCTCCATGTTTTTGGAGGTTTTTCAGACTCTTCCCGTGATTGGTTTCAAGTTTCATAGCATGTGATCTGAAAGTGTGCATGGTATGATCTCAATTCTTCTATATTTATTGAGGGATGCTTTATGATCCAGTATGTGATCTATCTTGGAGAATGTGCCATGCACACTTGAGAAGAAAGTGAATTCCCTAGCCTCAGGATGTAGAGTTCTAAATATATCTGTGAAATCCATCTGGTCCAATGTGTCATCCACGTCCATTGTTTCTTCAGTTATTTTCTGTCTAGTCGATCTATATTGCTATAATTGGAGTATTAAAGTCCCTGCTATTAGTACATTCTTATCAATAAAATTGTTTCTGTTTGTGATTAATTGTTTTATGTATTTGGGTGCTCCCGAATTCGGTGTGTAGACGTTTATAACTGTTAGCTCTTCCTGATGGATAGACCCTGTAATTATCATATAATGTTCTTCTTCATCTCTTGTTACTGCCTTTACTTTAAAGTCCAGTTTGTCCGATATAAGTATGGCTACTCCAGCTTTCTTTTGACTTCCAGTAACATGATAGATATTTCTCTATCCCCTTACTTTCAATCTGAAGGTGTCCTCGGGTCTACAATGAGTCTCTTGTAGACAGCAAATAGATGAATTTTGTTTTTTTTATCCATTCCAGTACCCTATGACTCTTGATTGGAGCATTTAGTCCATTTACATTCAGTGTTATTATTGAAAAATATGGGTTTAGAGTCATTGTGTTCTCTGTAGGATTCATGCTTGTAGTGGTGTCTCTGGTACCATGTGTTCCTTGCAACATTTCCCTCACAGAGTCCCCCTTAGGGTTTCTTGTAGGGCTGGTTTAGTGGTGATGAATTCTTACAATTTTTGTTTTTTGGGAAAACCTTTGTCTCTTCTTCTATTCTGAATGACACGCTTGCTGGTTAGAGGATTCTTGTCTGCATATTTTTTCTGTTCATCATATTGACGATTTCTTGCCATTCCTTTCTGGCCTGACACGTTTCAGTAGATAGGTCTGCAACTACTCTGATAGGCTTCCCTTTGTATGTTAGGGACCTTTTATCCCTAACAGCTTTCAGAATTCTCTCTTTATCTTTATATTTTGCCAATGTCACTATGATATGTTGGGCCAAAGGTCGATTCGAGTTGCGTCTGAGGGAAGTTCTCTGTGCCTCTTGGATTTCAATATCTGTTTCCTTCCCCAGATTGGGGAAGTTCTCAGCTATAATTTGTTCAAGTAACCCTTCAGCCCCTTTTTTTCTCTCTTTTTTAGGAATTCTTATGATACGGATATCGTTCCATTTGATTGCCTCACCCAGTTCTCGAATTCTCCTTTCGTGCTCCTGGATCGATTTATCTCTCTTTTTCTCAGCTTCCTCTTTTTTTATAATTGTGCCTTCTAATTCACCTATTCTCCTATCTGGCTCTTCAATCCATTCAGTGGCCGCCTCCGTTTTATGATGCACCTCATTAATAGCATTTTTTAGTTCATCACAACTATTGTTAAAGTCCATAATCTTTGTAGCAATAGCTTCTCTGGTGTATTCCATACCTTTTTCAAGCCTGGCTATTAATCTTATGACTATCGTTCTAAATTCTTGGTCAGTTATGTTGCTTATATCTGTTATGAGCAATTCTTTAGCTATCATTTCTTCCTAGAATTTCTTTACAGGAGAATTCTTCTGTTTTGTCATTTTGGCTAGCTTTCTGTCTCTTGTAAGTTTTAAAAGCTTGTTATGCTCTCTGCACCTGCGAGTCCTGCTTTATTAAAGGAGGCTCACTGTCCACAGCCTATCCATTCAGGAAGTATTCTTTTAATGGTGTCCCTTGGTCTCTCTTGTTGTGCCTTTGGTTGTTTTA
The DNA here is from genome assembly GCA_028646485.1 of Cryptoprocta ferox. Lineage (NCBI taxonomy): Eukaryota > Metazoa > Chordata > Mammalia > Carnivora > Eupleridae > Cryptoprocta > Cryptoprocta ferox. The sequence goes on from CM053577.1 coordinate 74,725,678, forward strand.
TTTCCCTTCTCATAGTGATATTTGGGACCCTCCACCATGTGTACTTTGGCTTGTTTCTTGAGGTAGCCCTATGAGGCTGTCTTCTTAGTGGACTCTGTCTCTTTTCCTCTCAGACTCTTGCGGTTCAGTGTCCTTTGGCTTCAGCCCTTTGTTTGAAAAATATGGGCGGGAAGTACAGAGCTCCCTATTTCTCCACCATCTTCCCTCCTCTATTTTGACTTATCTTTAGAATAGACTAATATTTACTAGATTCTGTTTACTGGACACACTGTATTAGGCACTTTGACATTATTTTTACAAAATTCTTAGAAGTTCTATTATTATTTTTACTTTATACCTCAAGAAGCAGAATCTTTAGGGTATAAATTATATAATATCACATAATAAAAAGAGAGTCAGAATTTGAACTCAGACCTCTCTGGGTCTGTGTTTTGTTATTTTTGCCGTATTATAGTCTAACTTTATTACTGAAAAAGACTACCCACAAAAATAACTTGTGATCTAATCTCCAAAATGAAGAAAAAAATTAACAGTTCAAAGTATGCTTCAAGTTTTTTAAATAAATTTGAAACATCAGATTTTTAAGTTAATGCTCAAATTACACATTGAAAGAACCCTCAAGAATTAAAACAGCCTCTCAGGAAATGCTACTTGAATATTTATAAATTCCATGGCTAAGCCCAAGCAGAAGGCAGGAAGACAGGATCATCACTTAGTGGGCTGGCTCCGGCCTACACACCCAGCAGTAATTGTCCCTGTGGTATCAGCACAGGTAAAACTCCCTAGTCTTAATTTTCACCATGGAATTGCACTTGGTTACATGATAGAAATCTAAGATACTCAAAACAATACGTTATTTCCCCCTTTGCTGTCTTTCCATCTGTCCCTCAGCATACAGATTTCTGTATGCTTAGGAAGTGGCTTCCTACATACGAACCTAAAAGCATTCATAAGTGAGTCTCACTCAATCTACCCTGAATGATGGGGGGATCTCTGTGAGACTTCCTCAGTCCTCCAGTGTGTCTTGCTGTAGGCCTGAGAACCAAAGTAGACACAGACAACTCTATCAGCAGTAGAGTCAAACATGCCCGAGGGGCTTGAGAGAACCAACAGGAAAGAGCCTGGGCTGTAAAAGAAAGAGAATGGCCTTGGGGTTTGACAGATTCAGCTTTTACCTCTGCACTCCCACCCATTCATTACGTGACTATAAGGAAATGCCCAGAGGGCTCATTCCTGGACATGATGGCGGCTCAGTGCACTGGAGACAACAGAAATACTGATTACATCGCCAGTATTTATTGCTGCATATTTTTCTCTGATGGAATTTTCATACTAGGTAGAAGGTGCACCAACAAGAAAAAGATTAGTTAGTGGTCTTTCTTAAAGACAATGATTGAAGGTTAAAGGAACAGTTTCAAGAAGGGCAAGAATGTTGAAGCTCATTAGGAAAGAAAAAAGAATAAAAGTTTAACATTTTGTGCTTTCTAGGAAATCAAAGACTATAAACCATGCACTATGACAATAAGATAACAAAAGTCTTCATAAATTTCGTAGACTGCTCCAATTTGTTCATTTAGTTATTACTTTTTTACCTTCTCCATCATGATGTAAGCCCTTAAAATCTGAAAAGGAAGTGGGGAACAAAAAGAAAGAAGGGAATCAGAAACATTACATCTTACCATTTCAATACAGTCAGACTTGGAGGAGAGATATCTTTTGGGATTGAGAAATCTACAGCAAGGAGAAGAGAAGGGGATTAATCCCCAAAACCCATGGAACAGAAAGAAAAGGAAGAAAAGGAACTGAGAAATAACGAGGCTCATGTGATACAACCAGGCATTGCTCCTGGAAGATAACTTGCCATCTTTAAGCCTCAGTTTTCCCTTTTTAAAAATGGGAATAATCACCGCTATGCCACAGTGTTTCCTTGATGTTTTTTGGATAATGTACGTTGCACCTAGAATTCTTCCTATAACATAATTCAGAGCAGAATTGGGCTTGGTACAGTCAATAAACATTAGTTCCCTTTTCTACAGTAAATGTTTAATTTTTTATATCCTTATCTGTGGTGATTACATTTACTTATTTTAAAGCTCAAGTCCTAGTGGAGTCTTGTGACTTTGTCTTTTTTTTCAAAGGAAACACAGAGACTAGATAGACTGTCTCTGTGGATTTGCTCTTATATGACTCTTTCTCAAGATGTCATATGCAGCCATATCTCTCAAGATTCTTAGGAAAGAAGTGAAATTCTTTAGGAAGTACATGTGTCAGTCTCTCTCTTTTGTAAGACCAGTGCAAGGGGACAAATAGAAGTTCACATATCCTATACCTAAATACATAAAATTCATAAACAGCCAACAAAAAAATTTTATGAGTTATGTTCTATATTCTCCCCTTGAGAAAATATACTCATAATAACAAAATGCATTAAGCAATGATTTTTACTTGATTAAAACTAATAAAAATACTTAAAACTACTGAATTTAATTTTTATTCCACATCTGGATGTTTTGTTGATGTACTAATATTCTAATGAGTAGCTTTAAAAAGACAAACATAATTATAATTTATCATACATTTGTTCCAAAAAATTATTTTTATTGCCTTCATTTTAACAAAATCACTAACTATGTTGGTAAAAATCAAGATTTCTATATAATTTATGTTCTACTAATAGTAATACCTAATTAGGAAACCATTACTAACTTTTAGATAATTTTGTTTAATGAGTTTCAGTTTGAAGAAAGTGCCTTGCTGAGACAAAAGCAATTAGATTTGTCAAAAGTCATACTTAAAGACATACTCAAATTTGAAAAGAAAAAAAAATTTTAGACATCACTTCAAAACACAATAATCAGGGTCATATGTGTTAAATTGGTAAGCAGAAATATTATGAGATATTTTGATTTCATCATATAACTTTCTATAATATTTGACTTCCATAAGTACTTAAAGCACTGTCTCTATCCATACATAATCAGGTTTACACTTCGCATATGTTTTCAAGGTTATATGTATATATAAATATATAAAAATACACGTACAAATGCATACATAAAATTTTAAAGTAATAGGAACTATTTGATAGCACAGATTGTTTCTTAACAGCCATTTGTAAAATTGTGTCAATTTGTGAGTATCTCTGGAGCAACAGATTAGAAAATAGAGCAAGAAAATGGATATTTGCCACTACTAGAAAGATACACTTCTTCATGCAAGAAGCAGCATTCATGCTATTTAAAAGAAAGTATTTGACCAGTTAATGAATCTGTCTTTTCTCTTACTGGAGTGCTCTGCTCATCTTGTGCCTTGAAGCAGCGTCAGCATTTGACGTTTTCAGTGACTCAACTCACAAACTTCCAGCTTATTCAGATATAGGTACTTGTCTGAATGGTGCCAATTACAAGACGAGGCATTTAGGGTTGTGGGTCATAGTGTATGAGCACCAGTGCTGGATCCTGAGTGACGGAGAACCCATGGGCATCTCAATAAATTCATCTTGTGTGTGTTTGTGATATGTGGGGCCTTCTACAGTAGTGATTCCAAGATAAGGATCCTGTGGGGAAGAGTGTTATAATGTTAATAAAGTGGTCAAATTAGCTCATTGAGAAAGTGATGGGGCCAAAAGTTACCAAAAGATGGAGTGTGCCATGTGGCTATAAGAAGAAAGAGAATTCAAGGCTGAGGGAATGGCCAGAGCAAAAGCTGTGAAGCTGGAAGTGTGACAGCTGTTTTGATGGATTGATATGGCTGAAGTTTATGTGAAAGAGAGTGCTAGCAGAGAGGGGAGGCCACTGGAGAGTTCAAATCAGAGAGCTGATAGGATTTTATTTGTGTGTGACATCAGCAGGCAGAGTCATCTTCCTAAAGCATAGCTCTGATCATCCCACCTCTTCTCCAACCTTTAGTAATTCCCTACTACTTAAAAAATAAATACATAAATGTTCATTCTTTCTAGGCTACTGCTTAGGGACTTCCACAATCTGGCTCCAGTCTATCACCTGCTATTAATAGTCCCAGAGAACTATTTAAATTTAAATATTTGGTTTTTTATTCCTAAACATTCCCAAATCTTTAGCTCATATGACTCTTCTCAACACATTTCATCCACTTAAGGTGCCTCGTCTATCTCCATTAATGTCTTCTTCAAACTCACCTCCTACACTGCAATCTTCTTTGAGACTCTCATCCAGAAACCCATCTCCACCACCGTGAGAGTTCTGCATTTGCATCTGTCCTATAGCAATTATCATCTTCTACCCTTTATCAGAATCATTAGGCTCACAACTCAGCTCTTTCACTATTGAGTCAAGAGTGCAACTTTATTTACCTTCGAATTTCTTTCAATATGTTTCACTTAGTATACACTCAATGAATGTTTCTGATTAACGAAATGAATGAAAAGTCTTTTCAGTTAACTCAATATGAAGACAAGATACTAGTTAATGCCATATAATGCATGTAAATGTCCATCTAGAGTCTAGATCTAGAGTCATGATTCTAGACTGAGGCCTCAAATATAAAATCTCTTTTGCATTTCTAAGAATGTGTCTTAGTGTGTGGAAGAAAATCTTCTATATAACTGAGAAGGCTCTGTGTAAGAACTTTGTTTTTGTTTTCCAAATAACCTAAAGTTCAGTATTTGGTGTGCTATACTAAATAATAATGTCACATTTCATCTGGTCATGCTTTGATATAAAAATATCTCAATCCAAAGTAAACTTATAGGTAAATTCCATGAAACACTATCTTACATTAGTAAATTCTAAAGTATATTAATGATACATCTCTGGAAGAACATTTTTCCCACGGCCTTTTAGTGGATCTTGTTTTCCTTCTGAATTATTTTTCTAAACAACTAAAGAAATAATCCAATTTATTATTTTGTATATTCAGAACAGTGTTAGGTTAATCACTGCTATTTTGTTTTATTGAGACATTTAACATGACACAAAATTACATCAGTTGTACAAATATTGATAACTTAGTACAGCTATGGATTTAAATTTTAGGCATTACATTTTAACTTGTAGAATTTTATCTTTCTAATTCCAGACTTTATATTTATTACTTTAGAATATTGACTATTTTTCTGTACTTGAACTGCTAGTCAATTATGTTACCCACACAGAGATTTTAACTCCCTCATCTTTCCTTAGCAAAACAAATTAATCCAGTCCATATGCATTGAGATTTTGTTAACTATGTGGAAATGTGTTTCATTGTTCCAAATAGTATATGAATCATGTCATTGTGTTTATTTCTTTAAAGATAATTTGCCTTAGACACAGTAAACATGTATAACACTATTGGTGAGAAACAAATATTATGCAGTTATTTCAATAGAAATAGAGTGCTTGGAAAACACAAGACCATTAGTTATTTAACATTCTGAAGATGGTAGCTAAATGACATCAAAAGTGATAGAGTTTGTTTCTGTTGAGGAATAAAGTGCACAATTCAACTAACAAGAGAAATGCCACAAAAGAACAAGGTTATAAAAGTCAAGTTGTCAGAGGGAAAGAACAAATATAGTATCAAAATAATGAGATAGTTCTTAGAGGCAGAAATATCTACTTCCACCAAACTGAAAACTTTCAGCCAAATACAGCAAGATACTGTTAGAATTTTAGTATTTTTATGAATAGATGGTTTAAACTATTTTGGATGCATTAGCTGCCTATTTAATGGAGAGATATTTGTTCTTTAACATTTCATTCAACATTAAAGCACTTAGAAATAGAAATACCACTTACACTTAGGTGTGGTTATTGTGAAGTCTGAGATAAAGAAGCATAACTGAATATGATAGTATAGAATAGGTAATCAACCATTGTTCAATCTATTATTAGTCTATTAAAACAGTTCTGAGTAATGGTATAGAGCAATTATTTATCTTCCCCATATAGTTTCCCATTACCCACATATTATCTCTTGTCTTTTTCCCTTGTCCTCATCCCCAGTGGCTTTAGGGTTTTAACTCTTCTCCTCTCCCTAGGGTCTTGAGTCTCAGGGTCAATAATTTCCATTTGGAACTGGAGGTCCATGAGGAGAATGGGGATCGGATGGAACTGGTAATGTTTCATATCTTCCTGCATCAGAGTGAAATATTTACAAAACAAGTACATGTCTTCCTTGTTAATATTGACTAGCTATCATGGCATAATTGCAGTGTATAATTATCCTAATTAAGTCTTCCTTGCTTTTCTCCATTTTAGTGAACAGATTCAGTTCTATTATTTTAGCATTGCACAGGCCAGGACTTTAGAAGGGGTATAAAAAAGGACCCCATTCCGGGATGGGGAGAAAAATTTATTCAACTACATGTCTTATTAAATGCCATAGTGATTAAACAAAAAAATTTGCAGTCCCTTTTGGGTAGAGAAAAAATAGCTATGAGAACTTTCAGCCATTATTTTAGATACTTTAATATTGCTTTAGAATGTTCTAATTGTTAATATTGAAACCACTGAATTGACTAGAAGATTATGTTCACTTTGTGTTTATATGTAGCCCCTCCCTGAAATGCATAGTCGTTAAGAAATAGAAAATAACTTCTAGCAATCACAAGGACTTAAGCAGTTGTAAATTGCTCACCACAAAGTCATCTTAAGAAAAATGACTTCTATGGAATTGCTTTAAGACTGTGAAATTACATATGAAATAAGTAATTCACTCTTTTCCAAAGAAGAATATGCTTTGTATTCTGTTTTACATAACATGGTGCTTTATATAAAGTGATGTACCAGGAAGATATGATGAAATGAGCAATGAAGTTAAAAGTAGGGCTCTTGGTTTCCCCTCCCCTTGCTGCCATCACCCTCCTCTGCAACCTTCAGGTTGTAGGTCACTCTCAACACATCAGCTCCTTAAACTGAAACTGAACAGGTTGGATTAAGGCACTTTTTCCTTGGCTTAGTATTTGGAAATTTAGGTTTCCACATAAGAGTCCAAGAATGGTGAATGGTGGGGCACAGGAGGAGTGGCAGATTGACTAGTGGATTCAATCCCCACGTCAAAAAGGCAGCTCTACTTTATTCTTTTATTTTGGGACTTCAATTATGATTTTTTTTTGGAGAAAAATTCCCCTGCTAAAAGCTGCTTACAAACCACAATTCTCTTTAAACTTTAAATTCAGTTTACATCTATCACTATTAGCATACAACGCTGATGTGATAGACGTAAACTTTGTGAAGGTAGAACAACTGAAGGCAGGCAGTAAAGAATCATTTCAATATAAATAAAGAATGAGACTTTTAAAATATATTTTTGCTAAAAATTTTATTCCATAAAATGTTTTCATGGTCAAATAAACTTAGAAAATGCTGTAAATCTCCTTGAGATTTGCAGTGTACATTAACTGATTAAAGACACTGGTAAGTCTTTTATATTTTGTTCAACATAGAGCTCCCCCAGTCTTATTAGATGACAGAGCTTCATTTTAGCATATCTGTTACTCATTTATGGAAACATGTTGCCATCGGGAAATAAAAGTGAGGCAGAAAGAAGATACTTTATTTTCCACTGTCTCTGTAGCCAATACTTGGTGAAATCATCCAGAACATTAGTGAGCTTTACATTCTCTTATTTTCTGACATAGATATCTTGGGTTCTTGCTACAGCATCCATGCCAAATAGTGCCTGACATACTGACACAGAAGCTTCCAGTATTGGTTAAAGATGACTTAATGCAGAATACACTACACAGGACTATCAACTGAACAAATAATTGTGAGTTTCTTTTCATGTCATGTCTTTTTAATAATAGGAATGGAATCCATTTACAGGCAGGAAAAATACTTAGTTGCCATAGGAATGATATGTGTTCCTTAATAAGGGAAAATCAGCTGAAGGCTTCAGATAAGAAAATTCCACTAATTAGTGGTTTCATAAAGTACTGATTGATCTTCTCAACCTGAAAAATATTAAAAGCATTTAGCTATTAGTCTAATCGTGTTTTATTTTAATCAAGCTTGTTTCTTGCATATATAGTAAGCAACAGCACTATTTGTATGTAAAATAGCAAAATTTACTGTGATTGTGAATTGAATTATTCCACTGTAGCAAAATAGGTATAAATGAATCAATTGCCAGTTCAAGAAGTCACAAATGTTATCCCTTTGAAGTTCCACCATTTTATATAGTAGTAAACGTCCAAACAAGAATAATATTTTAAAATATTAAAAATTTCAGATAAACTGTTCAGATTATAAGAAGAGATAGTAAAATACATTAGATTTTTCCTATCATAACTTTTGGAAGAAACTATTTATTGTCTTTTCAAAAATTTTTTTAAATGTTTCTTCATTTTTGAGAGATGGAGAGAAAGTGTGTGTGAGCTGGGGAGGGACAGAGAGAGGGGACAGAGGATCCCAAGCACGTTCCATGCTGATAGCAACGAGCCCTGATGCAGGGCTCAAACTCATGAACCATGAGCTCATAACCTGAGCTGAAATCAGACACTCAGCCAACTGAGCCACTCAGGCTGCAAAAATTTTTAAATTGAGATATAACAGACACAAAGCTTAAGAATACAGCTTAGTGAGGTCTTAAATATAGATGCACCTGAGAACCACCAATGAGACCAACATATAGACATTTCCAGCACCCTACAAGCATTCCGAGTGGATACCCACCTGCAGCACCACTAAGATAAATGTAACCATTATTCTGATTTCTTTCACCATGGATTAATTTTGCCTTTTCTTGAACTTCATGTAAATGAAATCATGTAGTATGCCATATACACCTATATTTGTGTCTGGCTTTGTCGTTCTGTTTGTGAGGTTCATTTTGGGTGGAGATTTTATAAAAATTTTAAAAATTGAATAAAAAAATGGAATGCTACAGACATTCTTGGACATGTATTTTGTAGAACACATAAACTTATGTCATAGGTAGATATGGGTGTGTAGTCTTAGTAAATAATGGCAAAGAGTGGTTTTAGTGGATGCTTCATTTTTATTAGAAAAAAGACCATGTGAATCAGTGTTGGCCTATTTAAATGTTCTTAAGAACTCATATAGATTGAACCCCTTATATTAATTAATTAATTGGAGAGGACCCAGGGACACACTGACATGTTAAAATTCATGTAGCTCACAAATACCATATCTTTATCTGATACTTTCATGTCTTGTTCTTTTCTTAAGTTTATTTGTTCATTTTGAGAGAGGGAGAGCATGGGAGTGGGGGGTATAGGGAGGGAGAGAGAGAATCCCAAGCAGGCTCCACACTGTCAGTGTAGAGGCTGATGTGGGGCTCAGACTCACAAACCATGAGATCATGACCTGAGCAGAGATCAAGAGTCAGACACTTAACTGACTGAGCCACCCAGGAGCCCCTCACTTCTTGTTCACTCCTTTCCACCAACCACCATTCCTACACTCCTCTCCTTAAGCTGCAGCATGACACATAGGTATAACTTGAATTTCAGAGTCTGGCAAGGCTGGACTCAAATCCCTTTTCTGCAACCCTTCATCTCCAGTCTTGATCATCTCCCATGTACCTGATACACTTAACTTTCAAGTTCTTGTGAGAATTAAATGAGTTAATGTACACAAAAAGCCTGAAATATAACAGGACCTCAGATTTATTGTTCTGATTGCTTCTACGTTCTTTTGCTTCCCGAAATATATCCTTAGGCATACTGCTTAAGGATTTAGAGCCTATAATTCTTTATTTGTAAAGTAGCCATAATTCTATCTCTTCTGCCAATATAATATAACTCTTGTGAAGATTAACCGATAATATAGTAAAAAAACAATTCTCTTATCTCATGCAATAAAGATTCACATTTGGGAAATAAAAAAAAGCTACATCCAGGGAGGAATTAAAAATTATATATCAACTATGTATATTTTGTGTAAATTTAAATCCATATTTATTATTCAGTGTTTAATTTCAGGTCAGGACTTTTCCTTTGGCTAAGGGTCTACTTTGGAATCCAGACTTTGTTGCGTAGAAAATACCCACAGGGTGAGGTCAGTGATAATGTTGGAGTAGGGACATCTGGGGACTATTGCTCCCCAGAAACACCTAGACACTTATCAAAAACTGTAAAACTATCCTTACTGGAACGCTGGAAAATAGTCAACAGTTCACAGCAATTGAGAGGATGCTTAACCAGGAGAGAGGTCACTGACACAAGATAAGATATTTTAACTAACCTAGATCCACCCCCTGACTTGGTGCACCAGCGATCTTGAAGATGACAGCCTGTCCCTACTGTTAGCACCTGGTTCCAGAGGTAACAGAGTGAGCTTTGTTCCCAAGGAATTGTGCTTATCTGGTTTTGCCTAACCAGGGGTTTCCCTTTGTTTTGCTTAACTCAGAACTCTACATTGCTCAACAGTAACATAGCACTCAAAAATAATAAAAGCCAAATGAACAAGCCATTGCTGCCTAGTGTGAAAAATAATAGTAGGGATAAACAATAGACATGCCAAAAGCCTGGGAGGAAAAACTGGGTACTGAGGTTTGGGGGGAGAATAGATTTGAAAAATTGCCACATATACAGAGGAACCTACAATCCTACACACATGCTCAGAATAGGACACATACTCAGAAAAGATCTGAGGAGCCCAAAAGTTTTCAACTGTAGCTGTCCTTCAGTATCAGTGCAAGCTGGAAGTTTAGACTAAGATAAAGTTGTAAAAGGCCTGGAGAAGTATTTAGGGAATACCACAACGCAGAGTCAATATGAAAAGACTCAGAGTGTGATTTTTTAATTTCTTTTCCTTTCATTTTTGATTACACATCATAAATTTTCACTTTTCAATAAAAGATCATGAAGGATGCAAAGAAGCAAATATGGGCCATACACAGGAAAAAAATAATTGTACAAAAACTGTCTTGAATAAGCCCACATATTGGATGTAGTAGATAAAGACTTTACATCCACTCTCTTAAATATGCTCAATGCACATATAACTAAAGGGTTGGGAAAACAATAGCTTAGTAAACAAAGAATAATCAATAAAGAGAAATTATGAAATGGAATGTAATAGAAATTATGGAGCAGAAAACTGCAATAGCTGAAATGAAAAATCACTAAAGGGGTTCAACAGCAGATTTGAGAAGACAGATGAAAGAATTAGCAAAGTTTATGGTAGGTCCAAAAAAGTATTCAGTTTGAGCAGAAAGAAAATAGGATAAAAAGTGAATAGAGTCTCAGAGGCTTGTATGACACTACCAACCATAAGAACATATACAAAAAGAGACAAGAGAGACATAGGACCATAAAGAATACTTAGAGAAATGATGGTCAAAAACTTCCCATTTTTGATGGAAAATACATCTATGGAGCTTTATGAATACTAGGTAGGATAAACTCAAAGATATCGGTATAGAGACACATTATAGTCAAACTGCTGAAAGTCAGAGAGAAAGGGAACCTTCAAAGCAGCAAGTGAGAAATAACTTGTAATGTACAAGATGTCTTCAATAATATTAACAGACAAAATCTTAGAAGAAACCATGGAGAACAGAAAATAATGGGATGACTTATTTAAAATACTGTCAGCCAAGAATTCTATATCCTGCAGAACTATTCTTCAAGAATGAAGGAGAAATTAAAATATTCCCATATAAACAAAAACTGAGAGAGTTAATTACTAGCAGACCAACCCTCATAGAAATGCAAAAGAGAGCCCTTCAAGCCGAAGTGAAAATGACACTAGACAGTAATTCAAGGCAATGCAAAGAAATCAGGAACACTGCTAAAGGTAAATATGTAGGTAAATATGAAACTAGGTATTATGGTATTTTGATTTGTAACTCTTTCTTTTCCTATGGTATATAAAATATCTATGCATAAAACAATAATTATAAATCTGTATTAGTGGAGACACAATATATAAAGATATAATCTGGGGCAATAGCAATATAAATGGGAAGGATGTGGATGTATGTGTCGTAACAGAGTTTTTGTATGCCATTAAAACCAAATTAGTCTCAAACTGGGTTGTTAGAAGTTTAAGATGTTAATTGTAATTCCCAAAGTAACCACTAAGAAAATAGAAAATAAACAAAAAAGGAAATAAGAAAATCAGAATGGGACACTACAAAAAAGTCATAATTAAATACAGGAGAAAGCAGTATCGGGGAAATAAGAAACAATTTAAAAAAAAGATACAGCATATAGAAAGCAAATAACAAAATGGCAAGTTCTTCCCTGGTATTAATTACTTTAAATGTGTATGGATTAAAATCTCCAATTAACAAAACAAAACAAAACAAAACATGATCCATCTATATGCTGTTTACATGTGACTCACTTTAGATCCAAAGACATAAAGAGGCTGAAAGTAAAAAGGATCACAAAATAAATTCCAGGCAAATAGTAACCAAAAGAGAGCCACCTGTCTATATAAATTTCAGACATAATAGACTTTAAGAGAAAACTGTTGCAAGAGATGAAGAGAGACATTGTGTATTGATAAAAATGTAACTCTATTAAGAAAAGAAAATATAGAAATTATAAATATATATGCACCCAACAAAAAAACCCCCAAAATATATGAAGCAAAAATTAACAGAATTGGAAGACAGTTCTATAATAACAGTTACATGCTTCAATACCCTAATCTAAATAATGGATAGAACAACTAGACAGGAGATGAAAGACAAGATAAGAGGATTTGAACATTGCATCTACAGAACCCTCCACCCAACAACAGCAGAATACACATTCTCCTCATGTGTACCACTGGGTCAAAGAGGCAATCACACAAAAGGTAAAAAAATAACTTCATAGGAACAAAATGACAACATGCCAAAACTTAATGGGATGCAGGGAAAGCATTGTTCAGAGGAAATTTATATCTATAAATGCCTACAGAAAGAAGAATAAAAGATCTCAAATCGATAAAGTAACTTTACATTTTAAGGAACTAGAAAAAGGGGAGCAAATTATACCCAAAACTAGCAGCAGGAAGGAAATAAGAAAGATTGGTTAGAAGATATATACAATAGACAATAGAAAAATTATGGAGAACATTATAGAAACCAAAATTTTGTTCTCTGAAAGATCAAGAAAATTGACAAATCTTTAGCTAGATCAACTAAGACAAAAAGAATGGAGGCACTGTTAACTGATCAAAAATGAAGGTTGGAACATTACTACAAACCTTACAGAAATAAACGAAATTATAAAAAATACCATGAACAATTGCACATCAACAATTTGTTACCTAGATGAAATGGACAAACTCCTAGAAACACATAAACTACCATAACTGACTCAAGAAGAAATAAAAGAATATTTCTTTTAAAACAACATGAAAAATACTTATAACAAGTGAAGAGATTGAAGCCATAATAACAATAAAAAAATTTTTTTAATAAAAAAACACCTTCCAAAAAAGAAAACTCCGGAAGCAGAGGGCTTCACTGGTAAATTCTACCAAGCATTTAGAGAAGAATTAACACAAATCATTCTCAAGCTTTCCAAAAAATAGAGAAAGAAGAAATATTTAACATATTCCATGAGGCCAGTAGTATTCTGATACCAAGGAGAAAATGTTCATGACCTTGCATTGAAAATTGTTCCTTAAATATGACACCAAAACACAAGCAATGGTTTCTCAATATGTTAAACATAGAATTACTATACAATCCAGTAATTCTTGTTCTAGAAATAAACTCAAAAGGATTGGAAACAGGTACTCAAACCAATAATTTGTACACAACTGTTCATAGCAGCATTATACACAATAGCCAAAAGGTGGAAATAGCCCAAATGTCCATCAGCAAATGAATGCATAAACAATTGTGATATATCCATACTGTAAAATATTATTCAGCTATAAAAAAGAGTGAAGTACTGATATATGTTACACGTGGAAAAACCTTGAAAACATTATGCTAAATGAAAGGAGCCAATACATAATAGACAACATATTATATGCAATATCTAGAATAGGCAAATGCACAGTGACAATAAACAGACTAATGGTTGCTAGGGTCTGAGAGGAGAAGATAATGGGGATTGACCACTTAATGGGTATAAAATTTCCATTGTCGGGTGATGGAGTTCTAAAACTAGTAAAGATTGCACAACATTGTGAACACACTTAAGGCTACTGAGTTGCATATTTTTAGAATGGTTAAATTAGTAAATTTTGTATGATGTGTATTCTACCACGATAAAAAGAAATGAAAAAAATCATAAGGCATCACTTTGAACTGGTAGTTCTGTGTTTTGTAAAACAACGGGAAAAAATAGAGAAACTTGGGAGGCAATTTGGTAAATCATTCTCAATATTTTCTTTCCACTACTCTTTTATAGTTGCTCTGCTCACACATAGCTTGACAAAAAAATTGGAAGCAAGCATATCAAAGCATTCCAGTTAGATTTCAATAAAAACAACACCCTCTTTTTGCACTTTTGTCTTACTCATTCTTATAGAATTTAATTAGAATATGTAATTATATATTAATATATATGTTAACAAATTTATTTATAGAGACATGATCACAAAAAGTAGCTTGGAGAAGAAACTCAACTAATTCTTTTTAAGTTTTTTTAAAATTTATTTTGAGAGAGAGAGAAAGAAAAAGAGAAAGGGTGCTTGTGAAGGGGGAGGGGCAAGACAGAGAGAGAGAGAGAGAGAGAGAGAGAGAGAGAGAGAGAATCCCAAGCAGGCTCTGAACCAGACATGGAGCCTGACACAAGGCACGGTTAGATTATGACCTGAGCTAAAATCAAGAGTCAGAAACTTACCTGACTGAGCCACTCAGTACCCCAAAACACAACTAATTGATAAGTAGCCCAGCTCTCAGAAGCAGTGGGGAGCAGGTACATTGAAGAACATGCTATTAGCATGTTCTGGGCACTAGAGGCAGCTACCATTATATTTTTACAGAAATGATCAAGAGTGTGGATAATTCAGGGTTGGTTGAAAAAGCTTATATGGTTAATATATGTATAGTGAGCTTTGGTGCCCAAGACTTTTTCTCATCTACTATGTAAACCTTAAGAATGCAAAGACCTTAACTACCTGATTCATAACTGGGCCTGTGGTGCCTATAAATAGTGCTGGCACATAATCAGTTCTTAATAAATATCCATGACCAAGAAATGACTCAACAAAAAGGTTTTACTTATTTAACAAGAGGGGATAAAAGGTATGTGAGAGTGTTTGAAAAAATATAAGATCTATGTAATAGGCTTTATATCTCTTTTCATTTTGCAGCCCATATCTGCCTGTCATATATACTTGTTTAGAACATACACTTTCAATCAATAGTGTTTTATAAAGAGCTGCACAGTTCTCTAAGAAAATCACAAGACAAAATGAATGGCACTTTTCATTATTTTATAAGTGGGATTCCAGGATTAACATGTTACAGGGCAGTAACAAAATGAAAAGATTAAAGTAGGACTTACACATTTCATATATGTATATGTGCCAACTTGCTTTTGAATCTCAGCATTGCTTTACATCTCAGCATTGCTTACAAATCTGTTAAGCCTGAAAGCTGTAAAATGCAATAGATATGGGTATATATAATCCAGTTTACCAAAGGGTAAATGATATATTTAAAAAGAGTTTCCATTCCTATCCCTGCTTTCAGTTACTTCAACTTCTTTAAAAATGCTTGTTTTTCTTGAAATGTTGCTTGTGTGGTCTGACCAAGTGTAAATGGTCTTCAGTGCAAGTGAAGGAGGAAAAACAAAATTACTTCAGCTATTTCCAAGTAAGGAAAACATACACTATGTATGTTTTTTATTTTAATTAAATTAAGAAGAGACATTCCAGGTACCCTCAGCATTTTGAAAGTCATCCGGTGTGCCTCTCCTGGAGGTGGAAACAACAGGAGCCTGGAACCAAAATATCTTGATTTCAGTAAAAATGTTTGCTACTTTTTGCCTATAAGATCTTGGATAAGTCCTTTTACCGTGACCTTATTTTCCTTATTAGTAAATGTGGAAAACAATAATAGCCCTGCAAAAGTGGTAGTAAAATATTAGTCTGATAGCTTTACAAAGGTAAGATCGATCTTAGTTATTATTTTGTAAAGTGCTCACATATGAACACAGGGATTGTGCTGACTTCATATGAACACATACAAAACTAATTTCAGTCTCTCTGTTCACCTCCACAAAATTTAACAGCTTTCGGTATGGTCACATAGCCATTATTTTCCAAGTGCTGTTAAGTTTACAGCATTTTATGCTACGAACTATACAAACCTGTTAGCTTTATCTTCCGAATCTAGCTGCATTTTCGAATCAGTTGAACTGACTCGAATTAGCTAAACTAACTTACTCATAAATTCGCCACAGGTGGGGCAGCATTGCCTCAAGTTTAGGTCTGTTAATCTCTGATGCATCATTTAACCTTCACTTCTGGTTGTAGTTTTTTGCAGAAACATCAGCTTACATGTAGGTCCTGGACTCACTGCCGTGTGTGGGAACCCCAATTTGCCAGAGCGCTGAGACAGAAAACCTTCCATAGACTGATGCTCACTATTCATTTACAGCTTTGCTCTCACTACCAGTTTTGCCACTGTCATCTACCATTTAGCTATGGGCTGCAGCAATTCCCACATACCCATATACAAAAATGTGGTGGCTTAACCAAACTTCTATGCAAACAGTTTGAATACAGATGGTCCCTGGCTTATAATGATTCAACTTACAATTTTTCAACTTTATGATAATGCAAAAGTGATTTGCATTCAGTAAACTATACTTTGAATTTTGAATTTTGAATTTTCATTTTTCTCGATACCGGTCAGCCCCTCAATCATGAGAGTAAACAACTGACATACTTCCAGCCATTCAGTTTCAGTACAGTATCCTATCAGTAATATGAGTATTCAAACAATTTATTTATTTTAAAATAAGCTTTGTGTTAGATGATTTTGCCCAACTATAGGCTGATGTGAGCACTCAGGGCACATTTAAAGTAGAGTAGGCTAAGCTATGATTAGTAGAATAGGTATATTAAATGCATTTTCAACTTAAATATTTTCAACTTACAATGGTTTTATCAAGAGGCAACTCCATCCTAAGTCAAGGAAGATCTGTGTAAAGAAGTTTCTTCTCACAGAGAGACCACAAGTATAGCCAAGTTTTACACAGAGACAGTTGGCTCTTAAAAAATATATGAGCCTTATTTTACATTCTCCACAAGAGGACAGCTCCCTTTCTTTCTGTCTAGCTACTTTGACAGAGCATGACCTCTTCACATCCCTATGACACACAGACGTCTACTCATTATGAGTCACGGTCTTCTACTGATGCCAAGAAAGAACGCCATAAAGTAACACCTTTTTAGAAAAAAAAGCAACAAAGTGGAATTTTCAGCAAATGATTTGACCTCATTTTCACAAGACTATTTAAATTCTTCATCGAAGTTGTTTGAGACACTACCATTTTGAAGAAAGTCATACCAAAACAACTGCATTATTGAAATGGACTGAGTTTTAAGGCTGAAGTTCACTTTTGAAGGGCAGAATAAATGAAAGGAACAGATTTCAGTCAGAACAGAATCCAATATCCATAAATAAAGCACTACTCCAACCAACATTATGGAAACAGAACAAGAAGGAATTTTTACATTCAGAAAATATTCAGACTTTCTGCAGCAGTACTTTTCATAGGAATAGATGACAGTGAAATTCAAAAGTGTGATTCTACAACACTCTGATTTGACCACGTGATTACCTTCTTCTCTGAAGTTTAAGATATGTTACATCTTCACAACTGAGCACTCATTTTTATATACCTAAAATGGCTGACTTTAAAATGTCATGTTATTGAAAACTTCTTTCAGAATATCACCAGGGAAATTAAATATTTAACAGAAACTCTATGTTCCTATGAATACCTTATGAGAGCGCCTCAAGCTCTTTCCTGTTTCTTGCAGGAGAAACAGCGAGGGAAAAAGCCAGCTGGAGCCAGACAGTTCATTGCATCAAGAACACTAGAAACACAGATGAAAGCACATCTCAACTATCTTCTAATCCTTTCTACTATTCTCTTTGGCTTATACAAATTAACTCCTTTGGTTTGCTGAATGATTCTTCAGTAGACAATTTATTCAAAGAAATATGGATTTGTTTCCAAATCAGAGATAAAGAGTTACAGACACTTCAAATGAGATGGGGCCAATGGGTGACACCAACCTCACACCCCATCTGATTTTATTCTGGGTGGGAATAAAAATGTGGGAAAAGGTAAGAAAGTTCATCAAGGGACCACACAGAAGAAATTTCACAACAATCTTAGGGCTAAATTTTTTTAAATTAAAGATCTCAACTGGAAAAGATAGAAGATTCTATCACTGTGGTTGTGAACGAAATAAACTTATTTTTTAAATTTAAAGTCTAGATGAAGACTTTGTCAGATTAAGACACATCTCTATGAAGAATCACAGGGAAAAGAAGTATAAAGAGAAGGAAAATAGGAGAAGGAGGAGGTAATTGAGAAAAAATATGCATGGTTCCTTACATAAAATTAAGTAAAATACAAATGGTTGCTTCATATAAGGAGAAAAAACAAAGCAATGAAAATGAAACCTCTTTTACTGTGATTGTGAAGTTGAAAAAGACAAATTTGAGGACAGTGAAGTATAAAAAAAATAATGACGGAATCCAGTGGCCAGTTATGGAAATGGCACTTACCCTGAAGGAATGTCTGGAAAAGTGTTTCCAGTGGAAGCTGGTGAATGGCTGTGCCCCTAGTGAAAATGAAAGTAGGGAGCTACAGCCAGCCAAGGGAGGAGCATCAGAGGGAACATTCCGCTGGCCAGGACAGATGATGAAAGCTGAGCAGCTTCACTCAATGCCAGGTCTGGGACAGTCTGGAGAGAGAGGAAGCCAAGGTGGAGCCCGAGCCGGTAGGAAAAATATATCCAAATCCCGTTATAAAAAGCAAAACCAGAAAGGTCACTTAGGTACCTTTTACTCTTTGGCTTATGGATATAATTGTAGAATATTAAAGTAATGCTTAGGAAGAGCATACCTTTGATCATGTGACCAAAACTACGTTGGAGTAAGGAAAGTTACTCTGAGCACTTCATTTATTCAAAGAACATTCACATAGAGCCTATTCTTTGCTAATACAGTATACAGTATACGTTTCAGGAATACAAAGATGGAAAGGAAGTCAGGAAGAACAGGTTTCCATAAGGAGAGACAGGGCCACCATTATTAAAGACCACAAAGGAATCAAAATCAAACTTAAAAGTGTCCATTGGATTTGGGAATTAGAAAGTGATGGGCGATTTTAGCATGTGCAGCTTTAATGAATGGCAGATACAGAAAGATTGTAGTAAATTGAAAAATAATTTAGTTGTAGGTTTATAAAAATGAAGAAGTGTATGTAACTTTCCCGTGGTCCTAGGAGAAAGGAAAGGAGGAAACCAACACAGATAGAGGGGCTTTAGGGCTCAGAAGGGTTGGATGCTATTATTGTCATATTGTTTCAAAGGGAAATAGTAATTCAAATTGATTGTGTTTTTAATACATTATTTGCTTTATTCATATTAGGAAAGATAATTTAGACCGGAAAAACACCTCGGAGATCATTCAACCCACTTTTTAATCTACTTTTCACATTTTATAGATGAAGAATCTAAGGACTTGAAAGTTGTGATTTTTCTAGTTATTCATTTTAAAACTTATACCACTAGATATCATCTGTCCATGATATAAATAATAATAATAATAATAAAAAAAATACACTGATGCTTAGGACTTCCTTCCTTCCTCCCTTCCTTCCTTCCTTCCTTCCTTCCTTCCTATCTTCCTTCTTTCTTATCTTCCTTCCTTCTTCCCTCCATCCCCACCTTTCTTCCTTCTTTCCCTCCTCCCCAAATTTGAAAATTCCTTCTAATGCTAGTCATTCTAAATAAAGTATATGATTAAAGATTATCCAGATAAATTAGGGTGGAAATATAAAAGCACAAATTTTTATACAGCCATATGTTTAAGCCATATAATTAAGAGCACAGTACATTTTGTAATGATCTTATTATTGCCATACTTTTACGTTTTACTTTGCTTTTTTTGACCCGATATTCATATATAACCATTCTTATAAAAAGCAACTTGCTTTAAAAATAAAACAAACAAAAACTGGATACCTTTCCTATACAATTTCTTAGCAAAAATTTAAAGTACTGTCATTAGAAACTGTAAATCTTATAGCTGGACTGTCTCCATTTAAAAGTAATGGTAAGATGTAAGAATGCTAGAACCCTTATAGTAAATAGTAGACATTTTGTAGCGCTGAAAGCTTTAGCCTTAAAAATATTTAGTGTTTAGAAGCAGACGTTATGTGAACCTAGAAAAAAATACAGGATTTAAAAACCTTATGTGACCTTCTACTCTAATTGAGCCAAATACATAAATTATAGCACCATTGAATCTGAAGGAGGAAATGGCTTATTAGGTCATCTAGTATTTCCCCTGCTAAATTTGAACAGTTCCCTACAGCATATTTCCTAACACTGTAAGTCTGGTTTTGCAAGTTTCACATGATAACACTTTTCACCACATCCTTAAAAAGCTATTAATCTAGTCAAGCTTCAAAGGAGGTCTCGAATAATGGTGAACAAGAAGCTTTCTTTTCTTAACATGATTCCACCAGCTTCCCTGCCTGGCACCCATTTCGAGCAGACCTCCCCTTCCTTTTCTGCGTATATGAATTGTATGAAGCCAACCTGAGGGAAAAGTGTAAAGGTGGCAGAACTTTGCCAATGAACCCCTTCCTCCCGCTCCTCCCTCCTCCATGTTTGGACACTGAGAATGAAGTGTTGCCCCTTGTAGTGAAAATTACCTTGCCCTCTTCCTTTTTTCCAACTATAGTGTTCTGTGAAAGAAGGCTAAGAGACTCTAAAATTGTATTTATCATCCTTTTGAAGAAGATTTTCGTTTATTGTTAGCAATATGTTTTCACTGGCTTATGTGGAAAGCGGAGACTCATTACTGAATTTTGTTCAGATTGGATAGAAGATGACAAGCTGATAATTATCCATAGCTGATTTGCCTGCTCTAAACTACATGGGAGAGCAGAGAAATACTTTGGGGTTCATACCTAGAGAGTGATAAGTCATTACATTTAATTCTAATTAACAACTTAGGTAGTCACTGTGAAAGTGAACTGAAAGGCAATTTTGGAAATTTGGGTTAACATTTGCCAAAGTATAAACGGTTATTTGGAAAGTTATTAAAACACTTATCTTGATATATATGGGTTATTATGTGCTGGGACTGGCTTACACCTTCTCAGAAGTGCAGAGTGTTAAATTGTCAGAAATTTTATGAGCTAGGTATAGATACCAGTGATTAAATGTTAAATTCTATAAACTAACAAATTATATTGAAGCAAACATAATACATTCTAAAAATTCATCATCTCCTAATTATTTTGCTATTTTTTAATTTATAGTTTATTGTCAAATTGGTTTCCATATAACACCCAATGCTCTTCCCCACAAGTGCCCCCCTCCATGACCATCACCCCCTTCCCCTTTCCCCTTCCCTCTTCAGCCCTCAGTTTGTTCTCAGTATTCAAGAGTTTTTTATGATTTGCCTCCCTCCCTCTCCCTAACTCTTTTCCCCCGCTTCCACTCCCCATGGTCCTCTGTTAGGTTTCTCCTGTTAGACCTATGAGTGAAAACACATGGTATCTGTCTTTCTCCACCTGACTTATTTCACTTAGCATGACACCCTCGAGGTCCATCCACTTTGCTACGAATGGCCAGATTTCATTCTTTCTAATCGCCATATAGTATTCCATTGTATAGATAAAGCACATCTTCTTGATCCATTCATCAGTTCATGGACATTTAGGCTCTTTCCATAATTTGGCTATTATTGGAAGTGCTGCTATGAACAATGGGGTACATGTGCCTCTATGCATCAGCACTTCTGTATCCCTTGGGTAAATCCCCAGCAGGGCTATTGCTTGGTCATAGGGGAGTTCTACTGATGGTTTTTTGAGGAACCTCCACACTGTTTTCCAGAGGGGCTGCACCAGTTTACATTGTAGGAGGGTGCCCATTTCTCCACATCCTCGCCAGCATCTATAGTCTCTTGATTTGTTCATTTTAGCCACTCTGACTGGCGTGAGGTGGTATCTCAGTGTGGTTTTGATTTGTATTTCCCTGATGATAATGAAAATTTACATTTTCATTCATGATTTTTTCTATTTGGGTGTTCTCTCTTTTCTTTCTGAGGAGCATGGCTGGAGGTTTATCAGTTTTGTTTTTTTTTTCAAAAAACCAACTCTTGGTTTCATTGATCTGTTCAGCTGTTTTTTTGGATTCTATATTGTTTATTTCTGCCCTGATATTTATTATTTCTCTTCTTCTACTGGGTTTGGGTGCTCTTGCTACTCCCCTTCTAGTTTCCTTAGGTGCTCTGTAAGATTTTGAATTTGCGCTTTTTCTAGTTTGTTGAAATAGGCCTGGATTGAAATACACTTTCCTCTTAGGACTGTCTTTGCTGTGTCCCAGAGAGTTTGGATTGTTGCATTTTCATTTTCATTTGTGTCCATATATTTTTTAATTTCTTTTATAATTGCCTGATTGGCCCAATCATTCTTTAGTAGGATGGTTTTTAACCTCCACATTTTTGGAGGTTTTCCAGACTTTTTCCTGGGATTGATTTCAAGTTTCATAGCATTGTGATCTGGAAGTGTGCATGGTATGATCTCAATTCATTTGTATATATGGAGGGCTGTTTTGTGACCCAGAATGTGATCTATCTTGGAGAATGTGCCATGTGCACTCGAGAAGAAAGTGAATTTCCTAGTTTCAGGATGCAGAGTTCTAAATATATCTATTAATTCCATCTGTTCCAATGTATTGTTCAGGTCCATTGTTTCTTTAGTGATTTTCTATCTGGTTGACCTATCCATTGCTGTAAGTGGAGTATTAAAATCCCCTGCAATAAGCACATTCTTATCAATATGATTGTTTCTGTTTGTGATTGTTTTATTTATTTGGGTGCTCCCAAATTCGGCGCATAGATGTTTATAATTTTTAGCTCTTCCTGATTGAGAGACCTTGTAATTATTATATAATGTCCTTCTTCATCTTTTTTACTGCCTTTACTTTAAAGTCCACTTTGTCAAATGTAAGTATGGCTACTCCAGCTTTCTTTTGACTTCCAGTCTCATGATAGATATTTCTCCATCCCCTTACTTTCAATCTAAAGGTGACTTCAGGTGTAAGATGAGTCTCTTGTAGACAGCAAATAGTTGGATTTTGTTTTTTTATCCATTCTGCTACCATGTGTCATTTGATTGGAGCATTTAGTCCATTTACATTCAGTGTTATTATTGAAAAATGTGGGTTTAGATTCATTGTGTTCTCTGTAGCGTTCATGTTTGCAGTGATGTCTCTGGTACCTTGCATTCCTTCCTACATTTCCCTCATAGAGTCGCTCTTAGGTATCTTGTAGGGCTTGTTTGGTGGTGATGAATTCTCTCAATTTTTGTTTATTTGGGAAAACCTTTATCTCTCCTTCTATTTTGAATGACAGGCTTGCTGGATAAAGGATTCTTGGCTGCATATTTTTCCTGTTCATCACATTGAAGATTTCCTGCCATTCCTTCCTGGTCTGCCAAGTTTCAGTAGATAGGTCTATAACCACTCTGATAGGCTTCCCTTTGTATGTTAGGGCCCTTTTATCCCTAGCTGCTTTCAGAATTCTCTTTATCTTTATATTTTGCCAGTTTCACTATGATATATCGTGCCAAAGGTCTATTCAAGTTATGTCTGAGGGGAGTTCTCTGTGCCTTTTGGATTTCAATGTCTATTTCCTTCCCCAAATTGGGTAAGTTCTCGGCTATAATTGATCAAGCACCCCTTCAGCCCCTTTTTCTCTTTCTTCTTCAGGAACTCCTATGATACAGATATTGTTTCATTTGATTGTATCACTCAGGTCTCAAATTCTCCTTTCTAGCTCCTGTATCAATTTCTCTCTCTTTTTTTCAGCTTCCTCTTTTGCTATAACTGTGTCTTCTAATTCACCTATTTTCCTCTCTGCCTCTTCAATCCGTGCAATGGCTGCCTCTGTTTTATTATGCACCTCATTTATAGCCTATTTTAACTCATCACAGCTATTTTGAAGGTCCCTAGTCTTTGTATCAATAGCTTCTCTGATAACGTCCATGCTTTTTTGAAGCCCAGCGATTAATTTTATGACAATTGTTCTAAATTCTTGTTCAGTTATGTTGCTTATGTCTGTTTTGAGCAGTTCTGTGGCTGTGATTTCTTCCTGGAATTTCTTTAGATGAGAGTTCTTTCATTTCATCATTTTGGCTATCTTTCTATCTCTTGTCAGTTTTAAAAGCTCGTTATGCACTGTGCACTGTTAGTATTGCTCTATTAAAGGAGGCTCATTGACTGTCCAGGCCTGTCGTTTCAGGAAGTATTCTTTTAATGGTGTCTCTTGGTTTCTCTTGTTATGCCTTTGATTATTTAATTTCCCTACTCAGTGTATTTGGGACTCTCCACCATGTGAACTTTGGCTTGTTTCTTGAGGTAGCCCTGAAAAGGAAAACAGACAGACAAACACACAGGTAACAAAAGCATGGAAATGCACAGACAAATCAAATAAACAAGCAAACCAAAAGTGGAAAGAAAAAAGAACCGAAAAGAAAAGAAAGGAAAGGAAAAGAAAAAAAAAAGAAGGGGGGGACAGAAACAACCAAAGACAAAGGACAGTTTGAGAGCATAAAACCTGCAGAGGGGAGAGATAAGAATGAGATAAGGGAAAATATATCTGGATGGCAATAATTGATCCAATCATGGCAGTGAATAAATGTTGGTCTTTCCCAGACTCCAGGGGGAAAAGAAGAAAAGAAGGAAAAAAGATAATAGAAAAAAGAAAAAAAAAGGGAAAAAGAAAAAAAAAGGAAAAAAGACAAAAACAAAAAAAGGTAGCTCTCCAGTGTGGATGGGCATGGTTTGGTGTAGGTACGTCAGGTCTTGGGGGCTGCTCTCTGAGGCCCAGGCTTAATGGTTGCAGGGAGAAGAATGGCAGTGCCCCAAGCCCTTCTTGTAAGTCACTCTTTTGAGTCCGATCTCCCTGTGCCATGGGCGGGCCAAATTGCTTTTTTCCAAGCCCCGACTGGTTTCCAAATCCTAGTCCATGCACTTTAATGCTACTACCCCAGATGAAATGTCCTCCAGCAGGCGAGGCAACTCTCTAGCTGGGATTGAGTACGGGGACTGGGGCACCAGCTTTTCCCTAGCTCTACCTGGATTCGGCGAGCCGACGATCCCAAGGAAGAACAAGCCCACTGAGGGGGCGAATTTCTCTCCCCACGCCCTGCGGCTCTATATGGGATGGTAGTGTCTCTTTCCGTCCCGGGCTGAGGTCTCTCCCCTCTCCAGAGACCAGTCTTTGAGAGTTTTCAGTCTCTCTTTCTCTTCCCCTCAGCTCTCCGCTGCTCTGCATGGCCACATCGCGCCCGGCCCTCCACGGCCCTGTGCTGCCTCTCCACACACGGCCCTCTTGGGCTCTGCACCACCGCTCTGGGTGCTCTCCCCCAGTCTGCCTCTCCATGCATGACCCTCCAGGGCTCTGCACCACTGTTCTGGGTGTTCTCCCCCGACTCTGAATTGGGCTGGTGCTCCCTCCCCTCAGAGCCTCCGGCCCCAGTTTGCACTCACTCAGGCATCTAAGAGGCTGTCATCTATAAGGATTCTGTGTGTACACCTCCCATTCTTGCAGATCAGAGTATTGTGGCTTTAGTCCTTCTCAATTTGTTAGTTGCGGGCGGGCGGAGATTACAGAGCTCCCTACTTCTCCACCATTTTGCCCCTCTATTTTGCTATATTTTTTAAGATATATATATATTTTTATTGTTTATTTATTTTTGAGAAAAAGAGAGAGAGAGAAACAGAGCATGAGGAGAGGGGCAGAGAGAGAGGGAGACACAGAATCTGAAGCAGGCTCCAGGCTGTGAACTGTCAGTGCAGAGCCTGACATGGGGCTCAAACCCACAAACCATGAGATCATGACCTGAGCCAAAGTCGGACACTCAACTGACTGAGGCACCCAGATGCCCCTATTTTGCTACATTTTAATATTATCAATGCTCTTGAGATTATTTCTATTGCCTCTTAATGGTGGATATACTAGAGACTAGTGAGCTACTGAGTATTTCTTTCCAAAACTGTGTTTAATGATTTCATGTTCTTAGCTTGAAACCAGTAAATGCCACAAAGCAGGGCTCTTTGGCCCCTCAAAGGCCAAAGGTTTTTATGCATTTGCCCTCAAACCACTATTTACAAGACTGGAAAATAACTTTATTTAAAAAAAAAAAACCTAAACACAGATAAATAAGGAAAGGGAAGACATTGAATATTTATCAGCAATTTTATCAGTTGTACAATGTCATTCTTATATATTCATTTTGATACCACTACACCTTTTAGCTGAATTCTGTGATTGCCTTATTTTACTAACATCCTTTATGCTAGAATTTAAAATTAAAGAAGATAATTAAAAATACAATTAAAATAAGGTTGATTATTAGAAGCAAAGTTGTGGTGGTCACTTTGTAACCTGAATAGAGTAATTCTGGTAAATGCTAATTTGGTTTCAAATTTTCTAGAAGCAAAATAAAAATGGACCTCAATTAATTATATTGTGCTTTTTATCTGAAGATATATTTTTCTTGCAACTGAATACAAGGAGTGATGCATTTTATGGGTCATTATGAAATGGATATTAAATTGTTTTTAATGTTGTAAGGCTTTAGGGGCACTAGATTAAAACCCAGGATATAGGCTCCAAATATATGTTCTTTGATTCAGTAAATTCATCAGCAGACTACAGCTAAATTGATTTTTTCCCTAATATCTTCTATGTAAACCTGAAGTGTAATTTCTTTAATATGTTGAAGATATTTCCCTGATAGAATTAGAGCTTAAAAAACAGAGAAGCATGATATTTTCACCAATGTTTATTATCTTCTATATGCTACAGACTTAAAGATTTTATGGAAAAGATATGCTTCTGGCTTGTAAGACCTAAAGCATAAAATGGGACATTTATACTATTCTTCTAATTTATTGATTTAATCAAGTCCCTTCTCATTAAAACTTGCTCAAAGACATATAACAAAGAGGTGAGGTCTGACTTGCACCTAGCCACTCTCGCCTCAGAAATTATCTGTTAGGTGTTGTCAAGAGCTGCCTAGATCAAATAGCCGCATTATCTTTGCTAACTGAAAGGAGATCCATGTGCTGAAGATATCAGGTATATAAGTAGTAAAACTGACATTTTTTTGACAGAAAATTTCATATGGTAACCTAATTTTTACTTAGATGAGTAATCCAAGCTTCCTATGCATGGAAGCCCTTGGTTGTATTTTAGGAAAAAAGACAAATATTTCTTTATAAAATGAGGCAAACTATTCCAGAGGCCATGAAACAGAACGCTCAAAGACCAAATTAAGAATTTAATTTGAGTCACACATGAACACACACACACATACACACACACGCACACATACACACACACCTCAAGAACATAGGTAATACTAAAATATAGTAAAATATGAGGCCAATGTTTTTAGATTCACAGATTTGTTGCTTTGATCAACCAAAACTTTGTTTGTTTTTGCAAAATAAACTCATCTATACTGACTTTTCTACTCTCCATTTGCCTTACAAAGTAAGCAAAATTTTAATATAAAAATTTCATATCTATAAAATGTACAAAATAAAATTGCATACCAATCCCGTTGTAAACAAAAAGGCAATTTTTCAAATAAAATATTACTATATAGTGTAGCAAAATAATAATATTTTAAATAGTGGTCATTTCAATAGTTCAAGGGTAACTCATTATTAGAAATCTATGAGCATAACTTATTAAATCAAAGAATTAAAGAAAAATTCCATAAATCATAACAAATGATGCTGCAAAGCCTTTAATAAATTCACCTAGAACTGTAACATTCTAGAGCATTTGTAGGGGAAAACTACTGAAGGATGATAAAAATTTAGTTTGGCCCAAATCATATGCACATTTAATTTATTCTCAAAGTTGATTTCATATTCAGAAAAAAATACATAAAAAGTCTAAAATACTTTCATTTTCAAGTGTCAAGAAAAAGTACCACAGGAAATTAAGATGTGAGTGCTCTACAAGATCCAGATTTGAAAATAAAATGTGAAATCTGGAGATATTACTGTAAATGTCCGTTTTTTTTGGTGTGCATGGAGGAAATATTATTCTGGGAAACCATGAAAGCCAACTGACTTGTGTTACAGAATATTTTATATTAGAAGTACCAGTTCTGTGAACTATTTCATCATATTTCAATTTCTGCCCAAGATAAATCTCAGAATAAGATTACTTTAGATTTTCATCAGGAATTCCAGCTGCCTTACTGCTACTGCGTCCATATGTGCAATTTCTGTGTAAATACATCAGAGCTCAGCACCTTTCAAACTCCTCTAAGAATCCAGTCACATGCTATCAATTCCATGCAAGGTACACTTTACTGAAGATTTCACATGGGAGACAGGAGATGACCTTAATATTGTATATCCCTCAGCAGCATATATAAACAAACCCAAGGTTCTGTCAGTTCTAGGAAATGCTTTCTTGGTAGTGTGGCCAATGGCAGTGAAAGTTATTTACCTTAACCATAAATAGTTCTCCCACACTGAGCTTACAGGGATGGTTTTTCTCACTTGCACGAAACAGAGCCTCTGCTTCCAAACCTGCATTCATAAGGCCAACAACATTATTATAAACACAACCAAGCGTCTTCCATTTAAAATGACCTACCTGGCTTATAATGTTGGTCCAGCCATCATTTTGATCACTAGAGTCCAGATTGGGTTCTTATTCTCAGGTCAAGGAGACATTATTTTAAAAGAATATCTTAAACTAAAGGACTCTCCCAAGTGAGAATTTCAAAACTAAAAATTACTCCACGGCTTTATTGTATAGTGTTAAAGCCTAGACAAAATTCACAGCCAGTCTTGGTTCAGTCTCAATGCAGAATGTACACAGAGTTGGCTGAAGTACAAGGGCATCTTTTATCCACCAAGTTAAGGTTGAGAACACATCAGGGCATGCTTGCAGAGAAATTTTCTTTACCAATTTCTTGATTCTCTTTTCAGAGTCCTTCTGACTCACATTTTGAATTTGAACAAGTCAACTTCTTCGAGCCTGAGTCCCACTGTCTAAAAAATAGAAATAGTCTTCAAGAGATTGTTAAAATAAGTAGAAAAAAATATGTATGAAGGCCTAGCACATAACATATCTAACTAAATTCCAAATACTTAATGATAATTATTAGACAAGGGCTATCAGTCCAACTCTTTTATCTTTTATGAAAAGACATAACACCTAGAACAGGAACTCTAAGTTTGTTGCCATACCTTAAAGTTTAGCAGTTTGCCTGGAATGTAGTTGGCAACAAAAATAAAACATAACAAAATAAAATAACAATAATCACTGTGCAATGAATATCGAATGGATCCTGATTCTTTTATCATTATAGCTGTGACCTAATTCACCAGCCTTCGTACCCTTCTAGTTGTGCTAAATAATTTTACAAAATTATTATTTAGTAGACAGGCAGCACCAGGGCACAAATTTCTTATGAAGGTTAGCTTGAGGTTAAATATTACAAACTTACTTATTTCTGTTTCTGTGATGTGATTGTTCAATTAAATTCATATAGGGAATCAAGTACAGATTCCATAGCATGGCATAGATAATCAACAGACGATGAAATAACACCATGCTTACTCTTCTAACTTCATTTCCTGTCACTCTCTTTGACATATTACACCTTCCAGACATATAGAAGTACTTAAATTTTCATATTTCTATGACTTTATGCATTCATTTTTAAGAATGCATAAATAGAACAGATTTAGATTTATAGAAAAATTGAGTAAATAGTGTAGTTTTTATATATTCCAAACCTGATTTCACCTATTATTAATACATAAGTATGATACCTTTGTTACAATTAATGAACTTCAGTAGATACATTATTAACTGGTCTGTATTTCATTTAGAATTTCTTAGTTTTTACTTAGTGTTCTCTTCTTATTCTAGGACCTCATCCAAGATAGCACTCTACATTTAGTTGTCATGTTTCCTTAGAGTCTTTTTGGCAGTTACAGTTTCTCAGATTTCCCTTGTTTTTGATGGCCTTGACAGTTTTGAGGAGTACTGGTGAGATATTTTGTAAAATATCCCTCCACTAGGATTTTTCTGATTTTTTTTTTTTTCATTTATGAGGCTGGTATTATATGGTTTTGGGAAGAAGTCCAGATAAGTAAAGTGCCATTTTCATTATCTGAGCTCTCAGTTGGTCCCTGTCTTTTTGACATTGCCCCATCATTGTGTTTTATGTTATTGTTGGAGTTGTGTTTGTTTGTTTTAGCACTGTATACTCCAGGTTCATCTTGTCTATTTCCTGTT
This sequence comes from Cryptoprocta ferox, assembly GCA_028646485.1. NCBI lineage: Eukaryota > Metazoa > Chordata > Mammalia > Carnivora > Eupleridae > Cryptoprocta > Cryptoprocta ferox. The sequence continues at coordinate 74,756,113 of CM053577.1, forward strand.
CCAATCCTAGAATCAGACATTTCCCAAAGAGCCCTGATTCTTTTTTTTGGATAATTGTATTAGGAACCAAGATCTGGAAACTAAGTGTGCTTATTGCTCCTGAGATGTCTTTACTTCTAAGCTCTTTGAGCTGACAAAGCAGGGATGTATGTGTGCATACATTCCAGTTTATTTTTTACTCATAAAAAAATGAAAACAAACAAACAAAATCATGCTACTTAAACTTCAGACCCCAATTTGAGAATTCTTTGCTCTAGGAAAGCCTTTACTGACTCAACCATGAAATTTGATTATCCCGTCCTTTGTGCCAAAACTTGACTATTATAGCAAGTACATTGTAATTTAAATGATTTTCATATCTTTTTCTTCTACTAGATTTGGTGCTTTTATGTGTCTATTAAATCATAAACCTTATAAATGTAAGGGATGGAGTTTGAGAGGATACTTCCCCAAAGCCAAGTTAAATTTCTAGCACAGGGGCACCTGGGTGGCACAGTCGGTTGAGCGACCGACTTCGGCTCAGGTCATAATCTCGCGGTTCGCGGATTCGGGACCCAAGTCGGGCTCTGTGCTGACAGCTCAGAGCCTGGAGCCTGCTTCTGATTCTGTGTCTCCTTCTCTCTCTGCCCCTCCCCCATTCATGCTCTGTCTCTCTCTGTCTCTCAATAATAAATAAATGTAAAAAATTTTTTAAAATAAATAAATTTCTAGCACAGAAAAACTTGTTGAATTAGTATATTAGCCAACCATGTGTCCTTTTATGATAGCAAGTTTATGATGTTGATAAACTTTTCAAAGGATGTAGATCATAAGTGTTTTGAGTATGTAAGTTGATGAGTTTTTAAAAGTGAATATGTCCATGTAAGCACTAGTGCAGTAAAAAACACAGAACATCTCCATCACCCCAGGAAGTTCTCTTTTGACTCTTTCCAGTAAATCCCAACTTTGTCTCAATGGACAACCATGGTTGAGATGAAATTCCCTATAGATTAGTTTCATCTGTTCTTGAATCTCATAAACTGGATTACATAGTGGATACTTTGGAGTCTGACTTCCTTTGCTCAACATAAAGTTTTGATATTCTCTCATACGTTTCCCTGCAATTGAAAGTTTATTTTTTCCTTGTTGAGTAGAATTTTGTTGTACAATTATATCATGACTTGTTTAGCCATTTCTTGAATAATAAGAATATGACTTGTTTTTGTTTTATTTGTATTTTTTGAGTAAAATAAGACTGTCTTATTCTTTTTTTAAATTTTTATTAAATTTCACTTAATTAGCATACAGTATAATATTAGTTTCAGGTATACAATTTATGATTCAACACTTACATACTTGTTCTTAGTTTTTGACTTATTATTTAAAAATCTGCTATAGCATCCACAGATATGTCTTTTTCTTTCTGTTGGGAACAAACTAGGAGCAGAATTGTTGACTCATATGATGAGTGCACATTTAATTTCATAAGAAATTCCCAGTTTTCTAAAGTGCTGGTGACTGGTAACTGTCATACATTCATATCAGTGATGTCTGAATGTTTCAGATTCTCTAAATCCTTGCCAATATTTGGTGTTTTTAGGTAATTTAATTTTAGTCATTTTAATGGATGTTAAGGGAAGTTTTAATATTTATTTTCCTATGATTAATAATGACGAATATTTTAGATGAGTAAAAATGGTGAGAATTTATCCGTCATTTCTACATCTTTTTGTGTTTATATGAACTATATATGCAGGGTTTTTATGCATTTTTGAAAATCTGTTATTTTGATCAGTAATTAGGTATATTTTTTATTAGTCTTTTATGGTTTATGTTGTTGTATCTTGTTCAAGAATTCCTTGTTTACATTGAAGCTCTGAAGATGCTACCCTGCATTTCATTCTAGAAACTTTGTTTCTGGCTTTTACATTTAGACCTATCACCTGCCCCAAATTAGTTTCTGATTATAGAGAGTAGGGCTCAAAGTTCATATTTTTTTCATTTCTCCAGTAGTTACAGCACTGTTTGTTGAAAAGAATTCTTTTCTTCATTGAATAGCCTTGGAGCCTCTGTAAAACATTGACTAATTGTCTACATTTTGAATTATTTGAGCAGTTTAAGTGGTTCTATTCATCTGTTTGTCTATACATTTCTTTTTTTACCAAAAAATATGTTTTAAGGATTTTTATATAAAATTTTAACATTTATTTATTTATTTTGAGAGAGAGAGAGAGCATGAGTGGGGTAGGGACAGAAAGATAGGAAAAGAGAATTCCTGGCAGGCTCCATGCTGACATAGCACAGAGCCCTACGCAGGTCTCAGACTCATGAACTGTGAGATCATGACCTGAGCTGAAATAGAACACTTAACCTACTGAGCCACCCAGGGGCCTATATATATTTCTTTAAAGTTTTTTGAGTATAGTTGACACACAATGTTACATTAGTTTCAGGTGAAGTACATGGTGATTCAACTTCTCTATATGTTATGCTATGTTCATAACAATTGTACCTATCATCTGTTACCATTCAACACTATTACAATATCATTGACTAGATTCCCTATGCTGAGTTCTTGCCATTTGCAACAACATGGATAAACCTAGAGGGTATAAAACCAAGCAAAATGAGTCATACTGAGAAAGATAAATACCATATGATTTCACTCATACGTGGAATCTAAAAAAACAAAACAAATGAATAAACAAACAAACAAAAACAGAATCAAACCTATAAACACAGAGAAAAAACTAATAGTTGCCAGAGGAAGAGGTTGGGCAAAGTGGGTGAAGGGGGGAAGGGGGATAATAGGCTTCCAGTTATGGAATGAATCGGTCACAAGAATGTTTATCTATATTTATTAAAATAGCATAATTACTATAGCATAATAAATCTTTAAATGAGGTAATGTGCATTCTCTCCACTTATTCAATATTGCTTTAACTATTATAGATTTTTGTATTTCTGCATACATTTTGAAATCACTTTATCAGTTTATTTTAAAAAACATGTTTGGTATTGAGTTTGGATTGTATTGGTCTTAAGATAAATTTGGAGAGAGTTGATAGCAAAATCAAAAGGCCTCTTCTAGATCACTAACATGACATATTTCTCAGTTTATTTAAGTCTTCCTTAATTTTTCTCTGTTTTTCTTAAGTTTGTAGAATAGAGAATTTGAACATCTTTTGTTAAATTTATTCCTAAATATTTTAGGTTTCTGATGTTATTGTAAATGAAAATTTTAAATGAATTTTCATTTTGATTTTCCAATTGTTTGCTACTAACATCTACAAATATAATTATTTTTTACACTTACCTTTATCTAGTAACTGCCAAATTGGTTGATTCTAGAGGTTATTTTTCATATATTCATATTTTTATATGAACAATTACATCATCTATAAATAAATACAATTTTATTTATTTAATTCCAATATTTATTCCATTCTCTTTTCCTTAGTTTATTTAATTTACTAGTGAATGTTGACAGGAAGTAGACAGAAAAGAAAATTTTGCTTTGTTCTTATATTTCTTTATTAAATTTTATTTCAGCTGAGGGCAAATAAAATGTTATGGAATCACACACAGTAGTAAAAGTAGTGGTAGGAGAGGAATTGTGGAAAGAGAGCAGAGAAGAATTATTTTGCTTTGGGTCAGGTTCTGTGCTAAACATTTTATACACATTATTTCATTGAATCTTATTAGTAATTTTATGCTATAAGCACCATTATGTCTTTTTGTTAATGAAAAACCTTTTAAAATGAGACCCAGTGGGGTTAAGTAACTTCTTAAAACACTTCTCCAACTGGAAAGTTCACACACTCAGGTTTTTCTGACTTTAGAAGATCCTCTTAAGCACTGCACTATACTGCCTCCTAGGGAACGTTTCATGGAGATGGTGTAAATATAACCTCACATGAGGTAAAGATGAGGATAAGGGCATTCTCCAAAGTCAAGAGTATGAGAGGGAACAGTGTTTGTCCAGGAAATGCTAACAGTATAATAAACTCAGAGTGTCATGTGCAAGCCTTTGGGCAAGAAGTATGATGTATATGCTTTACATACAATATAAAGAATAAGACGAAATTGGCAGAACCTTAAATATTAGGAAAGAAGCTTTGACTTTACTATGTACATTGAGACTCCTTTCATATGAAAAGAATAATATTAGAGTTGTCTTTTTGATGGATTTTAAGTAAGTCAGTATCTCTCTTTTTCTGATCTCATATCCACATTTCCTTATGGTAATCATAGCATTTCAGAATGTCTTAAAACAATTAGTCTTTTCAAATTTTCCAAACATCGATTTGATAAACCAAAAGAAATGGACAAAGAAATTGTCATACTATTCAATTAAGAATCCTCAGCCATTGGTTCATATATGTGATCTGTTGAACATAGTTCATTCTATGTTAAAAGTCTTTGCCACAATGAATTAAAAAAATAAAAACCGGCCTCAATGCCTTTTACAGTAGCACAGTTCACCTTTTATTTGTGCAAATGTACAACTAATATGCTTTTCCAAGCTATATATGGATGGTTGAATGCAGCAGTTATTAACTAACTTCTTAGTTTTCCCATTTTCAGATTTCTGTAGAAATCCCATCAGCCTCCATTACTCTATCACATGTTAGTAGCAATAGTTTAATGAGATTGGTGATGATCCACCTCTAATTTTTGCTTTTCTTTAAACAATCATAATGGAGAATAGAAATGTCATAGTTTTCCAGCTGATTAAACACTCCTGCCCATTTCCAGGCTTATAGAATTTTCTGGTATCTAAATAGCTTGCTGATTGCTTTCAAGTCCTTTATAGAATTGTCTTTTTCCTGTCAGTCTGCCTTAGAATCATTATCTGAATTATATGTGACTTCTGAACTCATCCTGGTCCAACTCCATCATGTTAGACATAAGCAGTCTGATAGGCAGAAAGATGAAATAAATAGTCATAAATTTCTACTTGGTCAGTGCTCGCCTGGAACTTAAACTTGGGCTCTCAAGTTACACTGCTAAAATTCTCTTCCAACCATCTGCCCTTCATGCAGTTCAAGTCATGTTCTCACTATCACATCTTTTATGCCATAAAGGTTTTTTTTTTAATGAGATGTACTCTTTTTTTTTTTTTTAATGTTTATTATTTTGAGGGGGGGCAGGGGCAGAATGAGAGAGAGTGAGATAATTCCAAGCAGGCTCTGTGCTGTCAGTGCAAAGCCTGATGCGAGGCTGGATCTCACGAACCATGAGATTATGACCTGAGCCAATATCAAGTTGAACACTTAACCAACTGAGCCACCCAGGCACCTATGCCATAAAGGTTTGATATTACTTCCATATCTTGGCTAGTGTAAATGTTGCAGTTAACATAGGAGTGCATATGTCTTTTCAACTTAGTCTTTTCATTTCCTTCAGTTAAAAACCTAGAAGTGTTGGGTTGTATGTGATACACACATACACACACACACATATACATGGATACACACAGATACATATATACATATATACACAATGAATATTACCCAGCCATATAAACGAATGAAGTCTTACTGTTTGAGGCAATATGGGTGGACTTAGAGGGTATTTTGCTAAGTGAAATAAATCAGACAGAGAAAGACAAATACCATCTGACTTCACTTATAAGGTGGAATCTAAAAAACAGAACAAACAGACTAAGCAAATAAAAACAGACTCATAGATAATAGAGAACAAACATGGTTGCCGGAGGCGAAGAGGTAAGGAGGGTGGACAAAATAGGTGAAAGGAATTAATAAGTACAGTATTCCAGTTATAAAATAAATAAAACACAGGGATGTATACAGTATAGGGACTATAATCAATAATATTATAAGAAATTTGTATGGTGACAGATGGCAACTAGACTTACTATGGTGACCACTTCATAATGCATATAAATATCAAATCACTATGTTGTATACCTGAAACTGAAATAATACAATGTTGTTTGTCACTTATTTTTTAATTAAACATTCTTTTAAAATTTAAAAAGGGTTTGGGGACACCTGGGTGGCTCAGTTGGTTAAGTGACCAACTCTTGATTTTGGCTCAGAACATGATCTCATGGTTGGTGAGATTAAGCCCTGCGTCTAGCTCTACACGGACACTGCTCAACCTGCTTGGGATTCTCTCTCCCTCTCTTTGTCCCCTCCCTGCTCACACCTTCTTTCTTTCTCTCTCGCTCTCCAAAAATAAACAAATAAACTTTTAAAAAAAATGCTTTGTTGATGAATATATGAATTAAGTAAACCAGAAAATAGCTCATTCTGCCCAAAAAATTTTTTGGAAAAATTTTAACTTACAGTAAAAATGTAAGATGTATACAATAAACATACATACACCTTTTACCTAGGGTCATCAATTCCCAATATTTTGTTACTCTTCCTTCCTTCCTTCCTTCCTTCCTTCCTTCCTTCCTTCCTTCCTTCTCTCCCTCTCCCTTTTGCTCTCCATCTCTATATACATATATACACATATATGAGGCATAGACATATTTTTATACATATACACATATATATATACACATATATATTCAAAAAGATATATACATATATTTTCTCTGACACTGAGAAAATGTTTCAGACATCATGAAAATTGCTTCTAGATACTTTATTATGTTTTTTCCTCCTCCCTCCACTTCCCAAATTCTCCTACTTTACAATAATACAGTTATTACACTTAAAAAATATAAATTGATATAATACTATGATCTATTTACCATCTCTATTCAAATACTGCTTTTATTCTAGTAATGCATCTTATATCTATTTCTTTTTCCTTCCAGTTCAGGATCCAATCAAGGATCAACATTGCTTTAGTTATCATTTCTCTTTAGTCATCTTGCATCTAGTAGAATTCTACATTTTTTTTCTAAAAGTCCTTCATGACATTGACATTTTTGAAGACTCTAAGCCACTTTTTTTGCTGTTTGCATTTGTCTGATTTATTTCCTCATGATTAGCATCAGGTTAAAGCTTTTTTGGCAGGAACATTACCGAAATGGTATTGCAGTGTTCTCAGTGCATTAGTTCAAGAAGAACATGATGTCAACCTAACCCATCACTGGTTCACCTAGATAAGGTGATGTCTAATTGACAAAAGTCTGTTAAGCAGTTAAATATTATCTAGATTCTAATTTTGTTGTACAGCACCTATCAGATTGTCTACATGTTTCAGTTTTATACTCTGTGAATATTAAAAATTTAAAATATTGGTTACATAGTGAAATATCCCATTTTTAGTATCGTACATTGTATCCTCAAGATTAATTTTTTGAATCCTCACTTCCTTCATACCACAGTTTAATATATTCTGAAATCTGCATTTCATTTTTTGTATGCTTCTGCTTCCTAAAGATATTTTTCAGTATTTTTTATATGCTTTTACTTGCTATTATGGTGGAAAGCATGTCCTTCAAGGTCATTTATTTGCATTACCATTTCTACTAACCCAATAAAGTTAAATATCACTTAAGGGCTAATATCTTGGCCATTGCTGCAGCCATGATGTATTAGGATTCTCAATCCACTAATAATATGTTTGCATAAATATAATATGCAGACTATGCATAATGAAGTAAGTTGTGTTCTGTTAATGTTGCATTAAACATTGAACAATTAATTAATAACATTATTTTAAAGTGTAAGATTCTGATTAACAATAAGCATAAGCATTGAAAACACCAAGGATTATTGCCTTCTTTTTAGGGTACAAATATAAACACTTTCACATTTTCTGAAGTATTGCCATGGGGACTTAATTATCTCTCATTGGTGTTATATTTTGACTTGTACTTAGTCTAACTGAATTATGTTCACTTTAATCTGATAACTTGAAGTTTTGATAAAAGATAGCTCTTTAAGATTACCTGCAACCTTATTCCAATACCATGTTGACTTAGATAACCTTGTTTGGCAGTGTTTCATTAGTAGTACCCAGCACCAATTGGACAAAAGGAAGTTATTTAAAGAAAAAAAAAAAGGAAGGCATCCCTAACAGCTTTGGTGTTTAATCTTGCATCACACTAATTCCTTTGCCAAGATGGCTATCTTTCATTCAGGCTGCTTGCCATTGTACATTTCATGTGTCAGATTGAATCCACTTCAACACTGACACATTTGTCTTGATCTCAGAGATTGATCAAGGTTTTCAAATAAGATAAGAAATTAATACTTTTTTCAGGTTATTCTTTCTCTTTTAGTAAGGGCTGGCACTCTAAAAAGGACTCATTCGTTAGTAAAATATGATAAATTCTGTCTTTATGCTTTGACAAAAAATGAAAATACCATAATTGGAATGTTTTTGCCTGTGGTTTCTAAGTAAAGATTGCCAGCAATTCTTCTTTATTATAATTGTTATTGTTATTATTATCATTAATATTATTATTGTTTTCTTTCATCATCCTACTTGCTAATATACCTCATTGAAGGAAAGGCATTAAGTAAAGCCATATGGGAATGCCACTCACTGCTGCATGCTTCTTGTAATGCATGAATGCATCATTGGCAAATACAGTGCCATCCCCAATAGTCACATTTCTGCATGGCTACCAGGGATGTTCTTCTGTGGTGTTAATTAAGGAAGAATCACCACAACCACATCTTCTTAACAACCTTGTCAGCTTCTAACAAACTATTTCTAAAACATAATGTTCCCGTGTGAGGTAACCCCATAAACAAATTGAAACAGGCTTAGAATAATCTAATTTCATAATTTGGAAGGGTTATTTAGTCTAATGCTTCTTAAACCTGAGAGATAATCAGAATCATCTGGGGAGCTCTTTTAAAGTACATATTATCCAACCTCAGACCTACTGAATCAATATCCCCAGGAAACTGTGTTTAATTTGTAAAATTTGTTCAGCCTTCTAAGTAAGTTAGGAATGACATAAGGTCTAGCTCAATGTGCACAACCTGTTTCTCACGTCATAGCTCACATAGAAAGTTATATTAATATGGCACATTTGGAGGAAGGGCTGGGTACCCTCCAGAGCTCCAGGCTCTAACCAGTTGCACCCAGGCTGGAAGGAGCAATATCTCCGCCCATCTATAACACATTTTTGGCTCATCTATCTTTCTGACAAACCAGATTAGGTAACAGGAAAGCTTAGCAGTAGAAAAAAGACTAGAACGGGCTTACTTGCAGAGCAGCACCATCATTCAACTCTACAATTGCTTCTCTTTCTGTTTTGTCTTGAGAGAATGCTATTAAAAGGATCCAAAGAGAAATTTAGAGCTGATGAAGAATGTTAGGAATGTGTACTTACTGGAATTCTTCCCTTCAATAGTGGTAGAAACACAGCTCACATTTGCAAAAAAAAAAAAAAAAAATTTTTTTTAATCATTTATCTGATCTTCTCTATATTTGGATTCTGCTTTTCACCGAAGGACTGCATTTTCAAACAGGATCTCTCCACATATCCTCAAGATGGCCACCGGCAGCTCTTAACGGGACTAGAGCAGAGGCATGGGGGAAAAGGTGATGTCCATATTCAGTAGACATCAGGTACACCACTGCAATGTTTGTACTTAATAGAGAATATGTTATTTTTCATCATTTGATACCAGCTTACACAAAGCCATTTGGCTAATAAGGAGAGATTAAAGCTGTCCTTAAGGTTTTAGATAACAAAATGGATTGGGGTCCTAGAGTAGCAGTGGCCTAGGGGAGGTTTCTCACTCAACAGATTTAGACTTTACTAACTCAACACCAACTTTAGTATATTCCCAAGATTAGGTTACATGTATTATAGTACTACGATAAATTTATTTGTGCTTTAAGTTTTTATTTATTTCATATAACATTTACCATTCATTCTTTAAGTGAGAACATTTTATTATAGAAATATAGAAATCTTTTAGTATTTTAATATTATAGAAAAATATTTTATTATGATAAAATAGATAACATGCTCCATATTGTCTGAAAAATCTGATTTTATGGAACACAAGGCTATAATCAAGTCATCAATATTTTCTTTGTGGTTACTCACCCAAATTAAAGGTAATTTACCAAAGAAATGGAATACTGAAGTTTATGAAGACTGCTTCTACAAACATGAATGTGAAGTAGCATTAGACATTACTTGACCTGACAGAGTCTTTAGTGGATAAATAATCGAGCTGCTTTGAAAGAAATCATAGGTCACCATGCCTGGAAGACGCCTCCAGGGGAAGACTCCTACCCACCAGGCCATTTTCAAGGGCACAGCCTGTACACAGGAGTGAGAGCAAACCAGGGGACTCTTAATGAATCATAATTGTCTGAGTTTGGTTTTTGCCTTGATAATTCTGTAGAGGACAGTACAGAACATAATCTGTATAAATATATCCAATAGAATAGAATACCTATGATGACTCACAATGTATGAACAAATTATTCTTGATTACTGAGTTTAAGCTGTATTTTTAGAGACTTATATCAATATTTATGATGACTTCTAGTTTATTATTGTTACTTGAAGTAATTTTGTAAAGCGTATATTAACTGTAACTGTTCTGGGGCTCCTGGATGGCTCAGTCAATTGAGCATCCAGCCCAGGTCATGGTCTTACAGTTCGTAGATTCGAGCCCCTGCATTAGGCTCTGGGCTGATAGCTCAGAGCCTGGAGCCTGCTTCAGATGGTATCTCTCTCTCTCTCTCTGCCTTTCCCTGCTCATGCTCTGTCTTTCTCTCAAAAATAAACATTAAAATATATTTAAATTAAAAAAAAGAAAATGTTCTTATGGAAACAGCACCAACAAACACTAGTGAGCTCTGTTTTAACATTTCACTACTAAGCAAGCCCTCCTTTGGGTTTTGCCTGTGGCACTTCAGACTTACTAGGAAGATCCAGAATCCAATCCCAGCAGAATGACTTTGGTTAAGCCATTACAGTTTTCTAAACTTCAGTTTCATCTTCTATAAAATGTGATCCACATTACAATAACTATAATATTAACTGCATCACAAGATTGAAATAATAAAATTGTACATTACCTAATTCTTATTTGGTACCATGTATGGCATGAATTTCTTTTATATATTAATATTATAATATCTATAAATATTCTTGAAATAAAGCCCCATCTAAAAAAATCAACATATATTTGAAGATATAAAAGACATCTTTATTTTATTTCTGTTTCATTAGTACATGGCTCTATTTCCCAAGGTTCTACATTAGCTCTGAAATGAAGCAACACAGCTCCTAGAGGAGTATAGTTAATCCTGTTCATCTAATAATATCACATTATATAATAATGTAAAACTTCTCTTTTACATTTTTTCTTAAGTTGTGTTAAATAAATTGTATTTCCCTGGTTCATTTATTGTTGTCTAGTCACATTTAGCATGAGACTATTTTTTGACCTGTGTTATTTTAGCATTATCTGTAAGTGTTATAACTACATTAATGTTTAACTTGAATTTCCAAATTCATTTTGGGAGACACCAGTAAGTTGAATGTAACATGCAATTAAATGCTGACTACTTTGTAAAACACAAAGTAGATATATATTTTGAAAGATATAGTATTAATTGAATCACCTCTTGAGGAATAAAAAAAATAGTGACAAAGAATAGTAGTATAGAAAGAGAGTAATTTTAAATAGCAGGATCTAGAAGACCTACAGAGGAAATATAAGCATGAGTTAGTTGTTAACTGACAAAGGGGAAATTCATTTACTCACTATTTATTCTGAAATATTGATTAACATGTACTATATTTCCTCATTTGTTCATTCAACAAATACTCATTGAGTACCTACTATGCCATTTACTATCCCAGGCACTGGGGATAAAGAAATGAATAATGAGATAAGGGCTTTCTTTTATGTGTCATGTATTCCAAGGGGAAGAAATAGAAAATAAATACACAAATGAATAGATATAAAATATTTTATATGGAGATAAATAAAGCATAATCCCAGATGTGTAGGATGAAGTGATAACAGACATTAAATATAATTTCAATCTTGACTGAACTGAAAGTTACCTGGAAAATTTTTATTTTTATTTTTTTCTAGTTTTTTGAAATATAATTGACTCATAACATTGTATAAGCTTAAAGTATACAACATAATGTTTTCAAGATATATATTGTGAAATTATTATAACAAAAAGTTTTATTAATACCCATCATGTTTCATAATTACAGTTTTTTCCTTGTGATGAGAACTTTTAAGATCTGGTATCTTAGCAACTTTCAAATATACAATCCATTATTGTTAACTATAGTAATCATGTTTTAGGTCAAATCCCCAGAACTTGTTTATCTTCATACTGAAAGTTTATACTTTTTAACTACCTTCACACATTTCCCCCACCTGCTATGCTTGCCCCTGGCAACCACCAATCTGTTTTCTGTTTCTAAGAGTTTGGTTTATTTATGTTCCACATAGAAGTGAGGTCCTACAGTATTTGTCTTTTTCTGTCTGACTTATTTTTATGCCAAAACCATACTGTTTTAACTACTACAGCTTTATCAGCTAGAGTTATGCCTTTAGATTTGTTCTTTCTCATAATTGCTTTGGCTAGTCAGGGTCTTTGGAGGTTCAAAATAAACTTTAGGATTGTTTTTTCTATTTCTGTAAAAAAAAGGTCATTGGACTTTTGATAGCAAATTTATAGATGACCTTGGGTAGTATGGTCATTTTAACAATATTGATTCTTCCATTCCATGAAAATAGGATATCTTACCATCTTCTTCAATTTCTTTCATCAACATTTTACAGTTTTCAGTGTACAGATATTTTAACCCCTCGGTTAAATTTACCTGTAAGGTTTTGATTTTGATGCTATTGTAAATAGATTTTTAAAAATTTCTTTTCCAGATAGTTCATTGTTAGTAAATAGAATTCAGTTGATTTTTGTATCCTTTAACTTTACTGAATATGTTGATTAGATCTAATATTATTTTGCTGGAGTCTTTAGGATTTTTTCTGTTTAAAATAATTTTATCTGCAAAAGGACAGTTTTACTTCTTCCCTCACAATTCAGATGACTATTTTTTTTCTTGCCTGATTGCTTTGACTAGGACTTCCAGTACTATGTTAAATAAGAGTGGTGAGAGTGGGCACCCTTGTTTTGTTCTTGATCTTAGAAGAAAGGTTTTCAGCCTTTCACCACTGAGTATGATATTAGCTGTGTGGGCTTGTCCTTTACAGCCTTTATTATGTTGAGGTATGTTTCTTCTATATTTAATTTGGTTTGAGATTTTATCATGAATGGATGTTGAATTTTATCAAATGCCTTTTCTGCATCTATTGAGATGATCATATAATTTTTATTTTTTATTCTATTAATATTATGAATCACATTTATTGATTTCCATACGTTGAACCATCCTTGCATTCCCATTATGAATACTGCTTGATCATGGTCCGTGATACTTTTAGTATGCTGTTGAATTTGGATTACTAGTATTTGGTTGAGAATTTTTGCATCTATATTAATCATGGATGTTGGCCTACAGTTTTTTTTTCTTTTTTTGTAGTGTCCTTATATGGCTTTTGCATCAGAAAAATATTGGCTTCATAAAATGAGTTTGGGAGTGTTCCTTCCTCTCCACTTTTTTGGAAGAGTTTGAGAAAGATTATCATGAATTCTTCTGCAAAGGCTTAATAAGATTCATCCGTGAAACCATCTGGTCCTGGGCTTTTCTTTGTTGGGAGGATTTTGATTACTGATTCAATCTTCTTACTCACTTTGGTTTGTTTAAATTTTCTATTTCTTGATGATTCAGTTTTGGAAAGTTGTATTTTTCTAGGAATATATTCATTTCTTCTAGGTTGTCCAGTCTATAGGTATGCAGTTGTTCATAGTTGTATCTCATGAGCCTTTGTTGATCATGATGTTATTCATTTTTTTTCTAACCCAGAACCCCTAAAACTCTGTATTAAAAACAAACAAGCAACACTAAAAACTTTTATAAAGCCTTCCTGGGCTGTCAGTAAGGAAATAGAAACAAAGGCAGCCAGAAATTTTAAGAAGGCATGACCCCCTAGAGGTAAGCCAGTGTTATAATCTGTTTTTGCTTGAGGCACTGGCCCACTCTAGAGGCTAGAATCTATGTTTTAAATTGTCAACTACAAAGAAGTGACAGGATACAAAGTCTTCATCTCTAGGAAAATGGAAGTTCAGATTCATGTCTTGAACTAAAACCCAGGATTCCCAAGAGTGTGGAGCAATAGGAGCTTTCATCCCTGTTGAGGAGAGTATACATTCATGCAAACATTTAGGAAAACTTTTTGACATTAACAAAAAAGCTGATCATGTTTGTATCCCACAATGAGTATGATCCCTCTTACAATTTGCCTCAAGGAAAATCTTGCTTGTATACGATGGAGACATATAAAATACTGTCCATAGTCACATTGTAGTTTAACAGCCTCCCACTTAAAACATACCAAATGTCCACCAGTGATAAAATGGGTAAATAAATTGTCCTCTATTTAATATCCTGCTCCTTTTTTTAATAGTGTCAAATAAGCAGATATTGATAGATGATAGTAACAATAGCAATCTTCCACCATGCAGAAAATCATTACAAATAAATTAGATTTTGTGAAATATATATAAAAAAAGTACAAGCAATTGGTTAGGTGTTACCACACTTTTCAAGTGCTTGTAAGGTGCCAAATTCTTGTTAGTGTTGTGAATCTCTTTTCACATTCATGAAGGGGTCCACATGTTGAGAAATGAGAGTCAATGACATCTTCTTCTTCATCACAATCACCAATTCTCCTTCTACCAGTTGCCATAACAGCTCCTTGTAAGGATGACCTTTAAGTAAAAAATAAAGGTAATTTAAAAACTTGGAAAATTTTTAAAGGATTATGGACAGTTTGTAATGCAATTTTTCAGCAGGAAACCTCAAACATAAAGTGAATTACAAAGAAAACCATTATTAAGTAAATTTTTCTATGGAAGTACATTTATTATTTATACTTCTGATCTATTCGTATCTCCCCTAAAAGATGAAAATTTCTGTAATATCTTAGGATATAAGCGCATGTATTCTTAGCAGTGTAATATGCCACATTTACATAGTTATGACTGGGTATTTTTGTTTTGTTTATCACCAGATCCCATAGCTTTCCCGCCTGTTCATTACATATCTTTCTCTATACCTGTTCTTTCTCCTTACAGGGTTCCTAGCTCCTACTTTTCCCCATAAAGTTATCAGTATCGGGGTGCCTGGGTGGCTCAGTTGGTTAGGCATCCGGCTTCGGCTCGGGTCATGATCTCTCGGTTCGTGGGTTCGAGCCCCGCGTCGGGCTCTGTGCTGACAGCTAGCTCAGAGCCTGGAGCCTGCTTCGGATTCTGTGTCTCCCTCTCTCTCTGACCCTCCCCTGCTCACGCTCTCTCTCTCTGTCTCTCAAAAAAAAAAAAATAAAACGTTTAAAGTTATCAGTATCTTCTTGGATTCACTGCCTTCTGTAAAGAACTTAGAATTTATAGTCCATCACATCAAACACACTCAGGTCAAGATATTTGCTTCACTAACTTACCCTATAGAACATCAATGATATTTGCTTGGCAAAATTACAAACCTGTATCCATCTAATTCACCTGTGATTCTGAACACTGCTGAGGAATTCACTCAGGCATATTTGAGCCACTGAAAATAGCTGGTCTCCAACTTTGGCCCCTCAGTGCTGCTCAGTAATAATTTATATTTTCCTAGTAAGGTCTTTCTCAGTTTTCCACAGTGACAATTTCAGATCTCCCATTCTCCTCCCACCTCTGAGCCCATCACTTCCATTTCACTCAGAGAAGATGACCTCACCCCTTAACAGAGACTGAGAAGACATCAGATTAGAAGTCTCTCAACTTCTTGCCATTACAGCCATAAATCACCTCTACCTATCTACCTTCTTTACTTTTTGGGGCATTTTGCAAGGAAATTAGCATGACTTCTCTTGTACAAATTGAACTCCCCTGTGCTCTGGCTTCCAACTTCTTCATCTGTTTGGACAAGTTAATCCAATCCATCACCAACTAACTCTATGACCCCCACTCCTCCTTCTTATCTCCAGATTCTTTGTTCTAATGGATCCTTCTCTTGAATAATTAAGGATAATCATCTTTTAAAAATAGCTCTTATTTTTCATTCTCACATTCCTCCTCCAGCTAATGCCAACTTTGTCATTCACTGAGAGTCACATTACTTACTACATTCTTTGATTCCCCAACTCTCATCTTTATCACCATTCTTTGATATTCTACTCAGCCTTCTCTTCTTCTATCCATATCCTAACCATATGCATTATTGGAATGCTGTTTTGGTTCCTTTCCTTCTCTCCACTCCATACTCTTTGCTTATGTAATCTCTTCTTTCAGGGCTCTAATAAGTATTTAAGTACAGATTACGCCCAAATCCTCAACCTAAATAAAACTTGTACATCTTCTCTACTGGAAGACCAAGAACACTTCAGGTCAGTCTGTCCAAAACTTAATTTAATATCTGCACAAGCAAAGCTGAATTTTCATTCTTTGTCCTCAGGTAATGGTATCACCTTCTATCCAATTATCCAGGCGAGAAATTGCTCTTCACCTCTACAGCCATTCACTAGTACAAGTCATTGTAATTTCCTGCCAGGATTATAGATAAAACCCTTGGCTGGCTTTTATGCATCTAGTATTGCCCGTCTTCAGATATTCACACTGAAGCCAGAGTAATTCTTCTAAAGACTACATCTACTCCCATCACTCCCCCACCTAAAGCCTCTAGGTGTCTCCCCACTGACCTCTGATATAATCCTAACTCTTTTTCAGAGTTTACAAAGTCCTGAATGATGTGATTCAGACAGCTTCATCTCACATTACCTTCTCTTTATAGTTTATAATAAACTTTTAATTTTTCATTTCTAAGGTGTGTAATGTATCCCTTTACCCCTGAAGCTTTATAAACTATTCTTCAGTGTGGCGTAAGTTTTTCTCAGTGACCTACAGAAAACTAGCCTTCTCCTCTGAAAGCACATATTGGATTGTAGAATTACCTCTTTTCTTGCCTGTACCTTCTGATAAAGGTCCTGGGACAATAACCTGGCAAAGCTTGTTTAACTCCATATCCCTAGCACCTACCAGAATTTCTGTCACATAGCTGGCCACTCAACCAACACTTGTAAAATGGAATCTAACCTGTCTGGTTCTTTCTACAACAACATATTTCTGAGTTTAAAAACACATATTAAGTATTAAATAAATGATTATTGAATGAGTGCTTATTGAAATTTCTTTTTCTAGACCAACTATGACTGAAATAATTTACTCTATTCCTTCTTTCTCTTTTTGTTTTTATTTTCTAGGAATATTAGTCTCATTTCAGGTTAGGGCCATAACATTTTTCCTTAGCTAATTCAAACTCTGCCAGGTGTCTCATTGGCTATTCTTTCCTTGTGTTACAAAGAAAAGATATATACCTTGTCATGTCAAAATCTGTGTAATCAACTGTATCCACTCTTCTCCTTTCTGAGATTTTCCATTCTCAATTATATTCATTAGTTCATTCAGATTCCTCCTTCCGGTTACATTTTATGTTTTTGTTAATTTTACCTACATCCAAGTTGAACTTGCCAACTTACCCATATTCAAATTACACCCCTGATTTAGATGATTAGAAAATAAAGGACCTGAATCAATGTAAAGAAGAGGAAAGAGACCAGAAAATCTAAAAACTGAGGTTTTCTTTACAATATTGTGAATTTCTTGAGGAAAAAAATATGTCATATATTTCATATTCTTTTTTTTAATATTTACTTATTTTTGAGACAAAGAGAGACAGAGTGAGAACAGGAGAGGGGCAGAGGGAGAGAGAGAGAGAGAGACAGAATCCAAAGCAGGCTTCAGGCTCTGAGTTGTCAGCACAGAGGCCAACACGTGGCTTGAACCCATGAACCATGAGATCATGACCTGAGCCAAAGTCAGATGCTTAACTGACTGAGCCACCAAGGAGCCCCTCATACTCTTAAGACCCAATGCTTGTCAAGCCTATACTAGTTGTTAAATAAATGTCTGTTGAATAACTATTAGTTTAATATCCCTGAATTTAGACTGATTTCTATTGGGTGACCCTAGTCAAGTTATATATCAAATGAAAGGAAAATCAATTCATTTTAAAGCCTTTCTAAGTTCCAAAGTCTAAAATGCTATTATTTCAATTCTCTACAATATGGCCTTCCCTGTTTTACAATTTAACATTTTCTCTTTGTAAAGCTCTGATGGAGGAAAAAGAACTGTTCATCGAACAAATGTTGTAGTAAAATGAATCTATTATAATTTAACCAGAGATTAATTTAACAAACTCTTTTCCTACTGTAATTCAATCTTTGTGAGATGGAGTTAGTGTATTAGAAGATGATGCTGGTGATGATGATATGAACTGGCTTACCGATTGTAATGAGCTCATGTGATTTTGTGGTATTTGGAGTACAATTTAACACATTTAAAAGCAGAAAAATTGAATACTAAAGTTTTTGTATGCAACCTATGCAAAATGTTGAAATCTTCAGTAAATATTACAAGTTAATTTGGAACAAACTGTTTTTCCACATACAATGTAACAATACAAGGGGTTCTGAATTATTGCATTTATTTTGGATAGACATTTGCTTTGTAGTCTATTCTAGTAGTAGAGCAATGTAACTATGGGAAGCACCTTCTCTTCTTGGCAGGGAAATAAAATCACTAAGATGCTAGTTTATAATTGTGAGCTTGAAGAAATGGTAGGCACATTCATATTCCAAGCAATCCCCAGGGTAACCATGGATAAATTGAATATACAGACATCCACAGAGTTGCTAGGTGTGTTTGGTGGAAAATGCATCTTCATTTCGTTTCTATGGCAATCATAAATAAATCTAACTACTGTGAAATCAACACAGCAGCTGCCCATACAAACAGATATGTTCCACAAAATCTGGAGAGTTTCAGCATACATCAGTAGTTTGGTTCTAGGCAGGCTTGTTTACAGTGACAGAGTAAGTTATTTAGTAACATTTACTTCCTATGTCAATTCCTAAAGCATCATTTTAGATTTGACTTTGTTCATGTTCAATAAGGATTTTAAAGAGAGGACTGATGAGGTTAATTTCCAAATAGAAGAACAGGCTGGCTCAATATTGTCTCCATTTACAAACGTAAGAAATAGTGGGGGAAATGAGTTCTTTGGGAAAAAAAGGTAATTGGTTCAGCACTCATTTCATTCAGTAACAACAAAACAACTATTTATTATTATTACTCTTGTTATTATCTTGTTAATATAGGACAAACTTTATGTTAATTGCATTATAGCCTATTTATTCCTCACAACAACTTTATGAATTATGTGGTATTGTTACTCCATTTCATACAGAAAAGAATAGGCTCAGAGCAATTAAATGATTTGTCCCGGTCACACAGCTAGTTAGAGGAAAACTAAGATTTGAACACAAGCAAGCTTTTACAATTTTTGATTGAGAAAACCTTTTCCAAGTGGTACGTAAAAACTTAATGCTAGAAAAGAGAAGATTATACATTTGTTTATATAATACTAAAAAAAAGGTTGTTATAATAAAAAAACAAAGTTAAGTTTTAAAAAACAATAAATCATTAATAAATAGTCAGAGCTCACGATGGAGGGTTTATTTCCCTAATATATAGAATATATGTAAGTCAATAAGAGAAATATCACACATCTAATGGAAAATAAGAATAGGTATAAATAGGCAGCATATAAAAAAGAAGCACAATTAGCCCTTAAATGTATGAAATGATGCAAATATCACTCTTAATAAGAGAAATGCAAATTAAAACTACATCAGAATTTTTTCTTGCCTAACAGGTTGGCAAAGATCAAAAAGGAATAATAAAGTGGATTGACAAAGGTGTATGAAAAAAAGGCACTAACTATCAAAATTGCAAATTCATGAACACTTTGACCCAGAAATTCTCCACTGGGAATTTATAGCAAATATATATATATATTTATATTGATGCATTTCTCATTGCACCAATATAAAATACTGCACACAACTTAAATGTCTATCAATGTGGGACTGGTTTGGGTAAATTGCTATAAAGGCATACAATGGGATAGTGTATCTAATACTTTGTAACTCTTAGAATCCCTATTCCTGGTGTTGCTTGGACACTAGGGCTGGGTACTGACTTGACCTCATTCGGTCTTCTCATTAATCACCTGATCTCCTGGCCCGCATGGGATAAGAGCCCTATCTGTAACCCCAGTCCATTTGACCAGGCCTTGATATTCTGCCCATTTCTTTTCCTCAGAAGATGCATCCTTTCCTAATTAAAGCTATCCCCATGGATGAAAGCATGCACACCAACTCAAAATGGTTTTCCAGCTGCAACATACCCCAGGCTCATCATTTGACAAATAGGACTATGGTGTCTTTTTAGGACACTGGGCACCATTAATATCAAAATACTCCATTTTTATTTTTTTTCTTTCTGGATGCAAAGTCTTAATCCCTTTACATATATTGTATAGTACTAGATTTGTTCTTCAAGAGGATTATTTTAGTTTCCATTTAAATTGTGCAGAAAATGTTGATTTTATATTCATGTGTTCAATATACCTTTATTGCATACTTAAGTATAGCATATATAGGCATGATACTAAACTGGGGAATGCAAAGAAATATAATATCAAGGCTCCTACTTCCATGACCTAGCAGTTGAACGAGAAGAGGGATGGCACAATATGTGCTATAATCGAAGTGTTCCAGGATGGTGGAAAAGTGTGCCTAATTTAACTTAGTGGATGGGAGGTGGGGCACCAAAGTCTTCAGAGAACAAGTGAAAGTTGAGCAGGGATTGGGAGCAGAAAGGTAAATGGATAAAAGAGAAAGATTAGAGTAGACTTTCTAAGATACTTTCATATAAATTACTTAACAGGATGTTTAAAAGTCTGAGAGATTTCTCGTTGCTTAAAGTGCACTAGCTAGTGACATATAGTAAATGTTATCTGCTTATTTTAATGTTTAAGAGCATTCACATTGGAGCAAAATGAAACCTTTGTTCTTTTTAGAGCATCATACAGTGTTTGTTGATATTGTGTTTCTGTTCTTTTTTTTTAAACTGATGACAACCATAAATAAGTTCTTTCGCCGAAACTACATTATCAATTTTACGTAGACAGAAACATAATTACTTAAGATGGATTTTAGCCAGGCCACCTGAATTAATAACCAGCCTAAATCTTCTTGCTCTGGGAGAGGGTGGAACAAAACTGTTTATTGACCACAAATGGTCATGACCTTTACTATCTTCCGCACTCAAAATACCACAGGAGGAAATCATCTAAAACACTATGACATTTAAACCAAGTGAGAAATACATGTATAAGATTTATGAGGACAAGCTAACACTTCTCCTAACTTGCATTACTATTTTTTAGATACTATGATTAAAATATACCTATTTAATGTTTCCAGAAAAGTACTAATTTTTGTTCAATTCACTTTTGCCCCACATGAATATTTACCTCGTTTTGGTTTTTATGGGTTTTTTTTAATGCCAGGTAGACATAAGAGAGAAAATGCCCAAATTCTCACTTTGCAGTCATGTATAGTGGCTATTCATACTTGGCTGGAGAAATGTGTTCTCAATAAGCATATTCAGCCAATGGTCTATTCATAGCTTTGGTTATATTTACTATTGCTACAGCCAAAATGACCAAGATGAATATTCTCTAGCATTTTATTTAACTCTACTTTGATTGTAACGGCAGAGATATAATTCAAAGTAATGCAAATAATAACGTAATTTATTCACCAAGCCATTATAAGAACAAAGAGTAGCTGGTCTTGGGGAAGTAGAAACCAGGAGTTTGAATGCCATCAGGACTCTTTCTGGGTCTGTCATTTCTATTTTACTTCGTTGTTTCAGCTTTGTCATTCAGTCTGGCACATCCTTGTGACTGGGACATGGTCCAAGGGTAGGAAAAAACTATCCCTTAGCTTCATTTAGAAATATCCCAAGAAAGGGCATTGATAAGCCCAAGTTAGCTCATAACTATCCACACAATAGGTCAGAAAACTAGGGCTGGAAGAGACAGGGAAAAATCATTTCCAAACAGAAGGAGATGCTGTTGCCATGGGAAGCAAGAGTACTGAGCAGACAAAACTGTAGACAGTCTGTAGGAGTTAGACTTATTACATATCAAAATTGTATTTGTTCAAACTGTAAAAAATAATTCTGTAGGATGATCTTTTTTTCATTTTCTTACACAAAAAAAGCAGTGAGTTTGCAGAGTTGCTTGAAGACAGATGTAGCTTAAGGACAAAATTTGTTGATTTGCTGTTTATTGAGGTATATTAACTCCTCTGCAAAGTATAATGGTGCATGTTAGTGTGAACACCAAGAAATTTTTGAAAACCATAAATTGTTTTCACATTTTTAGTCTTCTAGTAGTTATTATCTATGAAAGCAAACAAATTTGAAAATATACAGGAAAGAATAAAATCATTGCAGAAAAGACTCATTTTAAACCCAAACTCACTATAATGAGTCATTCTTTGCCAAATTCCTTTCTAAAAAATATGTCTTACAAACAAGTAAGTCAGTGCTTTATTTGCTAGGAAAAACCAATTCACCATCCATTCATTTATAATTGAGTGAGTGTTTGTTGCATAATCATAAAGAGATATAATATTAAAAAGTAGAATTTTTGCCAAAAGGGCATTTGGAGAAATATGGGCAATTACAATTCAAAATAGAATGAAACATACTTCCAGCTAGATGGATTGAGAAAGACGTTCATAAATGAAGAATATCACAATATGTTTTCCATGGTAATTTTTACTGTTTTAAGTCTTCTTTTTATATCTAATCTGAAGGAAATATCCATCAAAATAGAAGGCAGAGCTGTGAGCATAATCTGTGCACCCAAGTCATCTTTGACAGCTCTGTTGGTCATGTTTCTCTTTCTCTAACTTCTGTTCTTGAAGAATTCTCATTTGTGATTGAAAGAGGAGGGTGGGAATATTTTTTTGACATACTTGAAATATGTTCACTGGGTGGATTTAAAAAACATTTTCAGGTTCAATTCACACAAGCACATACAAGAATATAAATATGCATTATTCATTTGTGAAGTAATTATTGAGAAAGCACTATATTCATTCATTCATTCATTCATTCACTTATTCATTCAACAAATATTTAATGAGGATTTGAGGATATGCTAGTAAACAAGACAAAGTTCCTGATTTCATGGAGATTACGGTCTGGCATGATAAACAATAAGTAAATGCAAGACAATAAATAGATATTATTTGGGATAGTTAAAAGTCCTTAGAAGACAACAAAACTAGAAAAAAAATAAAGAGTAACAGAAGAGGGAAAGACGGTAGGATGGACCATACAGAAAGAAGAATCTGAAGGATGAAACAGAGAAAAGGAAAAACACCTTGCATGTGCAATATACCATCATGAGGCACAATATTAGTTGCTAAGATTAATGAAAATATGTTTGGCATGGTCTTTAGCAACCAGATGTTTTGAATTTTACTGGAAATTCAGGGCATATGCATAGTAAGTAATCATATAGATTAGTATACACAGGTTTGGATATGGGTATGAATTATCTGAGTGCATGCAATCTTGCAATTACAGGACTGTGAAACACAGTTCATTATTTCACAAATTGATTATGAGTGGATGAATATTAAATTAGTACCCAAGCAAATATTCCTTCCAGTTAAACTCATCATCAGTATTTCTTGCCTGTTGTTGAAGCTTAACTGATGCAAACTTAGTTCTTCCACCATGATTCTCTATTTCAGAAATCACGCAAATGTACCAGCTAGAAAAGCAGAGCTCACTCTTAACATCTACTCTGCACATACCTGTCATGTTACTAAGGCCTTATACTTGCTAAATTTCCCCCAAATATTATTTTCTCCATCTTCACAACCTTTCTTAGCAACGTCTCTTATGACCGTTATAAAGACTAGTGCAATATCCTTCTTATTGTTCTTGCATCCTTTCCAGCCATATTTCATCATTTCTTTACTAGGTAGCCAACATTCGCTTAAAAAGGTGAAATCATACCTACACTTTTCTGTGACTTCCCTTTATTCCTTTGTATTGAGACTAAATTCTTTATCATAGTTAACAATTCCCTTGATGGGACCCCTTTCCTGTTAACAACCTTCTCCTCTTGCTGTCTTCACATGAGCTACATTGGGTTCCTCTTGGGTTCTAGAATATCTTGTCACTGGACTTTGCCAGGCAGTGCTCTCCAGATTTTCTTTACCCATCTCTGTT
This sequence comes from Cryptoprocta ferox, assembly GCA_028646485.1. Lineage (NCBI taxonomy): Eukaryota > Metazoa > Chordata > Mammalia > Carnivora > Eupleridae > Cryptoprocta > Cryptoprocta ferox. The sequence goes on from CM053577.1 coordinate 74,780,359, forward strand.
TACCCTGTTTGATATATTTTACATTCCTTTAATGCCTGTTCATCTTGTATATCTCAGGTTGTTTCTTTTCCTCAGGAAAATCTTCCTTGACCACTTCCCACCAAGAGGTGCTGTGTACATTTCTCCTAAGCTGTTATTATACTTATAATTTAAATTTGTTTCTTGTCATTATTTTATTAATATCTAACTATTAGAATGTAAGATATAATAAGAATAGGGATCACTTTTCTTGTTGGCTTCTTATATTGTTTGTTGAATTTTTCAACAAAGCTGGAAGGGATATCCAAAAAGATAGTCTCTTAAAGAAATGATGTTGAGAAAACTGGACAGCAACATGTAGAGAATAAAACTGGACCACTTTCTTAACACCATACAGAAAAATAAATTCAAAATGGTTGAAAGACCTAAATATGAGACAAGAAACCATCATAATCTTAGAGGAGAGCACTGGCAACACCTCTTTGACATCGGCCATAACAACTTCATACTAGACGCACCTCCAGAGGCAAGGGAAACAAAAGCAAAAATGAACTATTGGGATGTAGTCATGATAAAAAGCTTTGCACAGGGAAGGAAATAATCAACAAAGCTAAGAGGCAACAATCAGAATGGGAGAAGATATTTTCAAATGACATATCTGATAAAAGGTTAGTATCCAAAATGTATAAAGAACATATCAAACTCAACACCCCAAAACAAATAATCCAATTAAGAAATGGGCAGAAGACAGGCACCTGGGTGGCTCAGTCAGTTAAGTATTCAACTCTTGGTTTCAGCTTAGGTAATGATCTCATGGTTCGTGGTTTCAAGCCCTGTGTAGGGTTCTGAGCTCTGTATGAAGCCTGCTTGGGATTCTTTCTCTCTCCCTCTCTTTCTGTCCCTTCCCATTCATGTTCTCTCTCTCTCTCTCTCTCTCTCTCTCTCTCAAAAAATAAGCATTTAAAAAATTGGCAGAAAATATGAGTAGTCATTTTTCCAAATAAGAAATCCAGATGGCTAACAGAAAAAATATATGTGATGCTCAATATCACACATTATCAGGGAAATACAAATCAAAATTATAATGAGATATTACCTCACACCTGTCAGAATAGCTAAAACAAACAGATGTTGGCAAGCATGTGGAGAGAGGGGAAGCCTCTTACACTGTTGGTGGGAATGAAAACTGGTGCAGCCATTCTGGAAAACAGTATGGAGGTTCCTCAAAAATTTAAAAATAGAACTACCCTATGACCCAGCAATTGCACTACTAGGTATTTAACAAGAGGATATAAAAATATAGATTTGAAGGAGCACATGCACCCTAATGTTTATATCAGCATTATCAACAATAGTCAAACTCTGGTAAGAACCCAAATGCCCGTCTACTGATGAATGGATAAAGAAGATGTATATATATATACATATATACATATATATATATATTCAATGGAATATTACTCAAAACGATGAAAAGGAATGAAATCTTGCCTATTGGAATGACATGGATGGAGCTAGTGTATTATACTAAGCGAAATAAGTCAGTCAGAGACAAATATCATATGATTTCACTCATATGTGGAACTTAAGAAACAAAACAGATAAACATATGGAAAGGCAAAAAAAAAAAAGAGAGACAGGGAAGCAAATCATAAGAGACTCTTAACTATAGAGAACAAACTGAGGGTTGATGGAGGGAGGTGTGTAGGGGATGGGCTAAATGATTGATGGGTATTAAGGAGGGCACCTGTTGGGATGATCACTGGCTGTTATATGTAAGTGATGAATCACTAAATTCTACTCCTGAAACCAATATTACACCATATGTTAACTAACTAGAATTCAAATAAAAATTTGAAATAAAAAGAATAAATAAAAGGAAAACAAGTACTCTACTTGGCCATTTCCTGTATTGTAAGGATATAGTATTGAATGCAAAAAATGATAACTTTTCCAAAAAATTGGGATACTAAATTCATATGATTGAGATCTAGATTTATCTGAAATGGGAAAATGATAACCTTTCAGTACTGTGGTTCTCTAATCAAGAAGACATTTTATTTTCTCCAGTGTATTTTAATTTACTTTGAAGAAGAAATAATACAATGTCAAACTATTACAACAAGTTGTATGTTACTTAAAATACATGATTTTCTATTTGCTAGGATGAATCCAAATAAGCACTTATGAATGACTAGACTCAAATAACCATACAATTTTTTTTCCTTTTTGCCCGTAGAAACAAATGATGCATGATTTATTTTCAAAGATGTGTCACTTATCTTTAAACCTCTCAGAAGCTGGAAATAATTCTAGAAGTGCTAAATATTTATATGATTCAGGCAAGTAGAATGGACTCCAATGATTCTAGCTAATTCCAACTCCAAAATTCATGTTCACAAGATGCTACTCCTTCCCAGGTGCTCTGTCATTATACTTATACTCACTCTATGTATGACCTCATTGACTTGACTGAAGCCCTTCTTACAAGGACCCAAGCACATATAAATTCCTTTCTCCTAAAGTCATGTAGATCAACTGATCCACTGTAATTTGGACAATGTAAAATCAATATAAAATTAATGATTTTTTTTTCAGTTACACCTTTTAAGAACTCATTAGCACCACAAAATGGAGATTTTGGTAATTCTCTGGCCACAATAATTGCTGGAGATTTTTAAAAGAGATGTCCTGAAATACATGAACATGCAAAAAAATGTCACCTGGTTAGTTCTACCTAAGTGGTAGCATGGATCCTATCATTTGATGGAAGCAGTGTCAATGTTAAATTGTAAGAACATATGGGATGGAAAATATTGTCCACACATTTTATACCCCTCTTATATGCAAAATACAGTTATGTCTCTCTCTCAAGAATCTCAAAGTCTCATCCCATTATTGCATCAAGTAGAAGTCCAACATCTCACCATATATATCAGGATTAGTTACAGATGATAATTCTCAGGTACAGCTCCATGGATAGTACTTTTAATCTAAAATCTATAATCCAATGAGACAACTTACTTGCCCATCAAAAAGCCTTTATACAATGGTGCAAAAAGATTGAATAACTGCTATAGTTAAGTCCATTCCAAAAAGAGAAAAAATGATATGCACACAGAAAACATTGGTCATAACAATTCTGAAATCCAGCTGGTAACATGTTGCCACTTTCTTTTTTTTAATGTTTGTATGTGTGTGTGTGTGTGTGTGTGTGCGCGCGCGCCTGAGAGAGAGAGAGAGAGAGAGAGAGAGGGAGAGAGAGAGAGAGAGAGAGAGAGAGCGCACAGCAGGAGGAGGGGCAGAGAGAGAGGGGGATACATAGAATCAAAACAGGTTCCAGGCTCTGAACTCTCAGTGCAGAGCCTAACGCTGGGCTTGAAACCATAAACTGTGAGTTCATGACCTAAGCCAAAGTCGGACCCTTCACATACTCACCCACCCACGTGCCCTGCCACCTTCTTAAATATGGCTCAGTCCTACTTTCCTGAGGATTATTCTCCATGGTCTTCAGCTCTACACTTGGTTCTTGTTGCCATCCTGAGTAATCCTTCCTCCTCCATGCAAAGTAGGTCTTCTCTGTAGCTAAGTTTTTCACAATGCTTCATTCCAATGGAAATTGAAGTTCAAAATCTTCGTGTATTTTTTATTCTCTCTATACTTATTCAGTCCAAATTGGAATATTTATTTTAAAATCTGTTTCTTTTTAAAAAATTTTTAATGTTTATTTCTGAGAGAGAGACAAAGACACAGCACAAGTGGGGGAGGAGCAGAGAGAGAGGGAGACACAGAATCTGAAGCAGTCTCCAGGCTCTGAGCTGTCAGCACAGAGCCCGACCCGGGGCTTGAATTCATGAACAGTGAGATCATGACCTGAGCTAAAGTCAGATGCTTAACCGACTGAGCCACCGGGGAGCCCCTAAAATCTGTTGACTTTCTTCTAATGCAATGAATTATAAGTTGATACAAAAGAGTCACAACCACAAATCTCTTCTATATCTTAGTCTCCCTGTGAAGTTGCTGTATAACAACATGCTTAGAATTTTTTAAAAATCTCATTATTAAATAGAATCTATAAGACATTGAGACTTCTTAGGGGGGCTTCTAAATGTCTGGAAGTTTCTATGAGGTATTGCCATTGCAATTTCTGATATTTTAATAGATAATTTTATAGTCCCTGTATTTGATCTTTGTTCTGAAAATATTTCTTAATTTGAAGCTGATTGTCATATAGAGTGGCTACAAATGAGAAACAGTTTTATTTTTGAACTCAGAAGCTCCCAGTCTCTCTTTTTTTAAAGTTTATTTATTTAATTTGAGTGAGACAGAGAGAGCACGAGCAGGGAAGAGACTGAGAGACAGAGTGAGAACCCCAAACAGACTCTGCAGTGTCACTGCAGAGTCCAACGTGGGGCTCAAACTCGCAAAACTGTGAGATCATGACCTGAGCCAAAATTTATACTAACAGTTTATTATTTAGTTCATCTTTCCTGTACTTTAATGGTAGGTAGCAAGTTGAAGCTAGACGGGAGTTTCAATCTGCTGGGAATTCTCCTAGCTAGATCACTGAGTTAGTTTTCTTCTTTCCACTTTACTGCAGAAACAGTGTTGCCAAACTTTCTACCTGCATAGAATGAGGCACCCTTTCCAGCTGGTACTGATAACATTTCCCTTGCTTTCCTTTCCTATCTCACCCCCAGCCTCCTCAAGTCTTCTTAGGCCTCCATTGAAACCCTCCTAAAAGACTTGTAGGCTTCTCTTAACATCTCTTCAGAGTCCTCCCAACTTCCACAAATCTCTTGATCTTAAAGCCAACACTACAAGGTTTCTTTTTTTCTTTTTTATCCTGACACATTTCTGTGACTCAAATTTATTTTTTTAGGTCTATTTCCATAATTTATCAATCTTCATGTAGACTAAAATCATATTCAAGTTCAAGATTTTCAAACTGGGCAATTTTTCTCTAGATCAAAGCATCAATTCTTTCTTGGCTGAAAACCTGTGGTTTAGATTGGACTGATTTTTTCCCTCTACCTTATAATCACTGCCTAAAACTTTACTGCTTCTCAGAAGTAAGTTTTTCTATGTAACACCAAACTAGATTGGTCTTATTAGGGTTACTGTGCTTTCAGTAACTCTATCAGGAAATGTATCTTGAGGTTTTACTATATGTTAAGCACTTTGCTTTAAGTGGTACAGATAAATAAGTAAATAAAACAAAGGTATTAGGTATGAACCATAATCTGCTGATCTAGGAGGGGAAAGGATACAATATACTTTTATAAAATTTTTATTAAATTTATTTATAAATTCAATAAAAGTAACAGTAATAAGCTCATTACATGTTAATGTAAATAATGTAGTTTATGAAAAATAACTGTTTTGCTAAACAAAAAAAATAAGGAAAACTAAGGCTATCTTAGTCTATTCTGGCTGCTATAGCAGAATACCATAGATTGGGTATCTTATGAACAGCAAAATTTCATTTCTCAAAGTTCCGGATGTTGGAAGTCCAAGGTCAAGGTGCTGCCAGATTTGGTGTCTGATATGGGTCTTTTTCCTGGTTCATAGACTGCCATCTTCTTACTGTACCCACACATGATGATGAAAGGAAGAAAGCTCTCTGGGGTCTCTGTTATAAGGATTTAAATCGTATTATGAGGGCTCTGTCCTCATGACCTAATTACCTCCCAAAGGCCCACCTCCAAATACTATCACACTGAGGATTAGGTTTCAACATATTAATTTTGGGGGAGACATAAAAATTTATTCTATAGCATTCTATAGCATTTTATTTAATGTCCTTTTCCTATCTCAGGATCTCATCCAGGATACCACATTCCATCTACTTGTCATATCTTCTAAGGCTCCTTTAGACTTATGTGACTGTTTCTCAGGCTTCCTTTGTTTTGATGACCTTGACACTTTTAAGGATCACTGGTTAGGTATTTTATTATTTAATTAGTATATTTCTGATGTTTCTCTCATGATTAGAATAGAGTAATGCATTTTGGGGAGGAAGTCCACAGGGCAAAGTGCCATTTCATAGCATCGTATCAAAGTACATTCTATCAATATGCCATCGCAATTGATATTAATCTTTATCACCTGGCTGAAATAGTTTATGCTAGATTTCTCCACTGTACCATAACTCTTCTGCATTGCAAGAGTAAGAACTTAAGGAGTGGGAAATTATGCTTCATGTACATGAGGGTAGAGTATCTACATAAATTATTTGAATTTTTTTACATAGGAGATTTGTGTCTTTTCTCCCATTGATTTATTATTTCATAATTTATTTATATCAATATGGATTCATAGATATTTATTTATGCATTAGTTACAATCCAATACTACTTAATTTTTTGATATTGCACAAATGTTTCAACTTTGGCTATTCAAGGCTCTTTCAGTGGGACCCTTTGTCACTTTGACATATTCCTTTTTTAATGTTTTCAGCACTATATAACTTTTGGAACCAAGGTGCTCCATGATCATTTTGTGTATTTTTTGCCCCAGTCTTAAAATCTTTTTTTTTCCACAATACGCCTTAGTTCCTTCTATTGGAGAATGGTATTAGAAATTAAGATCTGGGTGCTAATCATGCTTGTTGCCTTGATTGCTTCTACTCCTTCTCTGTTATCATAGCAAAGAAACATATGTGTCTATATGAACCCATGTATACATACATATCCATAAATGTTTCTGTATGTAATCATCTTTATTGTTATATTAACCTCAAAATCTCTTCGTACTGATGTCTCCAACTAATCCACTATTACATGCATCATTCTAGCCTCCATACTTTACATTTTTGCATATCTGTTTAATGTCTGATTTAATTGAAGAAAGCTGGATTCTCAAACCTGTTTCTGCATTCAATTCACTGAGATATTGCTTACCATGAAGCTTGAAAAACCCTATCCTTGTGTGAAGGAATGAGAGTGAAAATGATAAATAAACACCATGTTATTATTATAATGAACTTTTGAACCCTGAGGAGATTTTGTGAACCACCAGGGGTCTCCAAACCACATTTTTGAGATTTGCTTCCTCATAGTGTCCATGTTTTGTCACTCAGTGCAAGGTTGGCCCAAATCTTGCCTTTTCTTGTTTTTACAAGAAAAAATGCAAAAGTGTCTCTAAAAAGCATAGAGGGGTCTCCTGATGGCACAGTTGGTTAAGCATCTTACTTTTGGTTTTTGCTCAGGTCATGATCTTGGGGTTTGTGAGTTTGAGCCCCGTGTCACACTCTGCACTGACAACACAGAGCCTGCTTCGGATTTTCTCTCTCCTCTCTCTGTCCCTCCCCTGCTCACTCTCTCTCTATGTCTCTCTCTCAAAGTAAACAAATAACCTTAAAAAAATAAAGGATCGATCTAGATTTGAGATATTTGCTGCAAATGTAATGGGATGTATTTGTTACATATTTAAATCACCATGATTTCATTTACCTTTTAATCCAGCTTTTCTGTTGCTAAAATGTAGAGAAATCAGGAATGAATTGCTGGAAGTAGTTGCTTGATATAGAATATTTGAATTTGCCTAAAACTTCATTCACTTGACTTTAGCATTTGACGGTTTCTATAGGTTTTCATAATGGAATTTACTCAGAAAATGAAAACACTTGATTGTTAAAATGTCATTCTTAGAAATGCTCTGTAGGCACATTATTGCTTTTTAGGATATTGTTCTTCCCATCAATGGAAAAGGAGACATATAGAATGTTTTTTGTCTGATCATAGTTTAGTGGTGCCAGATACTTTATATATCTTTATTTTCCCCAAACTTATGGGGAAGAAGATCTTGGCATTTATAGCATTTAAGCTTGGTGATACCTATTCAGCAGGTCAGTTGACTGATGGTAACTCGTTATTGTCCATTTTCCTCACTTGTGCAAATTGATTATAACAATGACATTTACAAAGAGAAGGTGTGTCATTAATCACCAAAGTGCATCAAATTCGATGTGCATTTTATAGAATTTAGACAAGTTCGACTTTAAGACTGAAACATTTAGACCTTCACATATTTTACAAAAGTCAATTGCCTATACTAGAGATGAAATAGCACTTAATAATTGTAAGGTATAGAATATATCTAACCACTTCTCTTCAACAATACGTTGTTCAACAGTATATATGTATTCACAGACTATATACAAAATATATATATCACAAACTACATAATCATGTACATAGAAAATTGTTAGGTATTTGCAAAAAAATTACTAGCATCAATGAATTTAACAGAGTTACAAAGTATAGTCAATATACAGAAATAAATCATAGTCTTTATGCTAAAAACAAGCATTTGGAAATAAAAAACTTTTAAGTAAAATTATAAGAATCCTAGAGGAGAATACAGGCAGTAACTTCTTTGACATAAGTCATAGCAACTTCTTTCTAGGTATGTCTCCTGAGGGAAGGTACATAGAAGCAAAAATAAACTATTGAGACTTCATCAAGATAAAAATGTTTCTGTACAGTGAAGGAAACAATCAACAAAACTAAAAAGCACCTTATGGAATGGGATAAGATATTTGCAAATGACAGATCTGATAAAGGGTTAGTATCCAAAATTTGTAAAGAACTTATAAAACTGAACCCTAAAACCCCAATCATCCAATTAAAATGAGCAGAAGGCATGAACAGACATTTTTCCAAAGAAGACGTACAGATGGCCACCAGATACATGAAAAGATGCTCAGTAGCACTGAGCATCAGGGAAATAAAATCAAAACTACAATTAGATAATCACCTCACGCTTGTCAGAATGGCTAAAATCAGCAACACAAGAAACAATAGGTGTTGGTGAGAATGTGGAAAAAGAGGAAGTCTTTTGCATTGATGGTAAGAATGCAAACTGGTGCAGCCACTCTGGAAAATGGTATGGAGGTTCCTCAAAAAGTTAAAAATAGAGGCACTCGGGTGGCTCAGTTGGTTAAGTGTCCAACTTTGGCTCACGTCACGATCTCTTGGTCTATGAGTTACAGCCCCATATCAGACTCTGTGCTGACAGCTCAGAGCCTGGAACCAGCTTCGGATCCTGTGTATCCCTCTCTCTCTGCCTTTCCCCACTTGTGCTCTTTCTCGCTCTCAAAAATAAAATTAAGAACATTAAAAATAAGTTATAAATAAATGAATAAAACTACCCTGTGATCCAGCATAGCACTACTAGGTATTTACCCAAAGAAAACAAAAAATACTAATTCAAAGGGATATATTTTTAAAGCAGCATTATCTACAATAGCCAAAGTATGGAAAGAGCCCAAATGTCCATCAAATGATGAATGGGTAAAGATGATATGGTACACACACACACACACACACACACACACAGAGGAATATTACTTAACCATAAAAAAGAACAAATCTTGCCATTTGCAATGATGTGGATGGAGCTAGAGAGTATAATGATAATTGAAATAAATTACTCAGATAAAGACAAATACCACATGATTTCACTCATCAGTGTAATGTAAGAAAAAAAAAATAAGCAAAGAGAAAAAAGAAAGAGAGAGGCAAACCAAGAAACAGACTATTAACCACAGAGAACAAACAGATGGTTACCAGAGGAGAGGTAAGGGGATGGGTGAAATAGGTGATGGAGACTAAGGAAAGTACTTGTGATGAGCACCACATATTGTATGGAAGTGTTGAATCACTATTTTGTACACCTGAAAATAATATTACATTGTATGTTAACTAACTGGAATTTAATAAAAACTAAAAAAAAACTGATAGGCTTTTTTTTGGTAGAAACTGACAAACTGATTCTAAAATTAATACAGAAATATAAAGAACCTAAATAACCAAAATAATTAAAACCTAAAAAAAAAGAACAGTGTTGGAATACTTTATACTCCTTGATTTTAATATTTATTTTAAAATTACAGTAATGGAGACAGTATAGTATTAATATAAGAATGTTTGGGGCACCTGGGTGGCTCAGTCAGTTAAGGGTCCAACTTCGGCTCAGGTCATGATCTCATGGTTTGTGAGTTCGAGCCCCACATCGGGCTCTGAGCCTGTCTTCGGATTTGGTGTCTCCCTCTCTCTCTGACCCTCCCCTGCTCACGCTGTCTCTTTCTCTGTCAAAAATAAATAAAAACATTAAAAATTTAAAAAAAAAGAATGTTCAAAAATTTATTGTCCAATATTTCTCCAGATATTGTTTCTGCCATATTCTTTCCTTTCCTTTCCTTTCCTTTCCTACATATTCAAAATATGGTCCTTGAGTTTCGATAGAAAGCTGGAAGTATTTACCAAGACCCTATAATTTGGAAGTGAATTCCAAACTCTCTGCCCCGCACTAGTCCGTTGACAGAATACCTGATTAGTTATTTTAGCATCTAGCTGTTATTTTGGGTTGGGTGCCTTGGAGACTTGCTCTACACATACGAATTCAGGAATCAGTATAGGACTTGATAAGATGTTTGTATACAAAATTTGGGGTCTCTCTCTCTTAGCTCTCTACTTTCCCTGACTTTCTTGCCCAATATCCAGATACTTTGGTAACAGCCTGGAAATCTGACCTCTAACTCCTCAGGCAAACAGGACTTCTGATTTCTGCTAGAGCTTTATTCTCTATGGAATACAGAAGATAATTTTCTTCAGATCAAAGAAGTTTTCATGTGGACTTCACTCACTGTGTTTGCCTTATCCATAGTTTCTGACTTTTTAGTGCTATCTAGATGTAAGCCATTAATGATTATATATTTTTTTCATTTTTGCAACTGTTATTAGTATCATCTGATACTAGATACCTTGCCTTTACTAGAGCTACTATCTATATTAATTTTTAAAATAAACTTACATCAATGACAATAACAGATCCATATTAATAAATTTAAATCTCAACTGCTTGACGTCTTGAAGACAGAGTACTGATGGAGTTTACAATCATCAAATTAGCCAATTATCCAAATGTTAGAAGTAATGAAAAGGGTTAACACACATGAGGTTGTTGGCCAAGAGGCTAGTGGTATCAATTAGGGTGAATTCATTTACTGAAGCACTGACCATTAGTAGTTGTTTTGGTTTATTGTCTCCACTGGGGATTTTCTCACCCTCCACAAATAAAAATGTTTCTCTGATATTTGACTCATATTTTGGCAAGCCTGTTGCCAATAAAAAGCTTTTTCAAGAAGAATAATTTTTTAAAGTTCACAAAATTCTCTAGGCAAGTTTCCATGTAAGATCTGCCTTCATGAAGAATCACACAATGCATATAAACATGACTTTAGAGGTAAGGCCATATATAATTGATAGGAAATGCAAGGAGTTCCTTTGCTAATTAGTTATCATGCTTCTTGCAGTCAAATCAAATATCTAAATTGGAACCTTCACCACTGCACTCAAAAAAGATTCCTATTTTATCATCTGTTTATGTGATTAGCTTCTGGGTGAAAGATTTGTTGTGAGACTTCTTATTCATATCTGGAACCTTAGCCCTGCAATTTAATTTTCTCTTCATGATGGGATTGGCAACTGTTGTCAGAGCTCTAAATCTTCGGAAAGAAGGGTCCCTAAGATATGCCACAATGGATATTTGTGCATGAATGCAGAGGCCGAAGTGCGAGGTAGAGTTGGTTGATAAAAAGTAGCCATTAACTAAAGATATTATTTTTCATAGTTTATATAAGATTGATGAAACTTCAGCTGTTCATATAAACAAATGGATGAAGATGAAGGTGGTGGCTAAACCGTGTGTAAGTGCCCTTTTGATGCTATCAATGTTGATAAGAAGATCATAATCTATAGGCACAAGATCTATATCTTATGAGAAGTAGAGAACTGAGATCTCTCTGAAAATATATATAACTCAGAAGAACGATTATTATGGACAGATGTAAGGGCATATGTGTTCTATTTCTAGTTCTGTTATTAACTAGTAAATCATTCACATGGCAAATTTTAACATGTTTCAGGATTTGAGGTTAACATTTATTTATTTTTGACAGAGAGGGAGAGAGAGAGAGAGAGAGAGAGAGAGAGAGAGAGAGAGAAGAGTGTGAGCAGGGGAGGGGCAGAAAGAGGGAGACACAGAATCTGAAGCAGGCTCCAGGAGGCTCCGAAGTGTTATCACAGAGGCCAATGCAGGGCTCCAACTCACAAACCACCAGATCATGACCAAAGCTGGACGCTTAACAGACTCAGCCACCAGGCACCCCAAGATTTGAGCTTTTTCTGTTATGTTTTGTTTTAATAAAAGGAGGAAATTAGAAGACAAGACACCTAAAACCTACTTAGCTCTGTAATTTTATAAGTGAAAGAAACAGAAAAGATTAGGCATACAGGCAGCAACCTCTTTGACCTCAGCTGAAGCAACTTCTTACTAAACATGTCTCTGGAGGCAAGGGAAACAAAAGCAAAAATGAACTGTTGAGACCTCATCGAGATAAAAACCTTCTGCACAGCAATGGAAACAATCAGCAAAACTAAAAGACAACTGATGGAATGGGAGAAGATATTTGCAAATGCCATATTGGATAAACAGTTACTATCCAGAATCTATAATGAACTTATCAAACTCAACACCCAAGAAACAAATAATCCAGTGAAGAAATGGGCAGAAGACATGAATAGCACTTTTCCAAAGAAGACATCCAGATGGCTAACAGACACATGAAAAGATGTGCAACATCACTTATCATCGGGGAAATACAAATCAAAACCACAATGAGATACCACCCCACACCTGTCAGAATAGCTAAAATTTGGCAACTCAAACAACAGATGTTGGTGGAAATGTGGAGAAAGGGGAGCCCTTTTACACTTCTGGTGGGAATGCAAACTGGTGCAGCCACTCCGGAAAACAGTGTGGAGTTCCTCAAAAAATTAAAATATAACTACCCTCTGACCCAGAAATTGCACTGCTAGATATTTATCCAAAGGATACAGATGTGCTGATTTGAAGGGGCGCATGCCCTTCAATATTTATAGCGGCACTATCAACAGTAGCCAAATTATGGAAAGAGCCCAAATATCCATTGACTGATAAAGATGTGGTATATATATATATACAATGGAATATTACCTGGTGATCAAAAATAATGAAAGCTTGTCATTTGCAACAATGTGGATGGAACTGGAGTGTATTACGCTAAGAGAAATAAGTCAGTCTGAGAAAGACAAATATCATATGATCTCACTCGTATGTAGATTTTAAAGAAACAAAACAGATGAACATGGGGAAGAGAAAGAAAAATAAGATTAAAAACAGATTGGGAGGAAAACTATAAGTGATTCTTAAATACAGAGGACAAACTGAGGGTTGCTGGAGGGGAGGTTGGTGGGAGGATGAGCTAAATGGGCAATGGGCATTAAGGACACTTGTTGGGATGAGCACTGGGTGTTCTATGTAAGTGATGAATCACTGGGTTCAACTCCTGAAACAAATACTACACTCTGTGTTAACTAACTTGAATTTAAATAAATGAATTTTAAAAATTCTATATGAAAAAGTAAAGAAAAGTTTAGGCAAAAATAAATTGTCCCAGGAACTTTCTTTACCTTAGGTTTTGAGTATTGACAGCCTTTGAGCAAAAGATCAAACAAAGCCAGGAGTGATCAAAAGGTCAACAAACACTCCAGTCAGCTAGGTGAAGGAGTAAAGAGATCCCTCATGGATGTGATGAAAAGTTATTGGCATTTTTTTTTTAGAAAAAGAGGCTTTTGATGTGAACTGGCTTGATGCTTAAAGCAGCATTGGTATAAAGTTGTCTAAGAAAGATGACTGGTTCAGAGATTAATGGTGTCAAGCTGGTGTCAGTCCAATATACTCTTTATTATTTGTTGTTTATCTATCAGTTAATTAAGTCCACAAATTACTAGGTACGTACTGTTTGTAGAGGTTTTTAACATAAGGCTTAACTCATGGACTCAAAAATCTCAAACTTTAAGGAGAAACATTTTAATATAATTATTCTTTAATACATACATTACCTGGTCTAATCTTTCTCATTTTTATAGGCAATGACAAATCATCATTTGAGAGGTACATTGTTTTCCTCATTTTAACATCTTTGAAGTCAAAAAGCCAAACATTACATGGTGTCTTAGTACTGTGTCATAATTTATTTGGTGATATTTCTTCCTTCCTTCTTGGTGTTACATAAAATAATAATGCATCTTAAAGTAGATGAAGTACAGCATATGTATCTTCTTTGGAATTCATTTTTTTAAATTAAAAATCTATAAAATACACGGTAAATTCTCATTCAGCTATTAATTCTGAGAAATCTGGCTGGTAGGTTCAGATCTGTGAAACCTTGATCTTATGCTCCCCCCACCCCATCACCATCCAATGGCAAATGTCAGTGATTCCAGTGATATCCAGTGACTCCAGAAAGGGACCAGTGCTTCCATGATTCACCTTGGATCACTAGGTACTTCTCAGAATTTAATGCACAGTGTTCCACCAAATGAGGTCTGAGAAGCTTTGTAGCTGAAAAGCTGTTGCTAATATTTACAATAATTATAATTATTATTATCACAGAAATTAGTACTTTTTAGGATCTAGTATACTGGTCATTATGTTAGGCACAACCACTGAGATTTTTTGTTTTATATTGCACAATAACTGCACTAAAGAAGTATTATCAAAACCCCTACTTTATAAATGAGTGAATTAAGGTGTAAATTATTTAAGCGACTTATCTAAAGTCCCAGGGTAAATAATGGGTGGGAAAGGATTCTAAACCAGGCCTCTGCCCCTCGACACTGTGAACATCCTGCAAAAAGCATACAGGGGAAAACAAACAAGTATAAGCAATAAAATAGTGGGACCAATAGAAAATAACGAACTATTAGACTGTTTTTTCTATGAGGACATTTTTAACATAGGTTATTCAATCAATAATACCTTTTGATTTAAAAAGTAAACATAAATAACAGTGTGGAGATTAAGGTCAGATCCAACTGACACAATAAGTTTACCAAGTGTAGAAATCTAACCGAAGGAGAACTTAATGGAAACAAACCTGTAATCAATGAAGAAGACATGTACCTTAGGACTCCTGGGAAAAATATCCCAAGTCTGAGTACTCTACTGGAGAAAGTAGACAAAAGGCAAGGAGCCACCAATAGCTCATTACTTTAAGTTTGTCCTTAAAAGTCCATTGCTTTCAAATCTTTCTTTGATGTAAGAGAAGGAGTTTTTGCTGCGATGGTATGAAATTGAAAGGAGGAAACTTAAAATAGACCACTTGTTCTGCCTGGCAGAGTGTCAAATACAAATTCCAATAACTTGTTTGTCTTTGTTTAAGGTAGACTTTTAAAAAACTTTAACACACTGAAAGATACAGTGGGTATTGAACCAGCCCTGGAACCCAGGAATGAATCCCACCTGATCATGGTGGATAATTCTTTTTATATGCTGTTGAATTCGATTTGCTAGTATCTTGTTGAGGATTTTTGCATCTGTATTCATTAAGGATATTGGCCTGTAGTTTTCTTTTTTTGTTGGGTCTCTGTCTGGTTTGGGAATCAAAGTGATGCTGGCTTCATA
>CM053577.1:74796350-74855454 GCA_028646485.1 Cryptoprocta ferox
TTTTTTTAACTTTATAGTTTATTGTCAGGTTAGTTTCCATATAACACCCAGTGCTCTTCCCCACAAGTGACCTCCACCAAGACCATCACCCTGCTTTACCTTTTCCCCTTCCCCTTCCCCCCTCAGTTTGTTTTCAGGATTCAAGAGTCTCTCGTGTTTTGTCTCCCTCCCTCTCCCTAACTCTTTTTCCTCCTTCCCCTCCCCATGGTCCTCTGTTGGGTTTCTCCTGTTAGACCTATGAGTGCGAACATATGGTATCTGTCCTTCACTTTCAAAAAGTACAATATGGAAAGGAGAGTAAAGAGTAACTTTATCATAGGGAAACCTAACAAACACTACCTCAGCCAGATGATCAAGGTCTCAATAACAACAGTGATAAGTCATGTGGATAGTGTGTACTCTTGAGGTAATGTGGTAAGAGAGGACTCTGTGGTCTTGCTTCTAAAAACCTAAAACTTCAATCTAATGATGAGACTACTAAGGGAAATTCTACAGAATTTATATTGATTACTTCTCAAAATTTTCAAGATAATAAAAAAGACCCCTGAAATTAATGTTGATTATATTTTAAACTAATCACAGTTTCCTTTACTTAAAAATATTGATTTGATTGTGAAACATTTTATTAATAACATTTAATGAGAAATATCAGAACTAAATTTCACAATATTTTAATTTTACACATTTTATATTTTATAAGACAATTCAGATACGTTGCATATACTTGTATTTTCAGTTAAATAATAATAACAATAGTTAAGTTACTTGTTCTTGGATTTAAATTATGCAAAAAAAATAATAGTGATTTAACAAAGGATAGTTCCTTCAGACATATAGTATTCTACCACTTTTAGAAAATTGGTATAATTTATGTACACTTTCTTACCTGCAATTAAGTGTGGACTTGATCAAATAGTGAAGAATGTAAGCTGCAATATATGAAAATCAAGTGTTTTTTTTTAAGATTTATTTATTTTTGAGAGAGAGAAAAAGTGTCAGCAGTGGGGGATAGAGAGAGAGGGACAGAGGATCCAAAGCAGGCTCTGTGCTGATGGGTGAGTCTGATGTGGGTCTGGAACTCCTGAACTGTGAGATCTTGACCTGAACTGAAGTCAGACACTCAACTGACTACGCCACCCAGGTGCCCTGAAAATTGAGTTTATATAAGTTAAAAATTCAACTTTTCATCTATTAAATAGAGTTTTCTCTGATTTAATTATCTTTTCAAATGTTTGAAAGATTATCAAAGTAGCAGATGTAAGTACTTTAAAAGTGAAAGAATACTTCAGATTCATAATGAAAAACAGCTGTTCAGTGTCAC
Source organism: Cryptoprocta ferox (assembly GCA_028646485.1). Taxonomy (NCBI): domain Eukaryota; kingdom Metazoa; phylum Chordata; class Mammalia; order Carnivora; family Eupleridae; genus Cryptoprocta; species Cryptoprocta ferox. Next base: position 74,797,672 of record CM053577.1, read on the forward strand.
TTTCTTTATTCCTAAAGACAGGTCCTTAGAAGTAAACAGTTTCAAATCTTCTAGCTGTTCATTCTAGAATTTCTATCCATAAAATGTATACAATAGTATTTTTTATCCATTAATTTAAACATTATCTATTGATTTTGCATTATGTAAATATTGTGTCCTGTGTAGAACATCTATTGTCTTATGACGTTTTCATGCTTTTTCATTTTTGTGTGTTCTTCAAGGGTTTGATACCTACTTATTTTAATTTGCTTGGTTGTATTTTTAATTAGAATCATACTATTTACTTTGATGACTTTCCATATAATTGCTCAATAGTGGAATTTCTCAGATAATTGATCAGTTTCATTTCATATAGTTCTCTATCCTCTTACTCAGATTTAATTTGTTTCATAGCTATGAGATCCTGGAATTTTCACTATTATCCTAAAAAGTACTCATCTTTTTTGTTTCCAGTGCCTGTGTGTTAAATTATATACTTTCTTCTTCCTTGGTTTGTTCCATTATTTTGGTGGAACTTGCTATCTAGAAAAGGTGCATAAGAGGAAAAATTTTGTACACTGTGCACATATGAAATAGTCTTTTTATTCTTGATCGATTGTTTGGCTGGTAAGAGAATCCAGGTTAGAAACTAAGTTTACTCTAAATTCTGACGATGCAATTGTAATGAGTAATCCAGTTTTGGTGTCTTTTCTTCTGTTAAGAATCTGTTTTGTTTACCCATTTATCTGATCCTTTGGATATTTTGTGGTGTGATTTGATAATTCTCTCTTCTATCGAAAGTCCATCAATCTCTTTTCATCTCATACATCACCCTTTTCTGAGGAAATAAGCATCTCCAATTTTAAATCTACTTGGTTCTGCAGCATAAATAGGTGTTGCTGCTTGACCAAATTCCATGGTCATTTGGGATCCTGTTTGCTCAGTTGGGTTAAAAACCTCACCAGCTTCTTACCGCTCCCAAATTAATGATGTATCTTTTCCTTTATTATTTGTCCCCTTTTTCTCTTTGTCCTTGTATAATTATAACTTTTTCTTATCTAAACAACCTTAATAAGGGGGAAGACATACATGTATGCTTTCAACCTGCCACATTTAATTGCAAGTTTATTCAATTAGTTTTACATTTACTTTATTAATGCAACTATTATAAGATGTTCAATTAAGTTATTATTTTCATATCTCCTATTAATTTGGTAGCTAGTTTTCTGCTTTTCCCTCTACCTTTATTTTATTTTACTTTAATTGAGACAGAGAGAGAGAGAGAGAGAGAGAGAATCTTAAGCAGGCTCCACATTCAGTGTGGAGCCCAATGTGGGGCTCGATCCTACACCCCTGGGATGACCTGACCCAAAATCAAGAGACAGATGCTCAACCAACTGAGCTACCCAGGTGCCCCTCCATTTACCTTTATTTTAAGCAAAGAAATTAGCTCCAAAATTGAGCCTTTGAAATATAAACAATATGCTTATTAACATGTGTGATAGCAATCATTTACCTGGTAAGACCAAGCAATAAGCTATTTTGAAAAATTAACAATTTTAGAAAACCAAAGGTTACTTTTCAGATTATTGAAAATTGGTTCATTAATTTTTGGTAGAAATCTTCCTAAATGCAGTGCTCATTTATTTCTATCTTAACAGACTCTGTATACTAAATATTCTTTCCGCTATTGTTGATCATCTTTATTTAATGAAAATTAGTTGATTTACTCAATAGGAAGAGTAACATTTAAGGTACGGTTGAGATATGTAGGGAATTTCTTATGAATATACTCACAGATCACCATACATTGTTTTTTTTTTCTCTTGCCTTGCTGTCTACGTTATAGCTATTACTCTTATTTTCACCCATTTAGGATCCTTTTTAAATACCTACTGTCTACTAGAGTTTATCACTAAAAAAAATCAAATAACAAATTTGTAGTCAAGACATTTATTTTACTAACAGTTGAAGTTTGTTTCTCTAACACTAAGGGCTCATGTCTATAATGTAGTTAAATAAAACAGTAGGATTTATAACAGTTGTTTTCCTCAGAGATTTTTTTCCTTATTTCTTCTGAGTTCCTTAGATGAGTTTAGATTATTTATCAGTAGGATTTACCTTCATCTCTGTTTCTTGTCTGGATATTGTAGTTGTCAATATATCATCATTGAACTAAACTATTATATTGCATATATTAAATAAAATGTATTTATCATATTTACTTATTTATTAAAGTATTATAAGCAGTATTTATCTTAGTGATAAAAAAAAACCACTTAAAATTAGTTAAATAGTTTACTTAGTACTCACTACAAAATATGACCTAAAAGCACATATTGAGTTGTACCCCTGTTTCAGCTCCACTTCTTATTGGCTAGTGTAAGACACTTAACCATTCTAAACATTGGTTTCCTCATTTTTAAGACAAAGATAATAATAATCTCTTCCATACAGGGCTTGGTAAAAGTCTAATTACATAGTGTACGGCACCTCCCCTCACGTGGAAACATCTCCATAATCATCAGATATTACTATATTAAAGTTTTGTGCCAAGAATCTAAGTAGTTGTTGGTGATTAGCAAAACAGTTACAGCCAATGCCTTAATAGTATTATTTCTTCATTCTCTGTTTCAAAATAGAAAGTGATAGAGTCTCTAATTAGTTTCAGATGTGATTAATCCAAGGCTAGAGAATGGTGATAGGTTTATGTGGTTTGCATACAGACGGATTCAGATTTGCGTTTTGGTTCTGCTATTGACTAGCTGTAAATTTTGGTAAGTTATTTAACTTTTCAAAGCCTCAGCTTCCTTCAAAGTAAAATGATAATTTTATTTTATTTTATTGAGTTTTTTATTAAAGTATATTTGACACACAATGTTACATTAGTTTCTGTACATCATAGCAGTTTGACAGCATTGTACTATGTTCACTACAAGGGTAGCCACCATCCATCACCATACAATGCTATTACAATATCATTGACTATATTCCCTATGCTGTGCCTTTCATCTCAGGACTTACTCACTCCTATACCTCCGTCTCCTATACATCTATTTTGCCGCTCCCACTTCCCTCCATCCCCTGTGGTAACTATCAGTTTATCATCTATATTTATGGGTCTATTCCTAATTTTGTTTGTTCATTTGTTTTTTAGATTCCACATATACGTGAAATCATGTTGTATTTGTCCTTCTCTGTCTGATTCATTTCACTTAGCATAGTTTTAATAGCGCTTTCTTCATGGGGTTGTCATGATGATTTTATGAGAAAATGGCCATAAAATGAATACCATATATTTCACAAATAAGTGCATAATACATGTAAGTATAATGGCATTAATATTTATTTCCATAACTAAATGCAAAATTTTATTTTTTTAATTTTTTAAAAATTTCTTTATCTTGAAAGAGAGAGAGAGAGTAGGCATGAGCAGGGGAGGGATAGAGAGAGAGAAAGAATCTTAAGCAGGCTCCGCACTGCCAGTGCAGAGCCCTACACGGAGCTTGAACCCATGAATGTGAGATAATGACTTGAGTCAAAATCAAGAATACAACGCTTAACTGACTAGTCACCCAGGTGCCCCTAAATGCAAATTTTTAATTAATGATGTTTATATTAATCATGATTTGTCTTTTAAGAATTATACATAATTTGGAATGTCCGGGTGGCTCAATCAGTTGAGCATCCGACTTCAGCTCAGGTCATAATCTCATGGTTGGAGCCCCACATTTGGCTCTGTGCTGACAGTGAGGAGCCTGCTTTCGATTCTCTCTCTCTCCCTTTCTCTCTCTCTTTCTCTCTCTGCCCCTCATCCACTTGCACACTCTCTCTCTCTCTCTAAATAAAAAAACTTAAAAAAAGAATCATAGAAATCTGATTTGTACATGCACTTTGTGAGCAATAGAGCAAATTTACATGTTTATTATAATTATATCGGTTTTAAAATAACATCTTCTGAAAGCTGTCTCTTTGGGGGATTGATTTTTGAAATAACATGGAGGGATTCTGTGCTTAGCCACCAATTCAAGAAGTTTATCTTGTACCTCTGAGGAGAACACTATTTAATAATTTTAGTAAGATTCTGCTTTTGTTCTTTTGTCTAAGACATAGATTTTGTTTTTGTTTTTGTTTTTTTATAGAAATGTAGAGATTCTCTATTTTGCTCCTTCCATCCCATCTCTCCTGAATATGGGTGTCCAAATTAGTCTCCAGGAACATACAATGATGTTGACGTAAACCTTTCTTTATTCCTATGAATCAGAACAATCCATTTTTAGTGTTTAAATTCTGAGTGAACACGAGTCTCACTTTTACAAAATGAATGATATAAAATTATTACTTTCTCTGCAAGTAAACCATGTCCAACGTTTATACTTAGTTTTCTACGTGAAATCAACACAAAAATGTTCAATGAATTTAATTTTTAAAGATACTTAATCAGATTAATTATATCATATCTTGAAGACCGAATAATTTGTTAATTGAATTTTTATTTTTATAACATATATTTTGCAGCATTACATAGAGAGAAACATAATAGGAACAATTATATCCTTTATTTGTTGGACACTTCAATAGAGCTTTACAATCAAAGAACATATCTTTGAAAATTCAAGCTAACATGACTTTCTGTGTCCATAACATTATATGATTTAGTTGTGAAGAATCTAACAAATAACCTAGAACTTTGTCAAGTGAGAATTTAAAAATGTGATAAAAACTTGAGTATCAAAATATCTTCCTAAATTTGAGCCATTTCCCATCTAGAGAACTAACTTACATTAGTTTATATAATAAAAATAAACAAAAAACTAACAATAATTCTTAGTAGGGGCACCTGGGTGGCTCAGTCCGTTAAGCGTTCAACTCTTGATTTCAGCTCAGGTCATGATCTCATGGTTCGTTGAGTTCAAGCCCTGCATCAGCCTCTGTACTTTGCAGAGCCTGCTTGGGATTTTCTCTTCCCCTCTCTCTGCCCCTCCCTTTTATGTGCTCTAAATAAATAAATAAATAACACTTCATGGGATAGAAGTCAGAGACACCTCTACCACATAACAAACAGGAATTTGTTAACAAATATGCATACAGGTAAGAATGTAAAAGACTAATAAAGGAGAAAAAAGCAAATAATATTTGAATTCTCAGAAAGATGGTGGAAGAGTATGAAAAACTTTTACAAGCTTCCCTTTATATTGTCTTTTATATTTTTGATGCAGCTAAAATTTTTTCTCAAGTTTTGGCAAGTAGTGAGTTTACCAAATAACCACTAGGGTTATATAAACTATATTTCTAAGTTGTTGAAACTTTTTAAAAGTTGCAGTATTAAAAGTATTACTGAAAATAAATAAATGTAAAAAAATTTTTTTAAAAAGGTATTAGTTTATGCAAAAATCAATGAAATAGATTTGAAGTTCACCAGTCGAATTCTTATTTCACAGATAAGCAAACAGACCAGCAGGGTTAATTGAAGTCATGGAGATCATCCCGTGAGTTATTGGATAATCTGGGAATGGAGCCCATGTGTTCAAATTCCTCTGCTTTCATATCTGGCCATTTCCATGCTAAACTAAAATACTTTCATTTATCTGTACTTTTTAACAAATGTTTAAAATCTCTTTCTTTCTTCAAGCTATTTCCTTCAGTGTATAGCAAAACTTCTTCAGGAAGTCAACTGTATCAGTTGTCTCCCAACTAGTGTGGAAAAAAAAACCTGGGGAGTGTGCAAGACCAGTCACTGCCTTGAAAAAAAAAACATATTAGAACTTTCACTTACATTTATTTTTATCATAATATAACAAAGAATTACAGTTGCCAACCAATCTATATCAAACATCACAGTCACAAATGTTGGATGACAATTCCTGCTCTGTTTGCTTAGTTTGTTACTGCTCCCTTTCTCTTACAAAATTGGCCCAGTTTGGACGATAGGTTATATTGTGCATGTACAATTTGTGTATATGTATACATAAACATACCCTCATCTGAGTTTGACAACCTGGAAGTGTTCATTCAATCACTATTTCTCATTTGATCATTTCAGTGTATTTTAACACATTACTATTAACTAAGTATAACAAAAATGGCAAGTGCCTGAAAAATGTTACTGCAAAAAAATCTGCAAATCAATGTATATAACTAATGTAAGCCTAAAGAAACAATCAGAAAATGGCAGAAGGGGGACTCTAAACTGTAAAATTTCTACAGCTGTTGGTCAGCTGTCATAATGTGCCATAATTCATTTCACTATATAATGAAAGCTGAAAAGAAATTAACTACAGAAATTATTAAGATTTCTTGAAATACAAATTTGTACCCATTATCATTAATTTGAACCTTATTCTAGAAATCTATATTAACTACCTGATTTACAAACCATTCTGATTAACAAGAAATATAAAATTAAGAAACCAAAAAGTAAAAGACATACCTTCCAATTTTTTTACAACAATGCTTCTCAAGTCAATGAATAATCTGAGTATTTTGCAAAGTATCACTAAATACCATTAATTTAATTAAGCTTTAGTATAGCAATGATAATAGCGTTTTTTAAACACTTAATTCCCTGTCCCAGGGAACATCTGAATACTTAACATGTATCAATCCATTTGGTCTTTAAAACAATTCTGTTGGGTAGCTATGACTATTATCCACCTTTTCATTGATGGTGAAACTGAATTACAAAGATTTTTACAGATTTTCCCAAGGTCACAGTTATTCTTTGTTGGAAGCAGTCTGGGATATTTTTAAAACATATATTTGGAGTCATATATTAATATAATTCATATAAAGGCACTTATAAACATAAAACATTTTATTCATTTATTTTATTATAGTTTATTGTCAAGTTGGCTTCCATATATCACCCAGTGCTCATCCCAACAAGTGCCCTCCTCCATGCCTATCACCCATTTTCCCCTCTCCCCCTCCCCCATCACTCCTCAGTTTGTTCTCAGTATTCAAGAGTCTCTCATGGTTTGTCTCCCTCCCTCTCCCCAACTATTTTTTCCCCTTCTCCTCCCCCATGGTCCTCTGTTAAGTTTCTCCTGTTCCACTTATAAGTGAAAACATATGGTATCTGTCCTTCTCTGCCTGACTTATTTCACTTAGCATAACACCCTCAAGTTCCATTCACGTTGCTATAATGGCCAGATTTCATTCTTTCTTATTGCCATATAGTATTCCATTGTGTAGATAAACCACATCTTCTTGATCCATTCATCAGTTGATGGACATTTAGGCTCTTTAGACTGACTCTGTTTTTGGTCTGTAGAAATGAAAAATAAGAACAACCATCTCTATTCTTGGAGTTTAATCTACATATCTATTTGCAGAAATAGCAAATGATAATATGTAAGTGTATTCATTGTGTCATTATTTGTGGTGGCAACACCTGGAAATAAACTGAATGTCTGTCATTTGAGGATTAGTTAAACAAATTACAGCAAAAACTAAGAAAGAAAGATATACAAAAGGGTTAGGACATCTTCTACATATAGGAATATTGTTAAGTGATGAAAAGCAAGATACAAAATGATGTGTATAATAGACATGATTTTTTTGGTAAAACAATGGGAAGTAACCTGTATTTATATTTGTATGTACAGTCATAAAGACACTAAGGAAGTAAATAAAAGGGAGGGTAGGAAATAGTAACAATGTTTACCATCAGCAGTATAGAAGAACAGGGCTGGCTGCATGGAGAACTGGGATGGAAGAGAGATTTTCACTTTATATTTGGGGGTTGTTAACTATGGTCTCATATTGCCTATTCCAAATTAAATCAGTTTAAAATTTAAAATGCTGTGAAAACTATTGTATCACAACCAATCATACTGGAAGAAAGGTAAAAAATTTTCAAAAACTAATTTGCCATGGTAGAAAATGAAGAATGAGAGAAATAGAATATAAACAACCTTTTCCTGTTCTAGTTGTTTAACTATCAGGACCACCGAAGGGGAAGAAGAGGAATGGAACATGTTTTTTCATGAAGTGACAAAGATTATTTAACTGGCTGTCAGTGCATGGACTCTGCTAAGAGCATGAAGTGCCCACCTTTCATTTCTGGTGAGATTTAAATGAACACAAGGAAGTTAATCATTCTCCATAAAGCATGAGTACATTCATCACTTTCCATAGAGAATGATTACAACTCCAGGTTCTAGTTAATATCTTCACACAGATAATCTTAAATGACCTTGAGACTATTATGCTCTCTTCTTTAGAACAATCGCTACTTCCGCTAAGTCTATATATGCATGTCTCATCAACACCTTCCATTTATATATTATTCCGAAGTTGATTATTCTTAGCAGTACACGAAATTATCCTTGCCTCTGAACTTCAGAATTTTTGACTCCTCAAAATTATCTTTTTTCATCTCCCAAAGTCATCAAGCAAATAAGCCTTGCTGTTTTTTCTCTTATCTGTTCCAGTTCCCTTTTTCCCCACTAAATACTATTTAAGATACCCTTAGTAAAGCATATCAAGAGTACAATGTTCTCAAAATCATCTCTCCTTTCGTATGTAGTTCATTTCAAAAAAAATTCCCACTAGTTCTAACCTCTTAATGAGGCTTAATGATGAATCTGTGTCATAGTACTGATTCAGTGTAAGGGCAGTGCTATGTTTACATATTAGATAAACCAAAGTTAATAGAAAAAATATCTCTCTCCTCTAGTCTTATTTTTGCTATTTTATGTTCAACTAACTATATGTTATTTTCAAGTGAGTAAATATAGAATATTACTATCTTCAATAGAATTTTTCAAATTCAATAGAAAAAAAATAATTTAAGAACATGTATTTTGGAAAAAAAGATAAACTAAGTAGAGGAAGGTCAATTGTTAACTTTAAATTGGGTTCCTGGGGGTGTCTGGGTGGTTCAGTCAGTTAAGCATCCTACTCTTGATTTCAGCTCAGGTCATGACCTCACATTTCATGAAATCAAACCCAGCACTGGGCTCTGCTTTGACAACTCAGAGCCTGATTGGGATTCTCTCTCTCCCTCTCTCTCTGCCCTTCCCCCACTCATGCTTTCTCCATCTTTCAAAAAAATAAATGAACTTATAAAAATGTATTTATTTTTATATTTTTAGTGTTTATTTATTTTTGAGAGAGAGAGAGAGAGAGAGAGAGAGAGAGAGAGAGAGAGAGAGAGAGGCAGAGAGAGAGGAAGACGCAGAATCTGAAGCAGGCTCCAGGCTCTGAGTTGTCAGCACAGAACCCCAGTGTAGGAAGAAAGAGATCATGACTTGAGCTGAAGTTGGATGTTTAACCAATTGAGCCATCCAGGTGCACCTTATAAAAAATTTAAACTGGGTTCCTGAAGGCAAATGATTCAGAAGTAAAGGAGAAACTGAGAAACCATTGTATACTTAAAGATTTCCAATATCCCTATGCTCTAAGTCCAGGTTGTTTGCCTTATAGGTCTTATTAACAAGGTCCTTTGGTCCTCCAGTAAATAGATTTCCTTAGGTGATATCAAGGAAATAGCCTCCTTATGCCAAATCCTGATCCATTGTGCACAGTGCTAAAATAGGTTCCAGGGTATTACCAAAGCATGTTAAATACTACAGAGATATGCAATGTGCCCTTTACTACACTGTAAAAATAATAAAGAAAACTTTTGAAAGTAGAAGCTGGATTTTTTTTAACAAAATAAAATAACAATTCAAAATTAAGCTCTCTTTTTTTAATTTCATTTATACCAGGACAATGATGACTACTCTAAAATTAACCAAAAATGGTCCTATTTATTAGATAGTATTACTTCAATATGACCAAAGTGACATTTAGTGTTAATTTGGAGTAAAATGAATTTCAAATGAGTTTCAGAATTGAAGATATGTTCTATTGTTTCTGACATATTAGGGTTTACCTTGTCAGTGTTCATTAGAAAGGAAGCTTATATCAATTATGAAAATAATCATAGACTTCAGAAAGTATGTTATTATATTTCTGAAAATATTCCAAAATGAATGCAAGTAATGAATCTCCCAAAAAGTACCCCCAAATAGAAAAGGGGCATCACCATTGTAAAAGAGTCTTCACATAGTGGTTGAAAATCCTTTGCTAAGTGCAGACAAACTGTTTATGGAAATCATTTAAAATTTATTTTCTTTTAATGTGCCTTTGAAACTAATAATATACCAGAGGTATTCATTGGTGTAATAGAAAGTCAGCTTTAATTTAAATTTAAATTTAATTTTAATTTTAATTTTAACTTAATCTATGGCACGAGTTTATCCTCTGAATGAAAATCTGGGCAAAGTCCATGAAGTCTTTGTTGTCCCTTTAAGTATAAGATAGTATTGGTTCAAAAAATTCAGATACTCAGTTTTATTAATAATCAAATCTTAAAAATTCACTTACAAATACTCTTTTTTCTCTCAGTTTTATATATAACTGAAATGGCAAGAGGACATATTTGCCATCTTCTCATTTTCCTTACATGGGTTTCTATTTGTTCTTCATCTTATCAACTGTAGTGGAAAGAAAGGAGGAGGAATGATATCGGGAAAGGCCTTATTTGACCAGCAACATCCAAGATGGCACTGGCTCACCCACCTACCCTTGGAGCTGTTTAAACTACTTCTTTTCATAAGTATCGTCATGGCCTCTTGAAAAGATTTTCTCTTAACTCAGCATCTTTTACCTGCAGGTTCTTCTTTTGATGTAGACAAGCGGATCTTTTTTTGCTGAGTATTTATAGGTTGGTTCTTAGGTTCTGGAAATCCAGAGCTCTTCCCTCAACATTAGTGTCAATGTTTCCCTGTAGTTTCTAAGAGTAACATACCAGTACACTGTTGTATGTAGCCCATGTATAGACATTGGGAAATACTCAAATTTGCTCCAACAAATTCCAGAAGCCTCCAATGCAGCACCCCTTCTGTGTTCACTGTCAAAAGGTCCCGTCACTCAGTCTCTGGCCTTTTCAACTTGCCAGGTGAGTCAGGCTGTTTGTTCACTGTGTCTGTAAAATTGTGAGGCCATATAGTAAGCTCTCCAACTGGTTGCACTAAGTCCCATTGAAACCCCTTTTCATAGGCTGATGAGAAGGAAAAACATTTCCTATATTACCCCTTAGAATGAAGGTGGTGAGTGGTGGGACTTAAAAACCCACCAACTCTCTCCAGAACCTTCTCCTAACCTCCAATTCTGTTATTTTCTTCAATCCTATTGTATAGGCTGAAGGTAGTCAGCAAAATGTCACATAGCTAGCTGTCTTCCATCTGTTTTTCTAAGTCTTGTATGATGGCCTCTCTTTCAATTGTGGTATCTATTGTCATGAAGCCTAAACTGAAAATGAGGCAATCATTGCTTCCTTTCTATATCCTGTTAACCTTGCTAAGTTTAGGGCCATGAAAATCAAATACAGAGAGCTCTGATTTTGGTTCATGACTATAATTTCACAGGATAAACTTGAAAACACAGTGTGCTCCACCATAATTCCATATGCTCCTGACATGTTTTATAGAAATATCTGTATAATATGTTTTTATCTGCTGATTATAAGTTAACTGTAAAGTATTTTAATATATAAAATACTGAAATACTATAAGATAAATAGATATATAAAATGAAAGAACACATTTTTACTTTTGTAATTAGAAAGGTATTATAGGGAAATAAGATAATTTGGCTTTGGAAGACTTTATCTGAAATCCACTCAAAATTGTTTTAAGGGATTTAGTTAGATTTGTCCATCACTAAGTTAAGTGTTATTGTGAGCACAAATGAAAACTTGGCTTTCTGCCTGTCTTCCTTCTTGACTAACGTTGATAGAATGATAAAACAGTCAGCATCTGCCTGTTCTTCTCCAGAACACTATGTTACCATCAGGTTTGGGTCACAGTCACCTGGAGGTTATTATCACTGTTTCCAAGCCTAGATAAAGATCCATAAATGTTTGAGCTACTCAGACGTTTTGAAGCTCCTACTATGAGATGAAGGATTAATGTCAGGTAAGGATACTGCTTTAAAGGTACCTTATAGATTGGTAGTTGGACATTTTCAGAAACTTAGAATTAATGCAATGAAAATCATTTTGGCATACATTAGCTTGAATACCAGATTCAGAATTGAATTTCAATGGAATGCAAATCAACCAAGCCTGAAGTTTCATTGTTAAAATCGTCACTACCTTGGGGAAAACTCACTCTTCTAGAGAGACAAGAATAGAATAGGGCTGCCCATCCTCTTCCTGTTCTCACTTTTTGTTGATCCTCCTTATTTCTCAGGACAGAATTTCTCTTATCTTCTTTACATTTCTTATTATGATTTTAACTGCATTAATGTTTTCTCTACACCTACCACCACCATTCCTAAACTTCATGTATGCTTAACAAGTCATGTACAGAAACATGTCTCTGGAGCTTAATATATGAGAATGTAAGATCCTGCCCTTTGACAAGTTTGGTCACTTCTCCAGTTTATGAGATAGATACATTTGTATGGGATACTTAACCCATATCAGACTCAGTTTCTTCAGCTGTAAAATATGTAAGTGATCATATCCTTTATTTGTTTTGTTAATGAGACATTATAGATGAAGTCTTGAACACAGTTCTAACATATATTAGGGGTTCAACAAATATGAAAGACTTTTCTTTTGCTCTCAATTAAAAAAATAGTATTCCAGAGAAGACAGAGAGAACTTCCATTTCAGGGATCAACGCATGGTTGATGGAGAAGGTGTCACTTGCTCTGAAGCTTGGAGCATAAGTACAAGTTGGACTTGTGAATAGGTAGGGAATGAAGCTCCCAGAAATGGAAGTGCCATTAACAAAGGGGCAAATTTAATGTCTTGGAAGTAAAAGGTGTGTAAGGAGTATACCTATATTTCAATTTGTAAGGAACATAATTAGCAATAGAGAAAATAATTACAGGGCAGTGTTTACAGTATTGAAATCCTCATTAAGGAATTTAGACCTAAAGGTATAAAGAGCAAATGGCTTTTGAGGTGTTTGTATAGTATGTTCAGTGGTGTGATTCTTGAAGAAAAATCCAGCAATAGTGTATTTAGGGTGTATTTAGGGTGTATTTAAGCTAACTGAGAAGAATGGATTTGGAAAGCTTTGGTGGAAATGGAGGAGCAGTGGCTGCCAGATATACAGTGAGGAACCATTAGAAATCTCTCCTACTGGGGCAACTGGGTAGCTCAGTCAATTAAGCATCTCACTCTTGAATTCAGCTCAGGTCATGATCTCATAGTTCATGAGTTCCAGACCCGTGTTGGCTCAGCATTAACAATGTGAGACTGCTTGGGGATTTTCTCTCCCTCTCTCTCTCATTCTCTCTCAAAATAAATAAATAAACTTAAAAAAAAAAAAGAAATCTCATCTACCCACCAAGGAAACTAATGGGATAGCAATGCATACTTGGAAATTTAACAACAAATCACTACTTTGTGGCTCTGCCCAGGTAATATTTACTTTCCTTTTAGATGTTATGTTTAATAATATATTGTGAATAGTTTAATATTTTGTATTGCACAAGAGATGTACCAAAAGTTTCCATATAGTTATCTTTCAAAGAGACAAGTAGTCCTAACTCTTATGTGCTTGAGACATCATTGGCATTGTTATTTTTTATTTAAATGATTTTTGTTTCATTTATTTATAATATCTCTACTATAATATACTAACTTTAAAGGAATTTCTGTATGACTACCATAACACTGGACATTTAGTACTTGATTTATTTTCACATATGTGAAAAAGTTTGTGTTTAATTGTCATAACATTAATTTTTATAGGATACCTCAATTAGGACATAGGATATCTCGATTAATACATAGAATCCTTTATTCTATCAACTGGATATGTGTTTCATTAATAATGAATATTAATTGATTGACAATGGTCATTAAGACTTTTCTTCACTACAAATATTTCATTTTCTTGCTAAAATTAAATGTGTGTTTTGAAATTTTAACAGTGAACTTTCACTCTTAGGTTGTATCTCTGTCTATATCTGTATGAATGATTCTGTGATGAAAATCTACATTCAATTAAAAATGATAATACATGTCATAATATCCTTCTGAGCTCCTTTTTATTATTTTTATTTTTTAATTATGATTTTATTTTTAATTACTTAATTTTTTATTTTTTATTTTAGTTTTATTTTTCTTCTGGCTACAATATATTTTCTAGTGATATTTTAAACAAATACTTCATGGGGTAAACTTTCTAAATACTTATATGTTGAAAATATCTTTATTCTTGATCTTGAAGTGATACTCTGAATGAGTAAGAATCATTGTGTTAATTTTTTTCTCAGTATTTCAAATGCATTGTTCTATTGCTTTCTTATGTTCAATTTTTTCAATAAAAGTATACTACCAATCTGAAGGTCATTCCTTTGTATATAATCTGTTTCTCTGGTAGCTTTTAGACTTCTTATTCTCTGTGTTAAAAAAATTTATGAAGATGGTCAAGTTTGGACTTTCTTTAATTCAGAAATATTTGTGCATCATTTTAATCTGAAGAATCATGTCTTTCCTCAGACCTGAGATGTTTTAGATGATTATTTGTAATTAGTTCCTCTTTTCCAGGAACTATTTATCCATTTCTTACTTCTTGCCACTACTATTGATGAGTTTAGGAATTTCTAGTTCTATTCTCCACGTCTCTTCACATTTCTTTTACATTCTTCATCTCCTTATCCTTTGGGTCAGCAATTTGAAGGAAATAGAACACTTGGCTTAAATGATCAACTCAATAATATTTTCATTGGTAGTGTGCCATTTTGCCTCTATCTTATATATCAAGTTTTCTATAAGAATATTTGTTTCAATAATATTCTGTATTTTCAGTAATGTTATTTTCCTTAACTGAATATTCTTGATCAATTGAAAAAGTGTTCTCTCTTATCTCTCTACAAATAGTCATCATACTTATTTTAAATTACTGTCTATATCGTTCAAGTATCTCTATGTCTTGAATATAAGTTTTCCATTTGCTATATCTCCCATATTGACTTGAGTTTCTTCAAATATTTATTTGACTATAATCAAATAACATCAATAAATTTCTGACAAAAAAACCTGTGACTTGAGGTATCATTTAACAAACTGATTAAAAGAATTCAAGAAACCTATTTTTCACTTAGCCCATCAAAAGAAAATATTTGAGAAAATGTTATAATGTAATACTCATCAACAAGAACAGAGAAGTCAAGATGGAGAAAGGCAAGAACTAGAAAGAAAGGGTAGAAAGCTCATTAGAATGCAGACTCCATGTGTGGGGGCACACATATTTTTTGTGTTCATGGCTTCAGTTCAGTGCAATGTCATGTACAGTCATGTACAATGAGCATTCCATAATTATTTGATGGATAAATAGATGTTTACTCATGTATGGTGTGTCTCATTTAGTCTATGTAACATGCAATTTTATATTAATGGAGAATGTTAGATTTTCTGCTAACATGGCATGTAATGTGAAAAATTGCTGCTATAGAAGAGATAAAATATAAGAGTTGGAAAAAGTAATAATAAATGTGTTCTTAAATTCTAGCTAACAGGGGCGCCCTGAGCGCTCAGTTGGTTAAGCATCTGACTCTTGATTTTGGCTCAGATCCTGATATCATGGTTCGTGAGTTTGAGGCCCACATTAGTCTGTTTGGGATTCTGTCTCTCTTTCCCTATCTCTGTCCCTCCACCACTTGCTCTCTCTCTCTCTCTCTCTCTCTCTCTCTCAAAATAAAATAAAAACAAACTTAACAAAATTCTAACAGGTGAGAAGAGGGAGGAAGATGTGAAATGAAGATTACTCAAAAAGTTTCTTCTTATTGAGATGTGAGGGCAAGCAGTAAAAGGCCTTAGTATCAGGTGAAACCAAAAGTTGGTATCTTGTTTTGATATAAAATAGAGTAAGATGGGGCACCTGGTGGCTTAGTTGGTTAAGCCTCTGACTTTGGCTCAGGTCATGATCTCACTGCTCATGAGGTCAGGCCCTGTGTGGAGCTTTGTGCTGGCAGCTCAGAGCCTGGAGCTTGCTTTAGATTCTGTCTCCATCTCTCTGCCTCTCTGCTGCTCGCTTGCTCGCTCTCTCTCAAATATAAAAAATAAAAACATTAAAAAATAAAATAAATAAAATAGAGTAAGATCTGTTTTATTATAAATTCTTAGGAAGGAGAAACAAACTCCTAAATTTACAGTGGAAAAAGTAGAATGATGAAACAAGTACTAATGTAAAGATATATAAATATGATAAAGGAAAAAAGCTAAAATCAAGTATATATTCCTCATACTGTAAGTAAATAGATTTTATTAGAAGACAGTATGGCAAGATTGGATTGAAAAAACACTTATTTGTGCTATTTACAGAAACACTAGAGATAATGTAATTAAATAGATTAAAATAAAGGAATGATCAAGGAGAAATGAGGAAACACTTGTAAAGTGGAAGTGGCAGCAGTTAAATTCTACCAAACACGGTAGAATTTAAACAGGATATCATTATATAATGACATGATTCTATGTGAAAGGTATCACAATAAAAATCTGTAACATAGAAATTACAACTAAGTATATAAAGGAAAAACTGTTACAAATGCACAGAGAACAAGCAAAATATACATACATACATATATATATATATATATATATATAAAGACTTCAACTGTTCAAATTAGATACATCTAGCAGCCAAGATACAAATGAGGATATAAGAAAGTGAATAATTATTCAACAAATACATATATGTGTATAAAACATTGCTTCTTTCAAAAAGAAAGTATATATATTCTTCTTAGACTCTGGAACATTTACACTAATTTAATTAGCTACTTGGCCATAAAGAAACATTAACAATAGTCTTACAGCCTGAATTTTCTGGTTATGATCTAATACAATTGGAAATAAATAGTGTTGACCAAAATATAGCACATGTAGAATTAAGAAACACACCACTAAACAAACCTTAAATCAATTAGGAAATCAAGAGAGAAAATCATGCACAACATAGCAACAATTTACATTAAAACCTAATGACTGTAGACAACTCTCTATTCAGGAGAAAAAAATGTATAACTTAAAACAATTATTATGGAAGGAAACAATTTTAAAGGCATAAAGTAGTAACTAAAAAATTAAAAATAAAAAATAGATCAGAAGATTAATTAGGGTTATAATCTAAAATTAATGAACTGGTAACTACACACACACACACACACACACACACACACATAGATGAATAAGTCTAAAAGCTAGTTCTTAGAGAAGACCAATAAATTAACACCCTATAAACCTGATGATGGAAAATGGGTAATACAAAACTAAATAAAGAGAAACTATATAAAATTAGTATAAAGGAAGGATATATAGCTATAGCCATAAGGAACCTTATAGGATTTTTTGAGATGATTATTACATACTAGTCTATAGCAACACATTTGAAAACCTTTGAGAAACACAAGATTGTTCTAGGAAATATAATTACTAAATATTTCTGATTAAGTGGAAATTTTAACAGTTTAATAATTATAGAAGAGATTAGAAAACTGATTAAAATTCTGTAATCCAAAGGGGCACATATTAAATGCAAGTCACAGCTAAACTTTAACATTATAAAAAATTGAATACTATTTGAAGAATTTCATGCCATGGGAAATAATGAAAAAGTCTTTAGTTTACTGTATAATGTCACAATCACTTTCATAGTAAAACCCAATTAAAGTAAATGAAGAAAATTATGGAGGAATATCATTTATGATCACTGAATCAAAATGTTTAAAGTAATTTATTACAAAAGTAAACTATTGTTAGCTGCTAATTACTTCTCCCAACCTTGTTGCCATCTCTTGGAAATTGTTAAATATATAAAATTAATATATCTATTTCGTGAATAGTACCCCCTAGTGTTATACAATGCAAACCCTGCAAAATCTAATGAAGTGGGCCTGCCGCACTGACACCATATTCAAAAATCTATTTCAAATGGATAAAGAATGTACCTGTCAACATTAAACAGAGAAGTGTTACAAGTAAATCAAGGAGATCCCAGGTAACATTTTAGGATGCAGAACTCTTAAACAAGGCTGGAAATCTAAAAGTTTAGAAAAGAACAAGCAGAGGGGCACCTGGGTGGCTCAGACAGTTGAGCTTCAGACTCTTGGTTTTGGTTCAGTCATGATCTCATGGTTCTCAGGTTGGAGCCCCTCATCAGTCTCTGTGATGAATGTGTGGATCCTTTTTGGATTCCCTCTCCCCTCTCTCCCTGCCCCTACACAACTCATGCTCTATCTCTCTCAAAATAAATAAACTTAAAAGAATAGCAACTAGAAATTAATTATTTATTATAAATTAAAACTTTGTATGGTAAAATATTATAAATAATTTCAACATAATAAAGTAGGTTTGGAAAAAACACTTATAAACCCAAATGAAAGAAAGGTTTTATATCTTAAATATGCAAAAAGTTCTTAGGAATTGAAAAGCAAAATTAACCCAAATAAAACAGGCAGCAATTATATAATTATAATTTATAAAAGAGTAAATCCAAAAGCTAAAGAAAATAAAGTTAAAAAGTAAATCCAAGTATGAAAAAAAACATGATATTTTTAACTTGCATTTTGCCAATTGATAATAAAATTATGGTACTCTATTATTTCAAAGTCATCAAAGTAGTAGCATTTAGGAAGAGCTATAATATCTATGTCATAATTGGGGGTGAGAGGTTTGGGGCAAAAGGGCAGTTTCACATATGGCTGATAGAAATGTAAAGTGTTATGGTCATTTTTTTTTGGAAAGCAATGTGACAATATCTCTTAATATTAAAAGTAACTTAGGGTCTTGACACACAGTGTCCATTCCTAAGAATTCAGTCACATGGAAGCAAAAGCATCAATTAGTAAACAACAACAACAAACCTTTGTACAAATATGCTTACCTTGTAATGGCTGAAGATAAGTTAGGAAAAAGTGAAGGCAATTCAGTATAGAAAGGAATAATAAATTAAGGCACAGCTATTCCATGGAACATTTTGCATTTATTAAAAAAAGTAAATCAGTGCTATACAAGCTGATTCAAAAGGATTTTTACAATGTATTACTAAGAGAAGATAAAATGAAGAAAAGTAGGTGTTGAAAACTATATTAAATAATCACATTTTGTAACTAGTAATCAAATCTCCCCAATCTTTGCTAATTTGTATCTGAATGTGGAGGAAAATACAGAAAGAGAAAAATGTGTTGTAAACATGAGTCACACTCTTGTGTTGGAGTACAGACAGGTCTGATGCAGGAAGTCACAGGAGCCAAAGATGGAGGAAGACAGAGTGAAAAGTGAAGTATGAAAAATAAAGGTGGATGTATTAAATAATTAAAATAGCAACATATATTTCTTGAGAAGGAGAATATGTTTTCAAAACAGGTCCTAAAAATTGGTTAAATTTTACAGTTACATATGTTCTTGGGGATAAATTGACATTTTCTCAATATGTATCCTTTGACTAAGTCAAACTAAACTCATGGTTATAGTCTGCTACTTTATTCCTTAAAATCCATGGAGAATTATTCAAGTATTGGAAAAGAATCTTTGCATGCAACTGTATATTAGGGTACCATTGTAAAAAAAATAGCCTAAAGCATGACCACTGAGGTCTTTCAGTACTCCTTTCACTGACAGCCTTATTCAATGGACCTTCCATGTGGTCCAAATGGTGTGAAGATCTACTGAATTACAGGTATTCTTTGTATTTCTGGTCATAAAAACAGCTTTGCAACTGTGTTTCTGAATTCTTTAGTTATCGTGAAGACTTTAAAATATTCTAAATGAAATTCAATATTTTTTAATGAATGTTTATTTATTTTTGGTAGACAGAATACAAGCAGAAGAGAAGGAAGAGAGGGAGACACAGAATCTGAAGCAGGCTCCAGGCTCTGAGCTGTAAGGACAGAGCCTGATGCGGGGCTTGAACCCACAGACCGTGAGATCATGACCTGAGCTGAAGTCGGATGCTTAACCAACTGAGCCATCCAGGTGCCCCTAATATATTTTTTTTAATTCCTTACTGGGGCACCTGGGTGGCTCTGTTGGTTAAGCATCTGACTCTTGATTTCAGCTCAGGTCATGATCTTGAGGTTAATGAGATTGAGCCCCATGTTGATGTGCTGATAGCACAGAGCCTGCTTGGGATTCTCTCTCTCTGTCCCTCTCCCACTCATTCTCTCCTCTCTCTCTCTCTCTCTCTCTCTCTCTCTCTCTCTCTCTCGATAAATAAATAAACATGTAAAAATCCTTACTTTTAAGGCAGCATCGGCTGAATATGGGGAACTAATAAAAATTTCTCTCTTTCTCCAAAGAGGACCTCTTATGTCACAATGGATCACATCAGCTAGTGAGTCAAGACTGTGATATTTTCCACTAATAAGATTTTCATAAATCAAATGCCTCTGGAAATGAAATAAGACTACAGTGCTATTGAAAGATTACAATATCTCAAATAGCTTTGGGCTAACAGTCAGTCTACAGCAGAAATGCCTTTTAATATGTTCCTTAGATTGGATTAATTCTACAAGGCTATTCATATCTCAAACCTCAGTAAGAAAGAGTGTGTTTTCTTGGTAACTCCTGGTAGGAATTCCTTGGCTGCCATTCAAATGGAGAGCCAAGCTGCGAAGACGCCCTGTTCAGTGAAACAGGCATCTACATCTGGACTTAGCTCATCAATAAATTACCAGAAGGAATATTTCCTTTCTGTCACTTGGGAGTCACATATGAATTCGGCTTGTGCTTCTTGCTTGTTCGTGGTTAGGCTCAGGCCTATTGGAGAGCAGGGAAGGCCAGGCACAATGAGTCATTCAGGCCTGGGCACAAGGAAGGAAATGCTCTAGGGCCAAAATGCTATGTGGAGTCCCATTCAGAGCACCGCACATTTCCCTGAAACTTGCTTAGGAAAACATTCAAATGCTGTTTTTAGTGTGTTCTATTTGTCATCCTGAAACACAACACATTAGTTGCTTTGAACTCCTGGGCACTAAAAATATTTAAGTTACATAAGCAGATCGAGCGAAAGAAAGACTAAATGGAGCTTTTAACTCAACACACTCAAAAGCATCCCCTTATTGCCCTGATGAATAGTGAAGCTCTTGTAAGAGACTGTGGAAAGCTCTCCAGACAGCCAGCCCATATTGGACAGTGCAAAGCAGCAGCAAAACCAAGATAAACAGCCGCACATACTTTCTCCTGCTGGAACGAAAAGCGATGTTTTGCAAAAATACATACTCTTTTTCCTATTACTATTACAATTCTTGCATGACTTTCATGTCCAATTGTTGGCTCACTAGGACTTGCAAAATGTTTGAGGGTAGAAAGAAAACAAAAAGAAGAGCTATTGCGTTTGTGCCCTATTCTTTCCCGTACACATTTGAAAAGCAGACACCGTGTAAATATAACAGAAGGTTATTCAAATTTGCTCATTTTTTCATTTTTTTCGTCTTCATCATTTCTTTTATAGTTCTGGAGTCTTGATTCATAATCTTGAATCTTTTAGTGTGTGTCTCTATCTTCAATACCTTTGTGTAAGGCATCCACTGCCTATGTTTAGGATTGTACAGTTGTTAGTGAATCTGGTTTTAATTTTTAAGATGTAGATTGTCTGTGTGTGTGATATATATGTGGAAATTATTAAAGAAGAGTGATGAGGAAATCTTTATAAGGGCTCCTGTTATAAGCAAGCTTTATTATGCACATGAAAATAAGTTGAATATGAGGAAAATCAGAATAAATGGCATCATACATATTCACAATATAATTCTTTTATAACATTACTGAAAATAAAGTGTGAAATCCTTCAATACACTCACAAACGCTCCAATAAAAAAGAGGTCAGTAACCTGAGTAACTGTTTCTTTGCAATACCTACTGAAGGACTTTACTGGAAAAAAAAGGGAAAGGCTTGGTGGTGGTATTATAAGACTCATAAAAAGTCAAAAACAAAAGACACAATTTTTAAATTAAACTTTATTGCTTGATTTTTAATTTAGCATTTTGGATCCAATGTATACAAAATTCAAAAGGAAGCATAATCAACTTTATTTAAAAATCATATTTATACATAAGGAAATCAGATGAATGTCTGTTACTTTGCTCTAAATCAGCTTTACTCCACAGTAGTTTCTGAAGGGAGAAAGTCAAAATTGTCTTGCTCAAGGGAGTGGGGGGAACCAAGGCAGTCAAATTAACCTGCATAGCAATAAAAAAAAATAATTGTATAACAGATATTTCTTAGAGGGAAATATTTTCTAAATCCTCTATATTTGAAGAATAATAAAAAAAGAGATGGTATTAATTAGTGGCAAACACAGATGTGAAATAAAATGAGGAGGGGCACAGGATATAGGAAACTATTTGAACAATTTTAGCACTTGAAAATGTCAGACAATTTATTGAGGATTTATTCACTTGGTTTGGAAGGTCTTAGGGACTGGCTATGAAAACATCTAAGAACTGGTGCTATTTTAACTGAGTCAAACAGCAGTATGAGCACAGAATACTTTTCAGGTTATTTTATTACACTAGTGAGAGGGACAAATTAATTACTATTCTTTTAACTCTAACCCACAGATAAAATAATTAGAAAGGAAGGCAAAAGTTAAATTAGGAAAAAGTTCATTTTGGGGAAAAGACGTAGCCTCTCCTGTTTGTGTGCCTCAACCCAAAGGAAGATCATACCCAGTTAACTTCTTTCAAATACCTGCTTTAATTTCAGGGAAATTTTACATTAATTTGTGATCCTTTAGTTTTTAAAAGTCAAACTAATATCAAAACTTTGAGATTTTAAGAGACAAGGAGCTAAGGTAATTTTTTTAAATTGTTATGGACACATTTGAAATATTGAGTAATTTATAGGAATTGTTATTTAGCTAATTAAATACATTGACCTCCAACCTCTGATCCAGGTTTTATGATGTATGTAACTATTCCTTCCTACAAAAAGACAGGCTAGCAAGCATACTGTAAATTAATGAATACCTGAAGCCTGTGTCACCATTTCTAAATTCAAACCCGTTCCTACTTTTTTTAACTTCTTTGCCTTATTATCATTGCATTAGCTCATCCACCAAAGTCCATTTAAAGGAAGCATGTTTTAAAACAAAGCCAACTTTTGCCTCAGAAAGCAGCCTTATTTTCAATGAAAAGTTTTGGTTTTTCCAATTCCTTTAACAGCGTAACCCAGGAGAAGTCATTCCACATTATTGGGCATAGGGTACAACACTAGTCAATAATATTTCCCTTATAAAAACCTGCAAGTGTTTATACAAACCGTTTATAAAATTCATTAATTACTCTTGTGGTGTTCTTGTAGACGCTTATGTTTCCCACCTCCTGGCCCTGCCCGTTCAGTGATGAGAGGGCAGACTCAGAGAAGGAAAGAAAATCCACATTTTGAAAAACAAAAATATTATTTTAGTTTTTATTTCTACCCTCTGGGTAATCTGGGATTATTACTGTGACTTACTACCTTTGTGCTGAAAGTTGGTGTTTGCTCTGTGTGCAGAAAGTGAATCATCTCTAGGTGTTGAATAATTCTACATAGCTTCAAATTTCAGCACCGTCATTTTGCACAGCTCAATAGGTCTGTGCCATAAGAATGGTTAAAGAATATTCAAATAAGGGATATCTGGGTGGCTCAGTAGGTTGAGTAACTGACTCTTGATTTCGGCGCAGGTCATGATCTCATGGTCATGAGACTGAACCCCACATCAGGCTCTGTGCTGGGCATGGAGCCTGTTTAAGATTCTCTGTCTCCCTCTGCCCCTCTCCCTCTCTCAAAGGGTATTCAAATAAGACATGTCTCAAATCCCACTTATACCTTTCTCTTATATTTCAAACAAAATAAAATAAATAATGATGTCACGGATCATTTTAGAGCTAATGATGCCTCTGATTCGTTATGAATTTGTTTCACACTATGTCATAGAATCCCAAACTATGAAGCTTTTCCATTCCCTTGTCCTGATTTTGGATTATTTTTTCACTTGAGAGTGATTTAGAGAAAAATGAATTGCTGTAATCGAGTAACTTTATCCAGGTCACTGGAGCACCCTGCCTGCCTTCTTTCCTTTCCACAGCTTTCCCACCCACCACACACACGCTGGAATGCAGCTGTGAGCATCAGTTTCCTTGCTCTAAAGAAATCATAAAAACAATTGGATAAGTGTGTATAGTGGCCAACTTTCTCTTTCTTTTTCTTTTGGTAAACACTCTGGTTCCCAAGTCTTCATCTCCACTTCTAAAGGTTTCAGTCACTCTTGCTGCAAACTGCTTCAGCCTGCCAGGGCAAAAACACAATCAGAAAAAGTGCAGCCTGCAAAGAAGAAAAAGGACAGCTGTGTGACAAGGACATATGTGAGAAGTTGATAAGATGATTTCAAAGAAGTTTATATGATTCATTACTATTACTAGGATGTTGCAGGGGAAAATGAGACAAACCATTATAGAATGAAACACAGTTGGGCTTTTTTAGGGACAGACTATGGCTAGTTCCCATCACATCCTGTCAGCAGTCCCATGAGCCAGCTGAATTAAATGTAACTCAATGAGAAAAAGACAGAGCTCTTTGCCATTAATGTAGGTACCTGCTGGTTGCATAATTGTTTTAAACAGATCATCCTTTCCAACTTCTGACACATGAACTTAATGTGATTCAATTTGAGGAGCTCTAAGTGTATAATACAAATTCTCAGACCTCTGTATCTGCAAAGAATATTTACATAAAATATTCACAGACCCCGTTGAAACAATATTTCAGTATATTTTTAACTATACCCACCATAGCTGAGCACCCTAAGGCAGTAAATGTCATTTTACTTTGTGATTAATATATTCAGAGTTACTACACACACACACACACACACACACACACACACACATACACACACACACACACACACACACACACAGAAATGTGAATGCAGTCTTTAAAGATAGTGAGCTAGAGGGGCGCCTGGCTGGCTCAGTCAGAAGAGCACGTGACTCTTGATTTCAGTGTTGTAAGTTCAAGCCCTATGTTGGGTGCGGATATTACTTAAATAAATGAAATCTTTTTTTAATGTTTATTTTTTTTGAGAGAGCGAGAGAGTGAGAGAGAGTGAGCATGAGTGAGGGAAGGCCAGAGATTGGGAGACAGCGGAGTTGAAGCAGGCTCTGCGCTGAGGCCAGAGAGCCTGACACGGGGCTCAAACTCACGAACCGAGAGATCATGACCTGAGCTGAAGTCGGACGCTTAACTGACTGAGCCACTCAGGCAACCTAAATAAAATAGTTTTTAAAATAAAGATAGTGAGCTAGAAAGGGAACTGAAAGTGGAAAAGGGCAGAAACTGAGCACAACAAGAATAGATGCATAGATTATAAAGTAATTATATTGTTATAACTCCTCCAGATTATTGTAAGGATCTTTATCTTCTCAGAGGACAATTTACAAATCACCTTCTAAACTTTCTTACCTACTTCTATTTTTATATTCTTCTTCCTGATAAGTTTTTCCCAGACATATATTTGAAGCAACTTAGTCTATTTATGTTCAAATATTACATCTAAATAATGTAACCTCATTATTTTAAAAACTCTCTAGGAGATTATTTATTATACTACCATTCCAAAAAAAAGACTTTACTTCTGTAAAGTTTCATCTACACTCAAATATAACTTCTGAGATTTGTTTCATTCTATTTTTTAGACTTAAAAAAATAAGTGTGTGTCGGGGGGGGGGCACCTGGGTGGTTCAGTAGATTAAGCATCTGACTCTTGATCTCAGCTCATGTCTTGATATCAGGATTGTGAGTTCAAGCCCCACATTGGGCTCTGTGCTGGGCATGAAGCCTACTAAACAGGTGATAGATAGATAGATTAACAGATAATGTGGGGTTAATCCTTCACAAGACCTGATAGGTCAACCTGCTGTTGGCCAGGGCTAAATGAGTAATAAGAGGATAATGTAAATCAGTAAATTTCAGAAGTGGTTTTATTCCTATTTTTTGTCTCAATAATGGGATGAGAGAAAAAGAATGTACAGATAGTATGTATCTAAAAGAAATTAAATAATCTAATCGTGGGGCGCCTGGGTGGCTCAGTCGGTTGAGCGGCCGACTTCGGCTCAGGTCATGATCTCGTGGCTCGTGGGTTCGAGCCCCGCGTCGGGCTCTGTGCTGACAGTTCGGAGCCTGGAGCCTGCTTCCGATTCTGTGTCTCCCTCTCTCTCTGCCCCTCCCGTGCTCATGATCTGTCTCTCTCTGTCTTTCAAAAATAAATAAATGTTAAAAAAATTTAAATAATAATAATAATAATCTAATCGTGAAAAAGTGTTTTTGAAACAATGTATGAAGAAGGCCTTCTTGACAGATGATCTACTATGTTGATCAGAATGAATCAGGTTCCCAAAAGCCACATTGTGTTTCTTTTCTGCACCTTATTTTTAGCTTCCAGAGAAAGGAAAATCTTTACTCCTTCTTAAACTGCAACACGTACACACTCAACACCTGTTCTATAAAGACTAACCTTAGAAATGATCAGAACATTTTAGATGTAGTTAGTGAATTTAATATTGAAGCTACAAATCTCACCAGCGTGACAAATGTAGATCAATGCTTTCTAAAATTGTGTGTCAAGTATGAGTTCTAATGGAAGTCATATTATATTTTACATATCCAATTAAATATTTTAAAAGGTAAGGTGTCCCAATTGCCAGTATGTGTAAAAAGCCAACTAAAGTGACATAACTATTAACAGTAAGAAAGAGGATTAACTACTGACTGAACAGCTTCTCTGTGTGTCTCTGGCACTTCATTCACACATTCAACAGATAGAAAGAACAGTTATCCTATATTATAGATGAAGATACGGATGTTCAGAGATACTAAGGGATCAGAAGTCACATAGGCACTGACTGTCAAAGACAGGGTCAGAGCTAGTCTCATTCTTCTATTTCATGAAATGAAAATAAGAGTGCTTTTTGAAAAATTTTGGAGTTGAATTAAATGCCAAATCAGAATTTTTAACTATTAAGCAGTCTGGTCATCTGAATAGTCATCTGGATCTGAATCTGAATAAACACTCGTAATCAGAATCGCTTAC
This sequence comes from Cryptoprocta ferox, assembly GCA_028646485.1. NCBI lineage: Eukaryota > Metazoa > Chordata > Mammalia > Carnivora > Eupleridae > Cryptoprocta > Cryptoprocta ferox. Next base: position 74,824,738 of record CM053577.1, read on the forward strand.
CTGGTTTTCTTTCCACTTCCCCCTATTTTGATATACATACCAACAGATTTTAAGAGTTTTTGACTCTGCTGTCATACATTTATAAACCATCATCAAGAGAATAAGACATAAAACATCAAGGGCTTCTGTAACCTGCAAGATTAAAAGCCTGGTAGCAGCTTTTTATCCCACTCTGTGCTTGAACCTGTCTGTGCTGACTGAGCTAGCAGACTGTTTAAAGTTCCTGTGGCTTGGGCAAAAGCCAATCTTTGCAGACACAGTTTCATAGAAGAGAGACTTTTTCCCCTTACAACTGGCCAAGTTTTAAATCTTTCAGTGATTGAGTCTGATTAGGAAGGTAACACAGGGGGAAGGTGGAATGGGGTGTAGGAGTTCATTTATTGTGGAGAAGGTAAGTTTTACTTAAAAAAGAAGAAGAAAGTCTTCAGCTCCAGAAAGGCTTAAAGGCACAGATATTTTGAGTTTATATCAGAGGCTAAAAGATGGATTATTCTGTAGTTGCAGTGGACTTAAAGCTGCCTGGACATAAAAAACTCAGTAACCCCCTTGGCACCTCAGTATCATTGTGTTGTTGCCATTTTTCTTAGCTGGCTCTGAAAGCCTTTTCATTTCATTAATTCACTCACTCATTCACTCACGCATTCCCTCATTCCTCACTCATGCCTACTTCTGTAAACCACATATATCATTGTTGTCGAGTTCTAAGTTGAGCTCCCTAGGTCTGTCTTGCTCTACTCTGTAATTATTTACTTTCAAAATTACCAAACTGCCTTTCTAATCCACTGTAGGCTAAAATAGAACAGCGTTTTAAAGATATTTGAGGGGCACCTGGGGGGCTCAGTTGGTTAAGCATCTAACTTCGGCTCAGGTCATTATCTTGCAGTTTGTGAGTTTGAGCCCCTCATTGGGCTCTGTGCTGTCAGCTTGGAGCCTGGAGCCCGCTTTGGATTCTGTGTCTCCCTCTCTGCTCCTTCTCTGCTTGTTCTCTGTCTCTGTCTCAAAAATGACATGACTTCTTTTTTATATTGTAGAGAAATTTTGTGTGATACATCTTCAGTTCAAAAAGTACTGATGTAAATATTTACTATTTTTGTTGCACAAGAATAATGTAACAATTCCTTTTGTGTTCATAGAAAGATACACAATCACAGGTAACTACAGAGCAGGGATTCTTAACCAGGGGTAACTGTACCCTTCATTAAATGCACTTTGAGGTGTTTGTAAACAACTGAAATTGTATAATTTTATATATGTGTGTGTACCTATATATTATATATATAATATCTTGTAAAGACCTTTGATATTTTTATCCAATTCTCAAAACAGTCTAACACACACATACACACAAAATTGTGCATTATCTATGTTTACATACTCTTAAAATCTATAATGAAACAAATTTTACTGTTAATAGGCAATGATTATGATCATCAATTCAGGAAATGTTCTCCTCAAATCACTTTTCTAAGCCCTTTTCCCTCACAAAACTATCAGTCACAAATCTTCAGATGTGATATTGCACTCTAGTTTATAGGAGACAAAGTTTAAAAACCAACCCCAGATAAACAAACCCTAAAATACTTTGCTTGATCCTATTTTCTAAACCAAATCCTCTGCTTTGCTTTCCTTCCAAATTTAAATTCTTCAGCAAAATTCCACAATCATCTTTATATCATTCATGAATTATTTAATCTCAATTTCTGTGATCTGAGTCCTACCTAAATCCAACAAAAAAACTGTTGTGGAATTTTGCTTTCATTACTAAGTTCACCATACAGACTGTGAAAAAGCTACGGAAGTCTAAGAGATGAAGATGGCAGAAAAGAATGAAGGAAATGGCTGTTGAGATCACATTTGTAGGTCAATTTACATCCTTTGAATCCATGTTGTTTGCTCTATTGCCAACTCTCTCACCCATCCTTTGCTAACATCATATTTTTCTGCATTACTGTAACTTCTTATTCATCTTCAAGTCCTCCTTTTATGCTTAAATTCTCCATGATAGCTAATGTCATATATCTCTTTGAATCTGTCAAGTGACCATGTTTACCCACCTGACATTCATTCATCTATCAGTCATTTATGCAAGCTTTCTCCTAATCGCCTTATAATTCATTTAAAGAAAACCATTTAAAGAAAAAGTACTCTATTCACAAATTAACTGCTCTTTCTTTGCCTCCAAGATTAACTAAAAATTTAGAATGTCAACACTAGATGTCATTTCTTTAAAACTTCAGTTTTAATTTTACGGTTTATGTTCCTCTGAGGCAGTGAATAGAAAGATCAGTCTATGGATATGGAGGAAAAAGAAATTGTAATCATTTTTGTGTTTAGACATAATGACTTATCTTGGGGAGATTCGTTGAGTCTATTTTATTCACAATTCCCTGAACATATCTCAAAATTATTCCATTCTTGGGGTGCCTGGGTGGCTCAGTCAGTTAAGCGTCTGACTTTGGCTCAGGTCATGATCCTGTAGTTCATGAGTTGGAGCCCTCTATGGGGCTCTCTGCTGTCAGGGCAGAGCCCTCTTCAGATCCTCTGTCTCCTTTTCTGTCTGCCCCTCCCCTGCTCACTTGGCGCTCACTCAATCTTGATACTTAAAATGTTTGTTGTTATTTTTCCTTTCATATTTTTTATTTGTCTAATGGACTACTTATTAGTTTTCCATTTTTTTAATTTTTTATGTTTATTTGTTATTTTTTTTAATTTTTTAATGTTTTATTTATTTTTGAGAGAGAGAGAGACAGCATGAGCAGGAGAGTGTCAGAAAGAGAGGGAGACACAGAATCCGAAGACAGGTTCCAGGCTCTGAGCTAGCTGTCAGCACAGAGCCCGACACGGGTCTTGAACCCACGAACCGTGAGATCATGACCTGAGCCCAAGTCGGACGCTTAAACACTGAGCCACCCAGGCGCCCCTCATGTTTATTTATTATTGACAGACAGAGAGAGACAGAGCATGAGCATGGGAGGGACAGAGAGAGGGGGAGATACAGAATCCAAAGCAGGCTCCGGGTTCCGAGCTGTCAGCACAGAGCCTCAGATGGGGCTGGAACTCACAAACCTCGAGATCATGACCTGAGCCGAAGTCCTACGCTTAACCTACTGAGCCACTCAGGTGCCCCTCTTAGTTTTCCATTTTAATTTCTCTATTGATTCTTTTGATATGCCTGCTTATATTTATTATTATATTACTTCAGGTAATATAAATAAACATATAACATTATAATTCAATTGGCCTGTCTCCAATAGAATTGGAGTTGTATTTGCATATATTATGCTTCAACACATGTTATGGTCTGCAGAATACAGTGTTATTTTTAATTTTTTGCTTAAAGAGACAATTTTACTTATTTATTAGAAATCAATGTAAGAAAAGATATAATCTTTTATATTTACTAATATATTTGCCACTTGCTGGGCTTATTTGTGTCTTTCCATTGATTTAAATTGTCATCTAGTGACCGTTCCCTTCATCCCAAAGAATTTCCTTTAGCATTACTTGTTGTGAAGGTGTGCTGGCAAGTACTTCTATTACCTTTTATTTTTCTAAATATACCTTTATTTCACTCTTAGTTTTGGAAGATCTTATTTGCTGGATATAGAATTCTAGTTGACGGGTTAGTTTGGTTATTTTATTTTTTTTTTTTTAGCATTTAAAAATATGTTTCTTTTTTCATTTGGACTCCACTATTTTTATTGAAAAATTTACCATAATGAGGGCTTTTGTTCCCTACATAGACTTTTATCCTTAGCTGCTTTTTAAAATTTTTAAATCAAGTTTTTTTTTTTTATTTATATGGAGAGAGAGCACGCATGCTCACACAAGTGGGGGAGGGGCAGAGAGAAGGAGAGACAGAATCTCAAGCGGACTCCAAACCATCAGCACAGAGTCCAGTGTGCCGCTTGAACTCACAAACCCTGAGATCATGATCTGATCTGAAATCAAGAGTCAGTTGCTTAACTGACTGCCACCCAGGCGCCCCTATCCCTAACTGCTTTTTAAGCTTTGTTTTTATGTTTGGTTTTTTAGCCATCGACTTTTCTTTTATAATACCCTTTCTTTTATTCAGGTAAAATTCTCATAACAAGATTAGAAATTTTAAAGTGAACAATTCAGTGTCATTTAGTATATTCTGTGCACTCATCACCTTCATCTAGTTCCAAAACTTTCATCACCTCAAAAGGAAACCCCATACCAATTAAGCAGTTATTCCCCATTCCTCCCTCCCTCAGTGCCCACCAATCATCAATCTGCATTTTGTCTTTATGGATTTACTTATTCTGGACATTTCATATAAATGAAATTTCATGTAAATGAAATTATACCTTAAGTGAACTAGCATAATTTCACTTAGCAAAATGTGTATGTACATTGTAGCAAGTATTAGCACTTCATTCCTTTTTATAGCTGTATATACCAGTTTATATATCTATTCCATCCAATGATCCATCCATTGATGGACATTTAAACTGTTTCCACCTTTGACTACTGTGAATAGGTCTTCTATCAACTACTTGTGCATGTATTTGTTGAGTATCTGGTTTAATTTGGGGGATATACATCTAGAAGTGGAATTATTAGGTCTTATGGTAACTGTATATTTAACTTTTTTGAGGCACTTAAAATTATTTCCCTCAGTATCTGAACCATATTATATTACCACCAGCGGTATACATGGGTTCAATTTCTCTCCAGCATTTATTATTTTCTTATTATTATTATACCCATAATAGAAGGTATGGAGTGATACCTCACTGTGGCATTTGATTTGCATTTTCCTAATAACTAGTAACCTTAAGCAAAATAATCATTTTGCTGCCTTATATCTCTCTTTTCCCTCTGTTATTCTAATAAAGCATATGTTACAGGTTTTGAAATTTTCTGACAGTTATAGGATTTTCTGGGTTTTTTGTGTGTTTTCATTCTTTTTTTTTTCTCTTTGCATTTCAGTTTTAGAAGTTTATACTGACATATCTTCAAGCTCATTGATTCTTTCTTCAGCAGTGTCTAGTCTATTAATGAATCCATCAAAGGCATCTTTTAATTTCTGTTATAGTCTTTCTGATTCCTAGCATTTCCTTTGATTCTTTCTTAGTTTTTCAATCTTTTTTCCATTGGAGCCCTTAAATTCTTAATCATAGCTATTTTAAATTCCTAGTTTGATAATTGCAACATCTCTGCCATATTTGAATCTGATTATAATACTTGTTTTGTCTTTTCAGCCTTTGTTTTTCTTGTCTTTTATTATGGCTTGTATTGAATGAAAGCCATACACAATATATTGAAAAATAGGTATTGAGTTAAATAGGCTATTGTGTAAGGTTTTATGTGACCCTGACTAGGAGTTTAGCTGTATTTAATGTTTGCTGTAGCTATAGTTGCCAAAGGTTCAAATGCTAGTATTCTTGATTTTGTCTCATTTTTGCCTTTGGGTTTTCCTATTAATCCCTCCTTAAATAAAGACTGATCCTTGCAGTTATTTCAGCAATTTGACAAAAGAATCACTTAAGTTTATCTAACAGCAATGGCTCCAGCAGCTTCTGTTCCTGAGAGGCTGATCTCAAGCATGATTTTCTATATTCATCTTCAGATTTGGAGTGGTAGTTTGGTCTAAGAACTCAATCTTCTAATGGGTCCAAAAAAAGGAATTGACGTTCAGTTTGTTCAGCATTTTTTCTTGTTGTAACATGGAAGTAATGACTTCCAAGCTCTTTACGTGCCAGAACAGAAATTAGGAATCCTCAAAACTTATATATGACAAAACTTTTGGAAAAATAAAAACAGAAAGATTTCCTCAATTTGATAAAGAGCACTATAAAAAACATCTACAATTTACATTATACTTAATAGTGAATGACTACATATTACCTGAGGTAGGAATAAGACAAGAAATATCTTCCCTCACCACCCTTATACAACATAATTATAGAAGCTCTAGTTAGCGAGGTAACACAATAAAAGAAAACTGAAAGCTTATGTATCTGAAGGGAAGAAATAAAACTGTCCCTATATTTAGATTTCATGATTGTCTATGTAGATAAGCCCAAAGAATCTATTAAGAAAAATTCTTAGAACTAATAAATGAGTTCATCAAAGTCACAGGGTACATGATAAACATAAAAAGTTGTATTTCTATGGGGTGCCTGGGTGGCTCAGTCAGTTAAGTGTCCAGCTTCAGTTCAAGTAATGATCTCGCAGTTCACAAGTTTGAGCTCCACATTGGGCTTTGTGCTGACAGCTTAGAGCATCTATCCTGCTATGGATTCTGTCTCCACCTCTCTCTGCCCCTCCTCCATTCCCTCTCTTCTCTCTCTCTCTCTCTGAAAAATAAATATTTTTTAAAAAAGAGTTGTATTTCTATAGACTAACAATAGAGCACACAGATGCTAAAATCAAAACTGCAAAACCATTTACAATTGCTCAAAAATAAAAACACCCAACTGTGAATGTAGTAAACCATATACAAGACTTGTATACTGAAAACAATATAATATAATACCAATAAAAAAAATCAAAGATTTAAATTAATGGAGGGATCTACCACGTACATGAATTAGAAGACTCACTATAGTAAAAAATGTCAAGAGAACTATCTGGAACAAAAGCAAAAGAACCCTTAAGACTCAATAGTAAGTAAAACAAACAAACAATCCAAATAAAAATGGACAAATACATGACCAGACTTCACCAAAGAAGATACACAGATGGCAAATAAACACATTAAAATATGGTTAATATCATTAGCCTTTGGGACAATGTAAGATAAACCAGAATGAGATATCATTAGATACGTATCAGAATAGCTAAAATAAAAATAGAGACAACATGTAATGCTGGCAAGGATGCAGAGAAATTGGATCATTCATACATCACTAACGGGAAGGTAAATGGTACAGACATTCTGAACAACGACTTCACAGTTACTTAGAGAACTAAACATGCATGACCTTAAACCCAGAAGTTAGATTGCTGAGTTATGTTCACATAAAAACCTGTACACAAATGTTCATAGCAGATTTATTAACATTTGTAATAGCCCAAACCTGTAAATACATGTTTTCAAATAGTGAATGATTACACAAAATGTAGTTCATACATACCATTGAATACTAGGCAGCAATACAACAAAAAAGAATGAATTATTGACATACATACAACCTGGATGAAGCTCTAGAGAATTATGCTGAGTGAAAAAGCCAAACCCAAAAGTACTTTTTCCATTTGCATATCATTCTTTCAATGACAAAATTACAGAAATGGATACCAGATCTGTGGTTACCAGAGGAAGATATGTGTGGTTATAAAGGAGAACAAGAGGAATCCTAGTGGTAATTGAAATGTTCTGTGTCCACCATATCAGTGTCAATATCCTGACATTCATCTATTCATGAATTCATGAATCCATCTATTCAAAAATAGATTTTTTAAATGTCATCAGTGGAGAAAACTGGGTAAAGATACAGAAACTTTCTGTAGTATTTCTTATAACTGTATGTGAATCTACAGTTATCTCAAGATAAAAGATTTAATTTAAAAATTAAGTTAAAAAGAATTCAGACTCCTGGATAGAGAAAGGACTGTAGGATGGGAGGAGGGAGACAACAATATGAGAAGGCAGTTCTGTCAGAAGGTAAGGGTAGTAATTCAGGAAGAAGATGATGGCAACATGGACTATAGGTAATAACAATAAAAATGAAAAGGACTAAATACATTCAGAATATAGTTTGTTGCTGAGCCAGTAGACATGCTGTGTGTATGGATATGGAAGGTGATGAAAAGTAAGGATTAAAGTATGTATGACTCAGAATTGCAGAATGAGAATCAGTGAGATGCTAGATGGAAAATACAAGCTGAGTGAAAAAGAATTGAAAGAGGAATGCAGTCAAGGGTAATGGAGAGCTTACCATGCATGCCTTGCAAGTCTACTCAAAATATAAAGTAGAAATAATTAATTAATAAAGATTTGAGTTACTTCATGGTGTTTTAGAATTAATTAACTAATAGAACATTTCTGGACCATCAGGAGTGGGTAGCTAAGATGGCCTAGGAATGAAAATTATTGAGAATGAGAAGATCACAAACCAAAGGTGGAAACCACCCTCAGCAGAGGAAGAATAGAGTTCTGAATACTGAACTTCCTCAAAATCTCTTGGAAGTAGTCTGAGTATAAATTCTATAAATAAATTAATTGACCAAATAGTGGAGAGCTTGTGATTTCATTGCTCTTATTTTCATTCCCAAGTTTTAGAAAAAGGTCTGTCTCAAAAATAAATTAAGATGCATTATATTATCAGATCCAGATTCTATGTCAACCAGGTCCAGGTTGGAACTTTTGTTAATAAATCTTAAATGAGGAGGGGATAGGCACTTTAGCCAGAGTCTAACTGTGGAGTGGATGGATTCCATTTATCACACAACAATGCAACCCTTATCTTAGAACAAAACAGTTCCTTTCAGATCAGTTTCCAAAGGCTTTGCATTTGGCAACCTGAAAACTTTAATTTAGGGCAGAATCTTACATTCTTAGAGAAAACAAAAACAAAAACAAGGCCAGATGCCTTAATCTGAGGCTCAACTCTGTAGAAGGAACATGAGGTCTAGTAAGTTAAATAGTTTGTTCCTGACTACAGTATTTCCCCACAATATGTTCCCCCCCGCCGCCCCAGGACAAAAAAAAAAGAAAAAGAAAAAGAAAAAGAAAAAGCTATTCTGCAACCAACTGTTCAGAATACAGAAACATGGCAACTAGGCGTGGTCACCTACAGAGGGAGGACAGGGCATGGTCAAATAACAAGACAGTAGCAAACACTCAGTTGAAACTATATGAAATTAAATCTAATTTCTATATGAGGCATAATGTAGTTTTAGTCATCTCATAATTAAGCTGAGGTTTCATGTATGAGATATCAGATTCAGGCTGATTCCTTCATTTGTAATTGACATGTTCTAAAATGATCATCTAGCTACCTTGCAATTTTGTGTGACTATGATTTGACTCTGGCTAATGGTGTACATATTTGGTATATTTAATTTCTAGTAAGTGTCCTTAAAATGTCTTTTTTTCTGTTTTCCTCCTTCTGCTGTCTGATCCCCACTGTCTCTATTATAGACATATAAGGATTAAAAGCAGCTGTCTTGGACAAGTTGCCTCGAGACCATGGATAGTGGAATAAAAAGGTGGAGCCTGGCTTGTTGACACCATAGAGTGCTATTTCTGCCCTGGACTACTTATTTGCCAAATAAATAGAGTCATAGACTACATTGTTTAAGCTAATGTTATCTTGAGTTTTCTTTTAGTCAAAGGTTAAATTGACCTTAAGAGATACTCTAGCAGGAAGTTCTAATTGTAGAGTTCTCTGCCTTCTGTGGAACCCATTTAATTCCAAGGAAAACTTGACACCATTATCTTGCCAATTCTAAATGCACGCTCTTCCAACGAAACAGAGAATGCAGAAGTGGACCCACAAATGTATGGCCAATTAATCTTCAACAAAGCAAGAAAGAATATCCAATGGGAAAAAGATAGTCTCTTCAGTAAGTAGTGTTGGGAAAACTAGACAGCCACATGCAGAAGAATAAACCTGGACCATTTTCTTACACCATACACAAACTCAAAATGGATGAAAGACCTAAATGTAAGACAGGAAACCATCAAAATCCTAGAGGAGAAAACAGGCAACAACCTCTTTGACCTCGGCCGCATCAACTTCTTACTTGACATGTCTCTAGAGACAAGGTAAACAAAAGCAAAAAATGAACTATTGGGACCTCATCAAGATAAAAATCTTCTGTACAGCAAAGGAAACAATTAGCAAAACTAAAAGGCAAATGATGGAAGGGGAGAAGATATTTGCAAATGACATATCAGATAAAGGGTTAGTATCCAAAATCTATAAGGAACTCATCAAACTCAACACCCAAAAAACAAATAATACAGTGAAGAAATGGGCAAAAGACATGAATAGACACTTTTCCAGAGAAGACATCCAGATGGCTAACAGACACTTGAAAAAAATGCTCAACATTAATTACCCATCATCAGGGAAATACAAATGAAAACCATAATGAGATATCACCTCAGACATGATTGAATCATAAAATTAACAACACAGGAAACAACAGATGTTGGTGAGGAAATGGAGAAAGTGGAACACCTTTGCACTGTTGGTGGGAATGCAAACTGGTATAGCCACTCTGGAAAACAGGATGGAGTTTCCTCAAAAAATTAAAAATAGAACTACCCTACAACCCAGCAATGATACTACTAGGTAATTATCCAAGAGACATAAAAATGCTGATTTGAAGGGATACATGCACCCCAATGTTTATAACAGTACTATCAATAATAACCAAATTATGGAAGGAGCCCAAATATCCATCAACTGATGAATGGATAAAGAAGAGGTGGTATATATATACAATGGAATATTAATCAGTGATCAAAAGAATGAAATCTTGCCACTTGCAATAATGTGGATGGAATTAGAATGTATTATGCTAAGCGAAATAGTCAGGGAAAGATAAATATCATATGACTTCACTCACATATGGAATTTAAGAAACAAAACATGAAAATAGGGGAAGTGAAAGAAAAATAAGATAAAACTAGAGAGGGAGACAAACCATAAGAGACTCTTAAATACAGAGAACAAACTGAGGATTGCTGGTGGCGTTTTGGGTGGGGGGATGGGCTAAATGGGTGATGGGCATTAAGGAGGGCACTTGTTGGGATGAGGACTGGGTGTTATATGTAAGTGATGAATCACTAAATTCTACTCCCGAAACCATTATTACACTATATTTTAACCGACTTGGATTTAAATAAAATTTAAAAAGAATTTAATAAAGACAACAAAATAAAAACTTCCATATAAAAAAACACTCCCAACACTTTTTATCTATTCTATCTCATAGAATCTTACAGTAGAGTGAAGCATAAATCTTCATGAGGCTCAAATTCCAGGAGACACTATCTGTGGGTCCATGATGAACTCATGGATGCCCATATGATGGCTTGAAGTAGTGGGGAGAGTCCTGCTATTTTCTCTCTGATGAGGAAGCAACTAGTTATGTTTAGCACTCTTTTTTTGACTGAATACCCAACAAAGAAAGCTCTCACTTTCATCGTCATCAATTTTTAGACTCAGAAGCTGGGTAGTATACTAAAGCTAGCAGAACTTGTGTTCTTTTCTCTTAGAAAGGGATGCATGAATAATCACCTTTGTTCAGGTTTGGATACTTGTTGCTTGTTGTTCTCATCTCCAAGGTTTCAGCTTATACTCTGAGATGATGTGGATAGACTCTGAATATTCTAAGAAAAATAGGACCAAAATCAAGAACTTCTGATGCCAGATTTAGACCACTTTGCACAATGTTTCTGATACCAGATTTAGACCACTTTGCACAATGTTTCTGATATCAGATGACTGTCACTGAGAAATAACATTAACATAATGACTTACCGAGGGATTGGCCTTCAAACTCCATGTAGTGAGACACTGAGATCATGAAAGTTCACTTGGATATCCAAGATCAAATGGAAAAAGCAAGCAACTTTTCCTTGCTTAATAAATGTACCAGGGCTGGTTTTGCTGTTCTCATCATATTTTAGGAACTTAGTGATGAAACATCCCAGAAGTTTGTGAAGAAATGGGATATAGGTGAATATCATTGTGGCAGGCACTGTTTGGGCTGTTTCCTGAATTTCTTCTGAGTAGCATTCTGCTGATGTTCCCCTCAGGCCTGCCATATGACGGCTCTGGTACTTTCTAACAAATATATCCAGACTAGTCCTTCCATATTTTGAGGGCTTCTAGGATACCCAAAGGTAGTTTCTCCAACTTTACATTTCTGTCATAGTGATTTATGTTTTTTCTTCTATATAAACTGCTATAAATTATTTAGTAATAATATTTCATGTATCTTAGGAAAAACTTCAGAGTAACAAAAACATCAGAAGTAGTTACTCAGTCATCTTCAAATCATAAAATTTGACAGATTTTTATAAGAATATATTCAACTATTCTCATTTTTTTACTTGATCAAGAAAAACTACTTAAAATTTTATGTGTTGTCTTCATTAGATAACTTATACAAATTTGAACAAAACAGAAATTTTTCTAATCTTAGTCCATTTTTACACTGAAGTGTTATGGACTAATTTCATAACCATATTATGATTTAAATGTGAAGTTGATGTCACTAAACTTTTATAGTATTCTGGAAGTGAATGTGAGGTTTCTAGCAAGAAAGAGAAAACAAAAAACGGGAGTGGATTTAAATATTGAAATGCACAAGAACGGGACAACATTTAGCCATATGAACAGCATTTCCTATTGTCATCTTTCTATATGAATTCTGTAATGACAGTCATGTGAAAGTAGAGAGGTCAGTAATCAGTACAAAGAGACATTATGAATACATTAGATATTATACATGCTTAAAGGATGAAAGCAGTGTTTGTCATCCTAAGGTTTAGCAATAGTGGAACACCATTCACAAGATGCTGTCTTAGTCTTAGGAGCCTTGCATTTCAATAGGTGAATGATGGGAGGGAAAGGGGGACCCTCAGGTGGTCTCTTGGCCACAGATAAAGGGCCCAAATGCCCCTTGTAGCAGAGACACATCTGGATTTCAGTAGCCCTATCCCAATGCTAGCTACACTATTACAATACAACTTGTATGCATTTACACTTCAATCCATTCCAAACCAATGAACAGCCTTGCGGCCACCAGCCCAAATTGCAAAATCGTTATTAACAAGGATTGCTCAAAAATTTTCACATTTGTTCCTGATCAGTTCTGTTCTCATCCCCAGTTCTCAGCCATAACATCAAACTTCTTAACTTCTGGATTTTCCCAAAGACCCTGATTTGACTTGCCTCATGCCATGCCCCTCACTGCCCCATGATGTCTCAAATAGGAATTTTCATTGTACTTCTGACCACATGAAACATAAACAAGGATATCAACCATTTGACAGTGCCCTGGCCAGGCCAAATTAATCCTACCTTCACCTCCTACCCTCCCATACCTTAACATGTTGGAAAATGACTGCTTAGGATTTCCTTGAGGATACTCATTATTGGGGTTCAAGGATAATCCAATCTGTTTAGCATATTTGTGTATTGTTTTCTAAAGCAAATTTTGTCAGGAGACACATGTTGATATTTCTGGCACTGTGTTGGAAACACACACAAACATTTGGAAATATTTCATGTCCTATAAATTCAAAGGGAAATTAACTTGCCATAATTATAGATAAATAATTCTTTGGATAATTTGTTATGTTATTATATGGAATAATTATACCTTAATGAATCATCCCTAAATGATACAGTCATAACAGCCTGCTCTAACACATGACAAGATGACAAATTTTTACTTGAAAAATATTAAATTATTCAAATATTAAAATTATGTGTATTAAATTATAAAAATTATATATAAATTATAAAAATATTAAAATATTAGACACTAGAGTTATCTTTTTATGAAACTTATAATGTCATTCTTGATGGCAAATTTAGCATTCTTACATAGGAGAAATATTGCTAATTTTCTAATTTAGTTTCCTTACTTTATATAAACACTAGAAAGAGTCATGGTGGCATGGGTATGGAAAGGAAGAATAAACTAGCTACTACTCTCTTCCCAGAGGTTGGGAGTATGATAGGATATATAGGTAAATATGTTTAAATAACTGAAATACCTTTTCTTTCAAATGATGTACATAATATATTAACATCTTAATATTTGACTCATATCCCAAATGGACAGACTAAACCAAAGAAATATCCAATCACTGTTCTAAAGTAGGTTACTATCAAGTGAGGCAAGTGGAATGGTTTATATAAAATCAAGAAACAGTGTAACTCATCACTTTTACAAGTAAATAAGCTTAACCAAATGCTGCAACAACTATAAGCTAAGTTACAATAGGAGATTCTCTGATATTGCAAGTCCACAGTTAGGGCTTTGGATCTATTTTGAAAGACATATATTTTCACTTACAAAGTGACTCCATCTCCAAAGAAAGACATAACTTTTAGAAAAGCACTAATGAGTATAAAAAATAAGAGGAAAAGAATCAATTGTTGGCTTCTTTTTCTTATAGATAGTCCCTCCTAAGAAATTGAATAAAAATGAAAATACACTGGCAAGAGTTGAACCAACCTGAATATGTGTTCTTGAATCACTTTGACTTTGGACAAGTGGGATACTTAGTCTCCTTATCTGTTAAAAGAGAAAATGGTTATGCTCTAATGAACTGATATTTAATAAAATTTCAGATAGTATATAAGAAATATCAGATAATTCTCTTCCCTCCCTCCATACCACCATTGTATCAATACTTGTTTGTATGTTGGTCTTCTCTGCTAGACAACACATGTGCTTGGAAACCAGAAGTGCTGCACTGTATAAACATTTGAAGGGCCTGTATAATTTCTAGCACATAAGAAGAACTTAATAAATACTATTTGGTGAAGTTAGTGATTCATATAGCACAGAAGTTGAAATTTCATGAAAGGTAATATATAACTGATATACAAAATAGCCATATTTCACATTGTTAAAAGTAATAAAGCAAAACACCTATTCAACTGCACATATGCCAATTTTATGAAATAAAATCTTTTTTTAATTTAGTTAATATAAACTATAGTTAAACTCTATTTTTTTATGTGAGATTTCTAGGAATTAGTTCAAGACGGGTATTTTCAGTGATGGGTACATACAAATAACAGCCTTTGGGATCTCCTAATAGTTTTTATATTGTTAATCTTACTCAATGATACATATATAAAAAGGCAAAAGACAATAGCACAAGTAGCATTACATTGGACATCTCAGTGCCTTGCAACTTGCCCAAATAAGAAGATATCACTCTGAGAGTAAGAATGATTCACATATTTACATAAGTAAATAATTCTCAATTATTTATATTGTTTATATAGATTTTAAAATATAATGAAGGGCGTTTCTGCGTGGGTCAGTTGGTTGAGTATCTGGCTCTTGATTCCACTTCAAGTCATGATCTCAGAGTTGTGGGATTGAGCCCCACATCAGGCTCCACACTAGATGTGGAGCCTGGTTAAGATTCTCTCTCTCCCTCTGCAACTTTCCACCACTCATGCGCTCTCTCTCTCTCAAATTAAAAAAAAAATTAAATACCATGAAGAAAAATACATGAACATCCTTGTGATGAAAACAATTTGAGCAGAAAGTAAACAGGAATGTGTTCAAGCAGACCTCTGTAATTCTAGCTCCTAGGATTTGAGTTGAAGTCACACCTGCCTGTGATATAATCCGGTTCATGTACAAATCTAAGAAATCACACATAATTATAAAAGTGACCCGATAGAAGATAACTATGAGGCCTCTTAAAAAAGAGTGTGGCTCAAGAGAAGAGAATTTAACATTCAAAAAATATTTTTACTGTTAGTGATATCTAGATAAAGTTCTAATTCCTAGGAATACAAGAGTAAATGAAATAGCTGTTTCCCTGCCATAATTTGTCTCAGATTGTAGGATCCAAAATCTCTAGATCATTAAAAAAGACTTTTGTCTATGGGTTACATGTTATGAAAGAAGAACAAGTACAGGTTTAAAAGAATGAGAGGGAGAATAGGAAAAAGAAATGCCTGGGATGAAAAGCAGACCAGCTGGGTTTAAAACTTTGATGGTAAATGTGATGACTGGAAAACTAGGGGAACCCAATAAATATCACCCTTCTCTTCCTGACTTCAAAGTCAACTGAAAGCTAACACAAACAAGCAAACAGATGAGGAACCATTATATTAGCTTCATTAAAGATAAAGGAGAACACTACTTGTATCTGCAATTTAGTAAACTTATTAACAATGAAAGACACTAATAATCCAGCTAAAATGATCCAACCAGGGTTTTGCCTGGAACTGAAAGAGTTATTGGGATATAGGACATTGAGTACCACAACTAGCATTCAACTGAGCTGACCTGTACTTTCAGGAGCATGGTGGACGGATGCTCCTGTGACCATCTTAGGGTTGGGGTTTTAAAGTATTACTGTTCTTCATAACATAGCTTCCCTTTGAAGAATCTCAGCTCAGTACAATCCTCTGTGGCAGGATGTTCTGGAAAAGGGTTTAGTCTCTGATCAAGTTTTCTTATCCGGTAGCACATAATACATTCACTCTTTATGACAACTTTTTGTGTATGTATTTTTTTTGTAGAATAATTTTTTGTTCATATAATATAAACTACTTTATTTAGAATAAGATATTTACTCTGTTTAACCCAATTTTTGTCTGTTTCTCCCTTCCTCCCCACTAGGTTGAAGGTTCCACACAGAGAGGGATCATAACTGGTCACCATTGAATATCATGGTATCTGGCATGAAGTAGGCACCTAACAAATATGTGTTAATAACATATGAATGAAATAATATATAGAACTGAATCATACAGGGGAGAACTGTGAATGAAAATGCATTACTTCGTCAAGACAATCTTGACCAGGACTTAGACTCTGGGTCATCTAGTATGTTCTAGTTATCCCCAGTCTCAACTAAAACCTGAGATGAAAAGTAATGCTTCAACTTTACTGTTATTTCTGTTCCACTATTCAGGAAAGGGCAGAGTTCAAATCTCTACTACTCTTGTTCATCATGCTATACAAAAAGGAAGAAATGAAAGAAATATTAGGGATGCTAATTATCCTGTATAAGAGATATTTTTTAGCTATAAAATGGAAATAAAATCAGTAGGACAGTATGTTAAATAATACAATCAAAGTAATTAGACCAATTCCGGGAAAGATAAATGCTTAATAAGCAATTGGTGTTATTAATAAAAGCAGAGAATAATTTGACTTGAATGACTTTTTTTTAAGTTTCTACTGGAAAATGTGGGAGTCTCCAAGTTTATAGACACTGTATGATACTTTTTCAGAGATATTTTTGATGCATTCATTCATACATTCAAAAATTTTTTATTGATATTTATACGTGATAATCCCTTTTATTTTTCTTAGCACTGGAGATAACAATGATCAAAGAAGACAGAATTGCTGCCCTCAAAGAACTATTAGTCTAATGACTCCTGAATTAATATAAATTAATAGCTTAAACAGTAAAGAGAAGATTGCAGGAAAAGCTATAATAGCTAAACATGTGACAATTTAAAGCAAGGAGGATGAACTAACGAAAGTAGTCAATAAATTTTAATAAACTGATAGTATGATAGAAGTTTGAGGTTCGCAAAAGTAGAAACTACATAAAGGTGAGGACAGTGCTTTTAAAATATGCATGTAAAATAAATTCCTTTTATAAAATGTTCATACTCTTTCAATATCATTAACATTTGTGCATTCACTTGTAAGTGTTCTGTTCAAGTAAGGAATGTGAGTTAGAAAAATATCACCATGGTGGAACCGAGGTCTCAATCAAACTCTTCTGTAAATCAAAGTGTACTGTTAGCCAAGCTATACATTTTGCCTGAACACTGATGCCTGAACATTAATTTTATCTTACATGAAAAGAGGAAATTTGGAGCACCTGGGTGGCTCAGTCCGTTAAGCGTCCGACTTCGGCTCAGGTCATGATCTCACGGTTCATGGGTTCGAGACTGCATCGGGCTCTGTGCTGACAGCTAGCTTGGAGCCTGGAGCCTGTCTTCGGATCTGTGTCTCCCTCTCTGACCCTTCCCTGCTCACGCTGTCTCTCTCTCTCTCCCTCTCTCTCTCTCTCTTCTTCTCTCTCTCTCTCTCTCTCTCTCTCTCTCAAAAATAAATAAAACATTAAAAATTTTTTTAAAAAAAGGAAATTCATTCGAGCTATAAAATTTAGTTTCCAAATCAGGGACATAATGTATAGTTCAACATTGTAATCACCCCACAGAGGAGGAATGGACCCTCATTCCCAAACTTGGTTCAGCTTTTCAGCTTGATGAAACCACACATGAGGGGAGGGTACTAAAAGGTTTATTATTCACAAAGTGGGGATTTCTGGGGAGAGTGTTCCTGTCTCTCAAATAGGCTTGAAAATGGCTAAGAGGGCAGAAAGGAGAAACTTGTTTGGGGTTTTATGGTAGTTACAGGGTAGGGTTAGAATGAGAATTCCCTTGGGGACCAACATTTCAAAGTTTGAACTTCTCATGTGTGCCAAAGGAGGGAGCGCTTGGCCTTAGCTTGCTCCGATAGGGGGCAATATGGTGGCACTTGAAAGTTGTTAGCAGTCAGATAACAAAAATTGAGTCAGATTCTTTATTACAAGTCTACAGAGCAGAGACTTCTCTTCATTAGCACCAAACCTAGCCACCTTCTAGACTGTTTTTCCTGAGGTTATTGAAATTTATTCATAGAGTGTTGCTGAATCCTCAGGCCCTTTAACAACCTAATGATCTATTCACTTTATGCTTTTTATTTTGAAAAATGGCAGTAAGCTGATTCATTAAGGTATATGTTTAGGTGTACTGTTCTTGAATTTATGTGTTACACTTGAAGGTCCAAAAATATAAAACGTATACACAATTGCTTAAAAATGGGTTAGCTCAGCTGAAAAGTCAGCAACTTTTGCCAGTGGTTAGCATTGCAAAAGTTCTCTGCCTGATAAGACATGGTTAAAATTTTTTTTTAAATAATTTTAATTTTTTGCTTTTTTAAAAATTGTAATTTTCTTAAATTTAAAAATATGTCTAGTATTTTGAAAATAAATTCCTTGTATAGGCATAGAAATCAGGCCACTTTTTATGCTGAGACCCTCCCTTGCACGTGGCATACTCAGAGGCACATGGTCTCTAGAAAAAGATAATCACAAACATCTGCCTTTTCAGTGGTATTTTTTTCACCATAATACATGAAAAGACTATTCCATGGACTTCTATGGATAAAGAAATATGAATTTTTACATGCACTGTTGGAATCCTCGGTTTAATAAAAGCTTAGTGAAGTGTGGAAAATATGTAAAATATGTTGATTTACTATCTCTTAGAGAATTTCTAAGGAAGTATTCATAAACTTGAATGCCTTTAAAAACAAAATGAAATCCTTCTATAAGTCTATAGTTTGATATATTCCTACTTAAATTTTTTTCTTCTTCCTTTTTTTTAGGCACCTCATGACTGTCAGCCTAATTCACCTATTAAGAGGTCTGTTGAACACAAACTGTGGGTATTCTGGTATTTATGTCGCAAGTTCTAAACCCTTCTTGTATGGAGACTTAAAATTTAACTGTTAGCCCACAGGGATGTGCTGAGAACAATTCCACTCAAATAGAAACGACCAGAGACTTGCCCAGTCTGTGGGTGTGAGCCATACAGCGATAGTTTCTCAGAGCCATAGGTTCAGGCTCAAGATCATTCAGGTCAACAAGCCACACAGTTTTCCACAATCTAGCGATTACATTTTCTTTCTCACAGAAACCCAGAAATTGAGTTGTCATGTCCCATCATCTATATTGTCGACTGTATTCAGACAATTGAAACAATGTGCTGACTACAGGTTTTAAATAAAGACAAAGAACACATCAACATTTGTGTATTAAAAATTATTTCCAGCTGTCTTTTTAAAAACTGCCCAGTACTTGATATTCCTGTTCTTAGAATTTCTTAAACATCACCTCAGGATAAGCAAATGTCTTAAATGAGATTTCAATTACTTTGAAGGTTAATATTTGTTACAATATTTCTCATCATGTTATATTCATTAAGAGTTTAAGGTGATATAATAAAGGATACACTCAAGAAAATTGTCAATATAAAAAATACTATGAGGGGAAAATATCAAACACTTAGGTCAATATAGTTATTGCAATTGATACTAAGTGTGTCTCTGAATTATCTGGCAGTTATAGCAAAAGGGAAATATTTTAATTGTTTGAATAAGCAAATTTGTTTCAGTAATCAGGATAGAAGATAATTTACTTAGAAATGAATTTTATCCTTATATAGTTTATATATTTATAACTATATAAAATATATGTATAAATATACATTTGTATATATAAAATAAAATATATTATTATAATACATTATATTGGTTTTATAAAGAGAACTACTGGACAATGAAAACATTTATGGAGAGCATGCAAAATATTTTGGGATGAAGCCATTTCTTATTTTAAGAATTTATTTATTCTTTTATTTTTCATTTATTATTTTAAGAATATTATGCCAAATGTAACCTGAAAGTATATTTTTCATGAAGGCATTTCTGTGAAATATGGGAAAAGAGCAGGCAGGTCATTTTATTTTTTAAAAATAATTTTTATTTTTTACTTTTTAAAAAAATGTTATTTTCTTAAATTTAAAAATGGTTTCTTAAATTTAAATTTGGTTAGGGTACTGACATATACATATACATATACACACATATACATATACACATACTCTGTGTTCTACAGTGATAGAAGACTATAGATCATACTACTCGAATTAGAGATTGGTCCTCTGGAACAAGGTCTCCTGGATGCTTTAAAAATGCGTTTGCTAAGCCCCAACCCAGACCCATCGATTCAGAATTTCTGAGGATAAAACCCTCTACTTGACATTTTGGGGTCATTTTCAGATTAAATTATATTTTACAACAGTAAAACTAACTTTTTTTAGTGAAAAGTTCTGAGAGTATTGACAAATAAAATCCACAAATTGAGCAAATATTTCAGGTGATTCTTTTATCTATTAAATTTGATCATCATTGATTCCATCAGTGGTTTTCAAACTTCATTGTGCATCAGAATCACATGGAGGGTTTTATTAAGACACAACCCTAGGATGCCAGGGTGGCCCAGTCAGTTAAGGGTCTGACTCCGTCTGGTTTGGGCTCATGTCATGATCATGCTGTTCATGGACTGACAGCTGCAGGAGCCTGCTTGGGATTCTCTTTCTCCCTCTCATTTGCCCTCACTAGCCCTCTATCTCTAAACAAACAAACTAACTAACATTAAAAAAAAAAGATGCAACCCTGCTGTTCTCTGCCCCATCATTATTGGGTTTTTCTTTAAGGTTATTGAAAGAGAGAGAGAGAGAGAGAGAGAGAGAGAGAGAGAGAGAGAGAGAATCCCAAGCAGACTTTGCACGGTCAGCAAAGAGCTTGACACAGGGCTCAAACCCACGAACCATGAGATCATGGCCTGAGTCAAAATGGGAATGGAGAGTCAGAGGCTTAACCGACTGAGCTACCCAGGCATCCTATCCACCCCCATCTTTTCTGATCAAGCAGCTCTGGGGAAGGGCCTGCTAATTTGCATTTTGGACAAGTTCCAGGTGCTTCGGCTGCTGTTGCTGCTGCTCCTTTAGGAGCCAAACTGAGAACCACTGGCTGAGAGCAACAGTTCTGAACCTTCACCGTACATCACAATCACCCAGGGAATTTCGCTAAGAAACGTGGATACCTAAGCTCCAACCCTTTAGAGATACTGACTTCATTGGTACATGGTAGATCCTAGACATATTGCTTTTCATGAACTCCTCCGGCAATTTTAATACTCAGGCAAGGCCAAGAACCGCTGTCATAGTGGGAAAAAAATAGATATCATTCCTTTTGGTCAGTTTGCCCAGAGTATACATTGGCTGGACTTTTGAGAAGAACCAAGGAGTCAAGAATACTGATACTCCTGTTACAAGGTATTGCATTAAAAGTTTTCATTTTAGTGTATTTATTTAAAAAAAAATCTTACTGCCTCCATTATGCTGAGAAGGCAATTGAAACATAAAGCTATTAATTAAAACTTGTCCAAAGAATATAAAATTAATAACCAGAGGCAGGAAACAAAACCATTTCTCTCTGTTTCTATAACCGATAGTTCATGATTCATATTTTGAATATCAGACAGTCCTGGGGGAAAATTATATTTTCTTGTAAAAATCGAGGATTTGACTTGTCTTATTCCCCATATGCCAGTTTTACAATGTCATGGAGTGCTAACGTACCTCGGAGGAAAACTTTGGATCTATTCAAGCACTTGATAAAATACTAGTTTTTCTCCCCACAGTTATTCACCATTAATCTTGAGAGAAATTATTTGAGCTGGAAAAAATGGAAGAGTAGATGTTATAATTTGACCATCTGGACCATAGTATTGCTCCAGTGGGATAGCTGATTTTGAATAATATTGCATTCAGATGAGCAGGCCAAGGAGTAATGATTCCCTAATAGCTAAGAGCAAAGTCTGAGCTGTTCTCTGGGGTAGCTTCTTCAGTGGAAGAACATACTCTTAGGATATATTCTTTCCAACAATACTTTTTTGGTGACAAGATAAAACCATTAACATGTGAAAAATTCACAGCCTCTTTCCCTTTTCCCAAACATTACGCATTTTATCTATTTATCCTCCACTTATTCTTAATTCACATGCCCACGCTGATGTTAGTTCTACTTTCACTGCTTCTTTATTTTAATTATACAAACCAAAGTAAATTTGGATGGCAAATTGGAGTAGTTCTATTGGGAGAGGAGAGATTGCAACAGGGTACACACACACACACACACACACACACACGCACACAATGAGAGAAACAAAACAGCCTTGGGCCGATTGTTTGCATCAATGGCCCTGATTCTTCTCTACTACCTACATTACAAGGAGGCTTATTGCATTTAACTCTTCCACTCTGAATTTTCATTCTGCCAGGTGACATGTTCTGGCCAAAAAGATGTTACCATTATGTAATGAAAACAAGAGATTTGAAAAGTTCAATTGGCTTGATATTTCTTGCCTTCTCTCGTCACCACGCAAATAACATGTCTGAGTGAAACTGATAAAGAATGAGACACATGTAACAAACCCAAATGCCCTTAGCCATACCAATCCAGATCATTCTAGATCAGTCAATAGCCAGCTAATTCCAGCATGTGAATAAGCCTGGCGAAGCTCAGCAGAGCTGTCTAGTTGACCTATAGGGGACAACAGATGCGTATGTGAGCCCAGCACAGATCTAA
Organism: Cryptoprocta ferox; assembly: GCA_028646485.1. Classification (NCBI taxonomy): domain Eukaryota; kingdom Metazoa; phylum Chordata; class Mammalia; order Carnivora; family Eupleridae; genus Cryptoprocta; species Cryptoprocta ferox. The sequence continues at coordinate 74,847,661 of CM053577.1, forward strand.
CGAAGCCTTCAGTTTTGTGAGCTAAAAAGTGTTTACTGTTTATATGCCTGGGGTTTGCTGTGTTGCTTTGCAACATTATCATAACAATAGATAATTGATACACAGCATCTAAGTTCATTTAAGGGGAGATAGACCAGAGTTGGAGAAAGATTTTGGGCTGTCATTAGAGAGATAACAGGCAAAAGAAAGTGATTTTCAAAAAGATTTGATGTATGTTTTAAATGGAATACCCTGAGCATTATTTAAGACTTTAATCAAATATTACATTTCTTTCCAGTTAATTTTGATTGTCCTATTTGAATTGCATTGAATATAACTTACACTGAGCCTGGCCTCACCATTACAAGAAGGAGACCCAAACTTCCGGGTTATATTTCCTACAAGTTTATGGAACAAGAAAAATATTCAGGAAACTTCAGTCCAGGCTAAGGCTAAAGTCAAGATACTTGGAGTATCTAGGAACTAGGCATATCATCATCATCTATTGGCTTCAAAACCTGTTATAGAATGGGGCGCCTGGGGGGCTCAGTCGGTTAAGTATCCGACTTCAGCTCAGGGCATGACTTCATGGTTCGTGGGTTCGAGCCCTGCGCCGGGCTCTGTGCTGACCGCTCATAGCCTCAAACCTGGTTCAGATTCTGTGTCTCCCTCTCTCTCTGCCCCTCCCTGCCTCAAGCTCTGTCTCTCTCTGTCTCAAAAATAAATAAACATTAAAAAACCTGTTATAGATTACTCCAGAAAGATAAGCAGGATGATGTGAGAATGCGTTTTAGAAACCCTATTTGTGCTTAATGGATTGAAATAATTGAATTCTAAATTACTCATAGGATATGTTAATGAAATAATCTAAAATGAGAATAAATCTGCTGGATTCTCAGGTCTTTAAGTCAAAATGATGTTTATAAAGTATTTGTAAGTGGGTTGCTGCTAATGAAGAAAGCATATCAGTTGATATTCTATAAGTATCTTAATAAGCTCTCATTTGAATCGAGATTTTAAAAAAATATTTGGAAAAATTATGCAAAATGAACCCAATGATTTTGACAGATAGAAACAGTTTTCTAGGGAGAAAGTTTTCTTAAAAGAAATAAAGGGAAGGTGTGCCCGGGTGGCTCAGTCCGTTAAGCACCTGACTCTTGATTTTGGCTCGGGTCATAATCTCACGGTTTGTGGGATCAAGCCCCATAGCGGGCTCTGTGCTGACAGTGTGGAGCCTGTTTGGGATTCTCTCTCACTCGGCCACTCTCCCCCACTTATTGTCTCTCTCTCAAAATAAATAAACATTTTTCAAAATAAGAAATAAAGGGAAAAGCAATCATTGCCATTTTCACCCATCAAGCTGAAACAAGATGAACTCAGCTCTGAGAGATGTAATATAGGCACCACAGCCAAGCACTGAGGGATGGGAGAATAAGTTATATAATATTTCTTAGTAGTAATTTGAGAACTATTTGACAATTTAGTAATAATTTGACAACTATTTGACAACTTAGTAATAATTTGACAACTATTAAAAATTAATCAGCAATGATTAAATAAATACAGTACATCCATATTATGGAATATGCTTTAGAATTCAGATCATGGTTTTAAGTAAATTTAATGAATCGCAAAAATTAACAATATAGAATTAAGGACGAAGAGAAATGTAAAAAAACCTACAATATGAGTTGAATGATATAATTATATATAAATTTTACATTTTTACATGTTTTATTATTTTAATTTTTTATTAATTAAATCAATCTAATTATAATCCTCACTTCCTGTGACAGCAGTAATTCTAGATCTTCTGTTTTGCATGGCTCCTTCCCCCTTCCGTGGTTCGCATCTGAATGCCAACCACCTTAAAACTTATGGGAAAATAAGTAGAGTCATTTGCAATCAAAATGTAATGACCATTATCAGTATTCTTACTAAATAATATTGTCAATTACTGTATCTGACAATGTTGTCTAAACAGTCTGTGCAGACGATTTTCACTCATCTGACCAAAGGTTAACCTTTCAACCCTCACCATTTCAGTTAAGGGCATAGTCTTTGTAGCAAATTTGTACAGCCATTTCTGTAACCATCTTCTTACAAGATCTTGCCAGCTGTGTTCTAGAGACACTGAGATACAAAACTACAGAGGACATTTTCACTCTCTGTGCTATGTAAATAGAAACCCCTGGAATGATACAATATAGCAGTTCAATCCATGCTACTCTGTGTTAATAGGACAGTCTCTACCTTTCCAGGAAACCAGAAAGTCTAGTCTATCTCTTCCAATACTGGGGAAGTGACTCTGGCAATGTGCCAATTCCTATGTCCTCTTAAAACAACAGCATCAAATCACCTCTTCTTTTAGGAAATCTGACCAAATCCTTTGTTGGACAAAGAGCCCTCAGATCAAAGCCATGCTCTGGGTCTATCTGTGTGTGTGTGCAGGAGATTGCCTCTAGGACAATCTTTCCCTACTTGACTAGAACACACATTTAAAAAGAAATGCTATTAGTACATCTAAGCAAATCTAACCTCACAACTCAAGAATACAAAGTCTAATAATCTGCTTTCCTTTTAGTGAGTTGGGGAAAATACCCCCTTTTTTTTATCTGCATGTTGAACACAGCCATATATATATATATATATATATATATATATATATATACACACACACACACACACACACACACACAGAGATATATATATGTATATCACAGCTTTTTAAACAATTTTAAACAATTTTTAAACATTTGACATTAAGTCAATGGCATAGCACTATAGTCATGTACATATTTTATATTTAGGGAAAAAAGCCCTCAAATATTCAGAGAAAAATGCAAATTAACATGAATTAAGTTAGAATTAAGTATAGAAATATCTGTAAATTGAGGACCAGTGACTCCAGATTTACTGTGATTCTGAAATATCTAGAATATCCAGTCCAGAAATATATCTACATTTATGTCATCAATGGATTTTTTGACAAAGACCCCAAAATCTATTCAATGAGGAAAGTCTTATCAACAAACAACACTGTGGTAAATGGATAAATGAATGGAAAATTAATCTCAACTTCACACTTCTCACTACACACAGAAATTAAGAGACAGATCATAGACTTAAACGTCAAAGTTAAACCTATAAAACTCATTGAAGATATCATAGAAAAACTTTGTGCTTATAGAAAAAGCAAAGTTCTTGAAACATAAAAGGCACTAGTCATAAAAGAACAAAATTGATCATTTGGTAGGCTTAATAACGGTTCCCAAATATGTCCATGCCTTAAGCTCCAGAATCTTTGCAGATGGGATAAAGAATACGGACCTTGAGTATGGAAATTATCTGGTAGGCCCAATCTAATCACAAGAGTGCTTAAAAGCAACTGGGTCAGAAAAGAGTGAGACAGAAGAAGAAGGACAGAGAGATTCACAGTGTTAGAGGGACTCAATCCATCATTTCTGGCTCTAAAGATGGAGGAAGGAGTCATGAGCCAAAGAATGCAGGAAATCTCTGGAATCTGGGAACAACCTTTGGTGAGCAGCCAGCAAGAAAAAACGATCTCCGTCCTTACAAATGCAAGGAGCTGAATTCTGCCAACAGTGCTAATGAACAAGGATCAGATCTCTCCCCTGGAGCCCCCAGCAAGGAATGCAGCTTTCAAACCTCCTGGTTTTAGCTCTTTTAGACCCATGTTAGATTTACAGAACTTTAAAATTGTAAATTTGTGTTGTTGAAACTGCTAAGTTTGTTACAGCAGCAGTTGACTGTAAATTTAGATGGATTAGACTTCACCAAAATGGCAGAGGATGGACTAAATGGGGGATGGGGAGTTTTTAAGTCTTTAAGGCACTTGTGATGAATACTGAATGTTGTACGTAGGTGATGGACCACTAACTTGTACTCCTGAAACTATATTACACTACATGTTAACTAACTATAATTTAAATGTAAACTTGAAACAAATAAAGATGTTAAACTTCTGCTAACCACAAGTCACCATTAAGAAGATGAAAAGGCAAATCACAGTCTAGAAGAAAATATTTACAATACCTATATCTAACAAAAAACTTTGATCTGGAATATAGAAAAAACTCCAACAAATCAATACCAAAAAGAAAAACAACTACATATTTAAATTTATTTTCAGGGGTACCTGGTTCACTCAGTTGGTTACGCATCCAACTTCGGCTCAGGTCATGATCTCATGGTTTGTGAGTTTGAGACCCACGTTGGGCTCTGTGCCAACAGCTCAGAGCCTGGAGCCTGCTTCAGATTCTGTGTCTCCCTCTCTCTGCCCCTCCTTTGCTCATTCTCTGTCTCTCTCTGTCTCAAAAATACATAGACATTTAAAAAATTAAGTTTCTTTTCATTATTGTATTTTATTTTTAACCTTAGTTTCAGGTGTAAAATACAATGATTCAACAATTCTTTACATTACTCAGTGTTCATCATGATAAATGCACTCTTTTTTTTTTTTAAGTTTATTTATTTTTGAGAGAGAGATGCCACACCAGTGGGGGGAGGAGGGTGAGCAGAGAAAGAGGGAGAGAGAGAGAATCTCAAACAGAAATCCTTTGTCAGTGCAAAGCCTGATGCCGGGCTTGATCCCATGAACCCTGAGATTATGACCTGAGACAAAATCAAGAATTGGACACTTAATGGACTGAACCACCCAGGTGCATCATGATACTTAATCCCATTCACGTATTTCACTCATGTCCTCACCATCTTGTTCTCTATATTTGAGTCTATTTTTTTAATTTGTTTCGTTTTTTTCTATGTTTGTTTTGTTTTTAAAATTACTCATGAGTAAAATCATGTGATATTTGTCTTTCTCTGGCTTACTTCACTTAGCATTACCCTCTAGACCCATCCACATTGTTGCAAATGGCAAGATTTCATTATTTTTTATGGCGGAGTAATATTTCCTTTATATATATACACCACATATTCTTTTTTTAAAATTTATTTTTGAGAGAGAGAGAGAGAGAGAGACACAATGTGAGCAGGGGAGGGTCAGAGAGAGAGGGAGACACAGAATCCGAAGACAGGCTCCAGGCTCTGAGCTGTCAGCACAGAACCCGACACGGGGCTCAAACCCACGAACCACAAGATCATGACTTGAGCCGAAGTCAGATTCTTAACCAACTGAGCCACCCAGGCGCCCCTATGCCACATATTCTTTATCCATTCATCTATTGATGGACACTTAGGTTGCTCCCATATCTTGGCTACTGTAAATAATGCTGTAATAAACATAGGGGTGCACGTATCTTTTTGAATTAGTCAAACCACAGTTTCTTCACTGGACAAAGAATTTGAAAAGACATTTATTAAAATAACAGATGCAAAGACCAGTAAGCCAAAATTTACCTTTATTCATCAAGGAAATTAACACAACATATGATACCATTTCACACCAACAAAATGACTAAAATTAAAAATACTGACATTTACAAGTATTGTCAAGAATGCAGAGAAACTAGAACTCTTGCACATTACAGATACCAGAGTAAAAATATACAACCACTTTTGAAAGCAGCTTGTCATTTTGTTAAAAAGTTAAACATATACCTCTCCAGAAAACCCTTGACTATATAGTTACCCAAGAAAAATGAAAACATATATTAAAAAAGATAAACTTATCTATGAATATTCCTAGCAGCTTTATTTGTAAGTACCTACTACTTGAAACAACTCAAATGTTCATCAGCAAAAGAACAGATAAACAAAATCAAATATAGTCACATAAAATATTATTTAGCAATAAAAAATAATGAAGAGTAGTTCAACAAGAGTTAACATGGGTAAATTTCAAAGTATTATGTCATACTCATATTATGTCAAGACACAAAAGGGTACAAAATTATTGCTCTTATAATATGTGGAATATATATTATTCCATGTATTATATATTTATATATATATAGTCAGAAAATAGAAATCAGAAGAGGGGTTGCCCATCTGAGTGACTGGAAAGGTGCACAAGGAAGCTTTCTGGGGTGATAGAAATGTTCTATATCTTGTTTGGAGTTGCAGTTCCATGATTTTATGTATTTATCATACCTTGAATTGTATTTTTAAGATGTGTGCATTTCACTGTTTATAATTTTACCCCAATTATGGAAACTTTGACAAGGACTATGTGTATATTAGAAGTGGAATAAGTAGGATATTTTGAAGTTATGAAATATGTAGGAGAAAATTTGTTTAAAATTATTCATTCAACAAAACTTTGTATTAAGAATATGCTATTAGATTCAACAAAGGAAATGATAGATAACCATAGACACTTCAAATTATATAGTTCAAGAAACAGAACAAAACAAAAAAGGTTATGTGTGCAATTATTTTTAGATATACTTTAAAGGCAATAGTTACAAAATTCAACAATATGAACATGGAGACAACTTCCCCTGTCCACTGTTTTATTACTAATCTCTTTAGAAAAATACAACAAATCAAGACCACATTGAGATACCACCTCACATTGGTCAGAGTGACTAAAATTAACAACTCAGGAAACAACAGATGTTGACAAGGATGTGTAGAAAGGAGAACCCTCTTGCACTGTTGTTGGGAATGCAAACTGGTGCAGCCACCTGGAAAACAGTATGGAAGTTCCTCAAAAATCAAAAATAGAGCTACCCTATGACCCAGCAATTGCCTACTGGGAATTTATCCAAAGGATACAGGAGTGCTGATTCATAGGGATACATGTACCCCAATGTTTATAGCAGTACTATCAACAATAGCCAAATTATGGAAAGAGCCCAAATGTTCATCAACTGATGAATGGATAAAGATGTGGTTTATATATACAGTGGAATGCTTCTCAGCAATTAAAAGGAATGAAATCATGCCGTTTGCAACAACGTGGATTGAACTTAAGAGTATTTCACTGCTAAGTGAAATAAGTCAGAGAAAGACAGATGATTTCACTCCTATGCGGAATTTGAGAAACTTAATAGAAAACCATAGGGGAAGGGAAGGAAAAATAATTTACAGAGAGGGAGGCAAGCCATAAGAGACTCTTAAATACAAAGAACAAACAGGGTTGATGGGGGTGGGAGGTTGAGGGGGTAGGGGAGGTGGGTGATGGGCATTGAGGAGGGCACTTGTTGGAATGAGCACTGGGTGTTGTATGTAAGTAATGAATCACAAGAATCTACTCCTTAAGCCAAGATTACACTGTATGTTGGCTAACTTGACAACAAATAAAATGCACCCATCTATCAATCCATCCATTCATACAGCAAAAAAAGAGGAACTAATTTGTCTTATTTACATTGTATCGTCACCACATAGTAAATTCTTTTCACATATGGGGTGCCTGGGTGGCTCAATCAGTTAAGCATCCAGCTTCAGCTCAGGTCATGATCTCACAGTTCATGGGTTTGAGGCCACATCAGGCTCTGTGCTGACAGCTCATAGTCTTGAGCCTGCTTAGGATTCTGTGTCTCCCTCTCTCTCTGCCCCTCCCCTGCTTGCACTTTGTAAAATTTTTTTAAGAAAATTCTTTTTCCATACGATATGCTTTAAATTTTCTAATAAATCAATATAAATAAATAAAATATTCTGTTTCAGAAATGTAGGTCTCATTGTGGAGTTATATGTCACATTTCATTTAAAAACAGAAAGGGTGGCAAACCATAAGAGACTCTTTTTTTTATTTATAGTTTATTGTCAAGTTGGTTTCCATATAACACCCAGTGCTCTTCCCCACAAGTGCCCTCCACCATAGCCATCACCCCCTTTTCCTTTCCCCCTCCCCCTTCAGCCCTCAGTTTGTTTTCAGTATTCAAGAGT
>CM053577.1:74855954-74897747 GCA_028646485.1 Cryptoprocta ferox
CTAACCAAAGATGTAAAAGACCCGTACGATGAAAACTATAGAAAGCTTATGAAAGAAATTGAAGAAGACACAAAGAAATGGAAAAACATTCCATGCTCATGGATCGGAAGAATAAACATCATTAAAATGTCATTATTACCCAAAACAATCTACACATTCAATGCAATCCCAATCAAAATTGCACCAGCATTCTTCTCAAAGCTAGAACAAACTATCCTAAAATTTGTATGGAACCACAAAAAACCCCAAATAGCCAAAGTAATATTAAAGAAGAAAACCAAAACGGGAGGCATCACAATCCCAGACTTTAGCTTCTACTACAAAGCTGTCATCATCAAGACAGTATGGTCCTGGCACAAAAACAGACACATAGACCAATGGAATAGAATAGAGAGCCCAGAACTGGGCTCACAAATGTACGGCCAATTAATATTTGACAAAGCAGGAAAGAGTATCTAATGGAAAAAAGACAGCCTCTTTAGCAGCTGATGCTGGGAGAACTGGACAGCAACATGCAGAAGAATGAAACTAGACCACTCTCTTACACCATACACAAAAATAAACTGAAAATGGATGAAGGACCTGAATGTGAGACAGGAAACCATCAAAACCCTAGAGGAGAAAACAGGAAACAATCTCCTTGACCTCAACCGCAGCAATTTTCTACTCGACACATCCCCAAAGGCAGGGGAATCAAGAACCAAAATAAACTATTGGGGCCTCATCCAGATAAAAAGCTTCTGCACGGCAAAGGAAACAATAAAAAAAAAAACTAATAGGCAACCGATAGAATGGGAAATGATAGTTGTAAATGACATATCGGATAAAGGGCTAGTATCCAAAATCTACAAGGAACTCACCAAACTCCATCCCCGAAAAACAAATAATCCAGTGAAGAAATGGGCAGAAGACATGAAGAGACACTTCTCCAAAGAAGCAATCAAGATGGCCAACAGACACATGAAATGATGCTCAGCATCACTCATCATCAGGGAAATACAAATCAAAACCACACTGAGATACCACCTCATGCCAGTCAGAGTGGTTAAAATGAACAAATCAAGAGACTATAGATGCTGGCTAGGATATGGACAAAAAGAGACTCTTAAATACTGAGAACAAACTGAGGGTGGATGGGGATTATGGGGGAGAGGGGAAAATGAGTGATGGGCATTGAGGAGGGCACTTGTTGGGATAAGCACTGGGCGTTGTATGTAAGCAATGAATCACAGGAATCTATTCTCGAAGCCAGGAGCACAATGTATACACTGTATGTATACACAATGTATACATTACACTGTATGTAACTTGACAATAAATTATATTTTAAAAATTAAAATAAAAAACAAAATATTTTAATGTTAACTTTAAAAAAATAGTTTTTTTTGTATTATAAAAGTAATATTATTACACAAAATTCAGGCATACTGGAAAGCCTAAAAGGGAAAGAAAAAAAATCTATCCTGTAGTCAGTCTAGAAATAACCACTGTAAATACTTTTGTTACATATTTAGCAAGGCTTTATCTATGCATAGAAATACATTTATATATAATCACAGTAAATGACCATATGTATTTATACTGTTTATAACTTTCAGCATACTGTGAAATTCCATGTTAAAAATGATAGATAAGGAATGGCAACTGACGCATTTAAAAAATTTAATGGCTACATAGCTTTCTTTGTAAGGAAATGTCACAATTTATAAACAATTCTTTGATTATATATTACATTGTCATTTATCGTTATATTGCTATTCTATACATACTGAGATGCATAATACTTTATAGATTACTCTGTTATTAAAGGCTGAGAATAATCAAGAAACATTTTTGTGAAGAGTTCAGAAAAATTGAAGAACATGATAAAATGATCTCAATTGTTGAAGCATCTTGGGGGATAACTGTACACATGTGAATATGTGTGTGGGAAGGGAGGATTCAGAACTTACAGTGAGTGCATTAGAATCTTTCCTTCCTGTAGTTTTGTTTTTGTGTGTGTGGGGTGGGGTGGGGTGTGGGGAAAAACAGGGAAGAGCTATCAAAAATGAACATTATAGAGTTCCCCAGTGGAGAAAATGATGGTTCCAAAAATATTGTATACAACTTCAGAAGTTTGTTCATGAAGCAAATTATTGATTTAGCCATGCTGAAAGCATGGGGCTATATATCAACAGCATCCATGCTAAGACCCTCCGCTTCATTAAGCACTAGTTGGTAGAGTTGTTTGCTTCCCAGTGAAAGACAGTCTTCTTTGGTCACTATCCAGCATCCAATTCTTGAGCCCTTTCAAAGAGCAGAATCAGTGGGGATAATTGTACTGGTCAGAAGAGAAGACTTATTAATGTTGCCAAGTATATGGAGTAATATTCTGTGGTGAATGCTTAAGGAAAATAAAACGTAATAATCTTGAGACATTTCTCTTCCTTGATATCTTATTCAGATTAGAGGCATCACCTTCCTGTCCCTTTGATCCTTGAGTGCCTGATAAAGGAGCTATGGCAGTGTCTCAGAGGTAGCTCTATATTCCACAGAATGTCATTTCCCATTCACTGGGATATTCTCTTCATCATGCACATATATTTCATATTGATGTGCTTCTCAGGAGACTTAATAATTTAAAAGAGCACCATATCCCCATTTCTAGTTAGCCTTTGTGGTCATATTATCTGATTTCCCCATTTTACATTAACCCAAGAAATGTCTAATTAAACAAGAAGAGAAGGAAAGTCAAATTATTTTTATCTTATAGCCAGTTTTTCTGATTTTTCTTAGAACCACAGTTAATAAAGTTAAACCAATGTTATCAAACCAGAGCCTACTTGTTTTATAATTAAATGTTTTCAATCAATTCATTAGTGTGCAGTTTGCTCCAAAACCACTTAACACACTAAATATTTTTCTAATTACTTTTTATTTTATGAAAACACTTTTTGAACTATAATCCCAATTTTAAAAAATCCCTCATATCTTTTTAGACAATTTCTAAGAATAAATTATGGACTGATATAAACCTAAATTTGTCCAAGTGGACAGGCAAAGAAAATTACTATCAAATGTGGTAATAAATATAACATTTTATGTTATAAAACAACATTTTTAAAGACAAAGATAAGACAACTTGTGTCACAGAATGTGATGCAGTTTTTTTGTCACTTAAAATTAATTTTATTTTTTTCATTTCTTAAAGTATTTTGTTAATATAATTTATTGTCAAGGTGGTTAACATACAGTGTATACAGTGTGCTCTTGGTTTTGAGTATGATGCAGTTTAACAATATAACTTTGAATAATCATTACTGTCAAAATATTTCTTATTACTGTACTAGAACTCTAGGATCTTCTCTATGTCCTCTTGGTTACATTTTCCCATTCCTGTACACCATATATTTAAACATAAATTATTAAGTCTGCCTCTCCATATCTAGAATAAACAATATAATTTGAACTGATAGAAATTCCTATGTTAACTTGCAGTTAGTGAGTTTATCTTTTATAAGGTATTTTCAGATATTTATTGCTTCAAATTTAAAAAGGATTGTGAATTAAAGTAAATATGATCTATATTTCTGATTCATATACTCCCATTTTGTTTCAATAGTTGCCTTTTATTTAGGAATTTCCTAGAATAATGACTTGTTGGCAGAACTGTAGAAGATAGGAGCTGTGATGTAATACTGTTGGGAATATAAGATTGTGTGACCGTTCTAGAGAACACTTTTTGGGAACTTAGTTGAATATGTACATACTATTTAACTCAGAAATTCTGCTCCTGGGTACAGACTCAAACAAATTCTCAAATAGGTACCTAGGGAGACACATGGTGGAATGTTCACTGCTACATCATATTTGATGTCAAGGATTTGCAGGCAACCAATCTTCTCCCCATCAGCAGAAGGCTACATAAGTAAGGTATCATGGATACAATGTGGAGAATTATGAAGCAGTTCATGCCAATGAACTAATGTAATCATAAAATTAAAAATATGGATGTATTATTTTTAAATATAATGTCAATTAATAAAAGAAAATGTAGAACGAGATATAAAACATGACCTAATTTCTGTAAATTAAAAATATATCTATATAAAATAAACATACCAAATTTTCAAGAACACAAATTAAAAAATCCTACCTATTAAGTATATTAGAATAGACTCTAAGTGGAAAATTTTATAAGCATATTCTATTTAATATCTACATGCATGTAAGCATATACACACAAATGCACATAATTTTTTCAACCTCAGAAGGTAGAATAAAGTTAAAGATGAACAGCTATATACTTGAAATCCGAATAATAACAAAATGAGCTAAATGAGTCAATAATTAATAGAAATGATAAAACCAAAGAAAGGACTTGGTATAATTTAGTTGTTTTTGAAAGCCATTCTAACTTAACTTGGTTTTATACAATTTCTGACCCAAGTCTCTCAAAATTCCAAACCAACCAATGAAAAGTGAGAGGTTAAATCCTTAAAAAACTTTCCTTAATACACATATGCCAATCTAAAGATAATCATATTTTGACATGTGTTGTATCTAGGAGATTTTTTCCACACTATACCTTTTTTTCCAATGTCTTTTTCTTTCCTCAGAGACATAGATGGTGGAACAAAATATGAAAAAATAAAATTTTCTGAGGGAGAGACACCAGTAGGTTCTCTATGAACCAGTAAATATGATAAAAGGCACTAGTGTTACCTAATCGCTCCCTCTGTTAGCCGTGAGTGATGTAGAGATGGATGCCAGAGAAAAGCCCAATAAATTTGGGAATGCGAATAACATAGCTCATTGTTTCTCTTAGCAGTGAAGACATCCTCTTTGAATTAGCGGAATAATCTGAAGCCAAGTTTCCCTCCACTGTAATAAGATATAATTATGTTGACATGGAATTAACTCTATTATAGGACATTTACTAATAATAAAAAGAAAGGGTAGATTATGGGACGATTAACCCCCACTGACCTAAGTCCCCACCAAACTGCTCCTTAGGATCTGCAGTAGGCAATTATTCAATGGCCCCCTTCCAAAGATGTCCAAGTCCAAATCTCTAGAATTTGTAGATATTATAGGCCACATGGGAAAGAGGAAATGAAATTGCAATTGAGATTAAGGTTGTTGACTAGCTGACCTTATGATAAGGAGTGATCCAGGATTATCAGAGTAGGCCCAGTGTAATTACCAGGTTCCTTCAAATTGAAAGAAGGAGAAAGAAGAGAGTCAGAGAAGGATATGTGACTGTGGAAGCTGAGTCAGAGAGATGCTATGTTGCTGGTTTTGAAGATAGAAGAGGGTTAAGAATTAAGAAGTATAGATAAGCTCTAGACACTAGAAAAGGCAATTTAAATGTATTCTCCCTTAAAGATTCCCCAAAGGAACACAACCCTGACAACAATTTTAGCCAGTGAGATCCATGAAGTACCTTTAACTACAGAACTAGAAGATAACAAATTGCATTCAATATTGAGGCAGTATGCTCCAATTAAAAGTCAGAGATAATCAGAATAGATAAAATAAGCAAGACCCAACTATATTTCACCTACGAGGGAAGTATTTTAAATATAAACACACAGATAAAAGTAAAAGAATGAAAGAGAATGTTCCATTCAAAAAATAAGCATACAAAACCCAGAGATGGTATACAAATCACATCAAAAAGATTTCAATATAAGCAGTATTACCAAAGGAAATGAAGCATTTCATAATGCCAAAGGGAAAAATTTATCAGTAAGACATAAAAATCATAAGTAAGTACACATCTGATTATAGAGCATTGAAATACTTGAAACAATAATTGAAAGAATTAAAAGAGAAAACCAGTAATTCCATAATTGTGGGAGTGGATAGTCATACTTTTCACTCACCAATTTATAAAACTAGAACCAAAGTAATAAGACACAGAAGATTTGAATATAATTTTCTACTAACCTTAGTGAGATATTTATAAAACATACTCCCAGAAACTGCAATATACACATACTTTCAAATGCACATGGTACATTTAACATGATAGATCATACACTGGGCAATTAAAAAAAGTCTTGATGAATGTAAAAGGGTTACATTCATACTGAGCATGTTCAATAACTACAAAATTAGAAATTAAAAATGCTTTAGAAGTTAATAACAATAAGATATTTAGAACTACAGAGATTTGCAAATTAAAAATAAAAACACACATATCTAAATAATGCATGTGTAGGAGGAGGATGTTAGAAAATATTGTTAGTGAATGAAAATGACAGCACAACATAACACTATTTGTGGAAGGCTGCTAACCTGCATGCAGAAGAAAACCTATAGCTTTAAATGTTTTTATAGAAAAGAATAGAAATCTAAAACCAATGATTATGAGTCTTCCACAAGAAGCTAGAAAAGAAAAAGAACAAATGAAAGGCAAGAAGGAAAATAAAGTCAAGAGCCCAAATAACAAAATAGAACACAGACAGATAATAGAGAAAATAAACCAAAATTGAATTTGTTGGAAAGATCATCAAACTCAGAAATCTCCCCCTAGGGACAGATCAAGATAAAGAAGGGAGGGCATAAATCACATTACGACAAATCAAAGAGTTTATCACTAGGGATCCTACAGATAAAAAGGAAAGTAAGAGAATATTATTAACAACCTTATGCCAACAAATTCAACAGCACAAAATACATGATGGAATTCCTGAAGTGACATACAATGCTAAAGCTCACTCGAGAAGAAGAAATATATGTTGCATCAACGAATTCCAACTTCTCGGTGATTTTCTCCTGCAGTGAGCGAGAATGCAAAGGACTGATCCTGTGAAGGGTCTGTATTAAGCTGTCAAGGGTTCAGAAGTTACCAGGAACTGTGAAGTCCTGGTTGGGGTGTTGGCAGCATCCGGACTGGACAGTTGGATACAGTGTGGGAAAGTCTGTTCTGGAGAGACAGGTTCCAAGGCATCCTGTCTGAGCTGTCCTCTCAGGGACAGGTTCTCAGGTGATTCACTAAGTTGTGTTGGGTGCCCAGCACTGCCAGTGAGGGCATGAAAAATGTAGAAGACAATGTTTCACCTGTTAGGGAATTTTCTATTTTCCAAGGAGAAAGTAGCAAAAAGTAGGACCATAGAATATTGTGGTACTATAGCAGTGCTGGGACAATTGATGCTCAATAAACCCCACACAAAACAGTGGCATCTGTCTTAGTTCTACATTTTAATATCTAAGATACACTAAGAGTTCAGTACCAGACCTCAGCCCATTTAACAAAATGACCTAAATTGCTAAAGAAATGACTGTTGTTTGAGTTTATATCATGTACCCAAGTATTGTGCTAGGAACATCGTTTATTGTCTGTTCCTGATAAAAAGCCAGTAAGGGGTATATTTCATTATTTTTAATTTCTGGACAGGAAATAGAGGCTCAAAGAATTAAAAACTTGCAAAGTCCAATGTAGCTGGTGTTGGGGTCAGTTAAGAAGGCTGTCTGATCCAGAGCTCACACATTGTACCACTCTGCAGTGTGTGAAATGTATCCAAACTTTAGAAGGAAGCGAGGTTTCTTCACAAAGATGAGCATTTCTGGCATCTGGTTGAGACCAGAAACAATTCCTCACCTGGACTTTCTTATGATGAAGTCATGTGATCCAAGCAATCATTCTCTTTAATAGCGTATTATGTACATATTCTGTACTTAGTAAATATTTTTCTCTTAAACAAATAAAGAAGAAAAAGAAATATATAACCTTAAGAACCATATATTATATTTATTAAGAATCTTCCCGCAAATAAAACTCTGGGCTAAAATAACTTTACTGGTAAACTCTACCAAATATTTAAGGAAGACATGAGGGTATTACACACTCTCTTCTATAAAACAGAAGAAATAAGGGGGCTTAGTAGGCACAGTTGATGGAGTGTGTGATTCTTGATCTTGGGGTTGTGAGTATGAGCTCCATATTGCATGTAGAGATTACTTAAAAATAAAATCTTTAAAAAAACAGAAAATGGGAGAAGGGAAAATCCTCTCAACTCATTCTATGAGGCCATTATTCTGATACTTTGACCATACAGAGATATTATAAGAAAATAAAATTACAGACCAATATACTTCATAAACATAGAAACAAAAATCCTTCAAAAACATCAACAGATTAAATTCAGTATACAAAAACAGTAATTCATAATGACAAACAGGAGTTATTCCAGGAATGCAACATTAGTTTGTCATTTAAAACTAATTGATATATTGGGGCACCTGGGTGGATCAGTCAGTTAAGCATCTGACTTTGACTCGTGGTCCATGAGTTCGAGAGCTGCATTGGGCTCTGTGCTGACAGCTCAGAGCCTGAAGCCTGCTTCAGATTCTGTGTCTTCCCCTCTCTGCCCCTCCCTTGCTCACACTCTGTCTCTCTCTCTCTCTCAAAAGTAACTATTAAAAAAATTTAAACACTGATATAATTCACTGTATTAACAGAATAAAGGAGGAAAAACTGTGTGATCATCTAAATAGATGTAGAAAAAGCATCTGACAAAACTCATCATTCATTTATAATAAATATCTCAACAAATTAGGAATAGAAGTGAACTTTTTCAACCTAAAAAATGGGCCTTTATGAAAAAAAAAAACACTCTGGCTCATAGCATGTGTATGTGAAATACTGTAGCCTTCTCTCCTAAGCTTGGGAAGAAGTCAAGGGTGTCTACACACTCACTTTTTTTCTATTATACATCGTTCTAGTGGTTTTTAGACATTTACAATAAGAAAAGGAAAAACTTAACTGACATACTGATCAGGAAAGAAGTGGTAAAACTAAACTTAGTGACGTCATGGGAAATAAGTTTAAAATTTCAAAAAGACAATTTAATTTTTTATATACTAGCAATAATTATTTAGAAATTAAATGCCCCATGTATAATAGAGCCACAAACAAAATACTTAAAAATAAATTCAACAAATGTTTAAAATACATGCAAAACTGTCACCTTGAAAACATTGCTGGGAAAAACTAAGGATGCAAACACATGGAGAAATATACAATGCTATACACTGGAAAATAATATTGTTTTAAGTTTTTATTTAAATTCCAGGGGGTTTTGAGTTAAATTCCAGTTAGTTAACATATAATGCAATATTTAGTTTCAGGTGTACAATATATGTGATTCAACACTTCCATACAACACCCGGTGCTCATCACAACAAATACCTCTTTAGTTCCCAATACCTATTTCACCCATCCTCCTGTCTACCTCCCCTCTGATAACCATCAGTTTGTTCTCTGTAGTTAAAGAGACTATTTCTTGGTTTGCATCTCTCTCTATCTCTTTCTTTTTTGAGGGGGAAGCAATATTTTAGAGTTTTGCTTTTTCTAAATGTATTTAAAATCAAATTAATTCCAGTAAAAATTCTAGCATTTTATATAAATTGACAAACAGATCTAAAGTTTATATGGAAATGGAAATGGCTTCAAATAGACAAAACAATTTTAAAACAGTGGAATTCTTACACTACTTGAACTGATATCTTCTATGAAACTACAGTGATATAGGTGGAATGACAGAGCAATGGAATAGAATAGAGTATAAAAAAAGATACTGACACATATGGTCAGTTGATGTTTACAAAGGGTCCAGGCACTTCAATGGCAAAAGGAGCCTTCAAAAAATTGCTGGAATACCTGGATATCCATAGACTTTTCATCATACCACACATCAAACATGATATTTGAAATGGGTCAAAAATTTAAATGTAAACCCTATAAAATATTAAAATCTGAAAAAAGGTAAAATTGAATCTTATCAAAATCTCAAGGTTTTTTTTCTTACATTCATCAATAAGGAAACAATAAAGTGTTTCATAGAATGAGAGAAAATATTTGTAATTTCTATCTGACAAAGGATTTGGATCCCAAACATATAAGCAAAACTTGTAATGCAATATTAATACAAATCACCTTATCAAAAAATAGGTAAAATATCTCAAAGACACCTCATAAAGAGAAGGCATTAAGAAGAGACAGTAAAGATGTTTAAAAAATGTTCTACATCATTGGACAATCCCCATGATATAGGTTGGCTAAATTTAGAAAGACTTACAAAACAAGTGTTTGTGAAGATGTGGGGTAACTGGAATTCTTTTATATTACTGGCTGGATACCAAGTTATCAGTTCCTTGGAAAAGTTAAGTATATAACTGTATGACCCATCATTCCACTGCTAGGTATTCATCCAAGAAAAATCAAAACATGTTATGTATGTAAAGGCCTGCAGAAACATACACAGTATCTTTATTTATTATGGGCTAACCTTGGAAACAACCCAAATGTCTATCGGTAGATAAATGTATAAATAGAATTTGGCACACCCATATAAGGGAATCCTATTCAGCAGTAAAAAGGAATGAAGTACATCTAATAACATAGAGAACATAGATATATCGTAAAATAAATGTGCTGAGTAGGAGAAGCCAGACACAAAAGAGCACATTCTTTGTGATTTCACTTTTAAAAAATGAAAATGAACCTATATCAACAGAAGGTAGATCAGCTCTATTGAGTCAGAATGAAAGAAGGAAAGGATCGCAAATGGAGTGAATAGAGTATTTTGAGGGGGGTGGAAATATTCTGTATTTCGATTTTAGTGTTGGTCTCATGGGTGTATATGACTCAAAATAATGAATTATAGATTTTAAATAGATGCAGTTAATTGGTCCTCAATAAAGTTTATAAGAGGGAAAAAACAATACAAATATTAAGAGTTGAAGCAAAAATAATCCAAGAAATAGAAGACAAATCTGTAAGAATATATTAATTGAAACAATGGAAATGGTCTCGTTTCCCAGGATACTGTTTATTCAGAGAAAGGCTTCTGATCCCGCCGGAAAGGGGTACATAACAAGTTAGATGGAAAGTGAGCCATATGTGTGCTGCAATCCACAGCACCCTCCACCTTTCCCAGGATGAATCTTTCTACCATTCCAAAGGAGCCATCCAAGAATTCAGTATTGTCTTTAAGGAACTTGCTCCCTATTCAGCTAATGAGTTTGTTTCTTAACTCACTCAGAAAATTAAGACCATCAAGTATGAACTTCCTTTAAAATACTCCAGATGGAATAAAAAGGTCTCCATTATCTGGTATGGCTTACCTCTCCAGCATTATTTCTTTTGAGTCTCACACTCGAACCTCCTATTACTGTTCTCTCAACAATAGTATCTCCATGCCTCAGTTACCCTCTTCTCTTGCCTTCTCATTATCTCTGGTGAATAACTGCACATATTTCAAAACTCCATTTCAGACGTTTTTCTACACAGCCTTTCTAACATCTGAGCTAGAATTAATCACTCCCTATAAGGTGATCCCATTTCAGAATAGACAGATTCTATCATTGAATCTATATTCAATTGTATTATTCTCTTTTTGTTTTTCCTGATGTATCATGTGAGCACAGGACAGATTATTTCATGCTTATCCTGTAACTTGAACAGTTTCTGGTATATTTTAAGTCAATATATACTTTTAAAAGAAATTGGGGCACTTGGGTGGCTCAGTTGGTTAAGCATTGGACTTCGACTCAGGTCATGATCTCACTACTGGTGGGTTCGAGCCCCACATTGGGCTCTGTGCTGACAGCTCAGAGCCTGGAGCTTGCTTTGGATTCTGTGTCCCTCTCTCTCTGCCCCTTCCCCACTTGCACTTTATCTCTCAAAAATGAATAAATGTTAAAAAATTAAAAAAAAAGAAAGTAATGACTTCAGTAATTTGAAGTTTACAAAAAAATGTTTATAATCTAATTTAAGTCTCACACAACCATTTGAGCTCTTCTCAGTCACCTGGGAATCCAGGGACCTGAACCTAAGCCAGATTCCAGAAGACTTAGGTACACAATGAGATGGATTAGTCCATGGGCCATTGAGTGTGGCAAAGAGAGTGCTGGGGAGTGTCATCAAATAGGCACTGACCTGTGAGCTGGACTCTGGCACTCAGAGGTTCCTCATGCCCTCCCCTGTCCTTGGAATGTGAATTCTACTTGCCTTTCTTACTCAGAGGCTGCCTCAAAGACATAGCCTCGAGATACTGATGTGATATTGAGAACACATGCATAGTAAATGTGACTGAATTCAGTTAAGGCTTCTTTATAAATTTTTAAGATTTGGTGAGCAGGTGCAGATATCCATTCCTCTTACTGCTGCCCAAGACAAGCGTCATATGTAAGTGTCCTTTGTTCATTATAACTTCCACTTAACAATCTTGAGATGCCTGCCTCTTCCTTTGGTCTCTCCCTGCCCATATGGGGGCCAGAGACACTTGGGAGGCTCTGGAGGAGGTTACAGACCATCAAAGAATCTATGAGAGTGTGCAGGAACAGACATGCCATCATGAATCAGGTAGAGCATCCATATGTAACGTAACTAGTAGAACAGGGACACCAGAACAATGGCAGTGAATTCAGAAGAGCAACTTACAAGCCAGACCCAAGCTGGTTGGCTATGCCCCATGTACCTCTGACAGAGCAAAGTGGCCTTGAAAACAGGTGGTATTGAAACAGTTATATATTCTTTGAAAGCTTGGGTGGCAATATTATGGGACAGTGGATTACACATGAAAAAGATAAAATTGAATGATCCAAGGTGCCACAAGTGAAAAGAGGCAGAGCTGGAACTTGAAGCAAAGCTTGTGATATCAAGTTTATGATTTTCCTCCTACTAATTAATAATGCCTTGGCTCAAGGAAAGAGACTTGTGCACACCTTCTATTGAAAACAAAAGGAAAAACAAAGCAATGCAGATCCAGGGGAGCACTATTTTATATAACTAAAGAGATAAGAACATTTCATATATGACTGAACAAGTGTCAAGTGCTATAAAGAAGACTAAGAATATGACACTGAGTTATAATTTCAACAGTGATAAATGATAGGAAATCTATTTCTTACATCTATCTGTAAGTATGATACTTCCCCAGGTGCACACATCTGTAACTCAAGTCAAAAATGTACTTTCATCCCTAATTGAAACATAAAGCTAAAGGACCCTTGCAGACAAGCATCCTTCTTTCTCAAGATCCCATTAACATTTTTTACATTCCCTGTATACCTGGACTCACATTTCCACTCCCAGAGGTTTTTCCTCTCAGGAATACTGCTTCCAGTGACTTTATAGGTTATTACTGTGGTGATTCCTTTGGTTAAAGTATGTTGTCCTCATGAGATCCCTAGCTACAGAATTTGGGCCTTTTCCAGGCAAATAAATTTTGCCTGTGAGAATTGTGAACCACCTCATACAATTTACTTCTCTTCTCTTGCTGGAAGATAAATACTGAATTTTCAGGACTCTCTTCTGATTCTTCTTGGATTCATGAAATCTTGTTGTGTCTAGGACACTACCTATACCATACTGAAGGTATTAGAAGGCCACGGTATACCTTCAAAGAGTGGCATGTTCTTTGCTTTAGATGACTATTTCCTGTTGATTGGGGGAGGGAGATGCATGAAAATATTAACAATTTTCATATTTATATCAGATGACTATGTCAGATTCTTTTAGATGTTATGGAACAAAGACACTCAAATGGAGAGTTAGAGTGCCATCTTCTACTCTGTCTTGGATAAAAATACCAGGTACAACCTAGTGTCGGGAATTCTGGTGGTACCTTGGCAACTCTAGAAGCAATCTTGCCAGTACTTTCAACCACTACATTGATCCAACTACTTTCTGATTAAAAGTCATTTTTTTCATGATTAAATCATATTAAGCTATTAATATTTTACTGTATTACTCATATAAAAGCAGGTATTTCATATATTTTGGCAGAATACCACTGCTACCATTAGCAGCTTTCGGCTTTTCCTCGTTGCTTCATGCTTTCTCCTTGCTTATTATTCTGATTGTCTTCCAACTTCTCATTTGTTATAACTTCTGCTTATTGATTTCTCTGTGTCTTGTAGCTCATGGGACAGCAAACCATTTGTCTCTATTTGTTAATTAATGACATATCTTGCAATAAACGACTTGGTTGGCATAACTGATGACTACTTGAGGCAGAGCACACTCTTTGGGTAGAGTTCTCATAGCAGGCCATTCCATATTCTCTATCCAGCCTATAGGTGAATTGCCTCTGGGGCTGGTGCCATTCCTGTTTACTAGTACAAAATTTGATTACCTATGAGGCATAAGCAGGTATGAAGGGGAGTGTTGAAAGCAGCAGGCAGTAGAGATGGTTACTCTTTTTTTTAAGCTCTTTTTATAGTTGGAGAAAAATATATACTCATTTCTCAAGGACTCAAACCACATTTCTCCAGAGGCAGTCCTATTACTTTGATTCCCTTTTTCCCCTTCTCTATGAATCAATGGGGCATGTATTCAAATGACCCCATTAAAAACACATAAAATAAAGAGCCCTTGACAATCTACTAGGCCATAGACTCAATTATGGTTTATCTCTTCACAAACGTAATATATTTTAAGGATGACTTATACATTTCCCTTTCATTTTCTTCTTTCCAAAATAGGGTTTCCTTATATTTAAGTTTTATCCCAGTCAGTCCTCAGATATTTAAGATCAATAATATATATTTAAATAATCTTTGAAAACTGTATCTAGACTGAAGCAGTTTAGAATGGCCCTCAGCTTTTCTTTGCTTTAACACAAACAATAGGTCAAGCTGTCTCCAACTGAACCATGTCTAAGTAAGTCTGGCTCTCTCCCCTCATTGTTACTGCTTGGCAGGCTGAAGGCCCCGAGGTCAGGTCATGGCCCCGTCTTTCCAGAGTATGATGGAGCCTGAAGTCCGGCTTCTTCTTCACTCCCTTCCAGACTGTTTAGTTGTTGTTTTTCTTCCTCAATGTGGCCAGATGGACTTTTTTATATCCTGTACTCAGCACTGTTTGGATTCAGTTTTTCAAGATGAATCCAAGTTTAACCTCTCAATGTTACAGAATCTTTCCAAGGGAAAATTTTTCCAACCACTTTTGTGCATTTAAAATGTCTAAATAATTGTATTTTAAAAAATAATTGCTTCATCCTAGCTTCATATCTGTATCTATTTGACACGAACATAGCACACACAGAGGCAGAATTCTCTATGGATTCAACTCATGCTTAGTTAAAGGAAAAGTCAATTAGAAGAATATATTTTATGTAAAAACACCCAGAGGCAATTGGGGGAAAACAGAACAAAGAATTATTTTCTCATGATTTACTTTTCTCAATTATGGTACAAAATCTTGGTACTCTTTTATTCAATTCTAAGCAAAGAGTGAATAGATCTCATCCTTTCTCTGCCTCATACCTAGATATGGGACATCTGATCTACGTGATATGCTACATCTATAAAGTAGTTCACTAGGATTGTCCCACAGGTTTAACAGCGCAAGCTATATGCAATTTCAAATGTTAACTACAAGTTGACCCTGTTTTCTTCCAGTGTTTACATGCCTAACAGTTAGGATTGAGACTCATTCTATAGGTGAAAAACATTAAAATCTTAAGTGACTATTATGGGTATTAGGGTAAGGAAATGGCACCACCGAGTCTGGAATACAGAATTTGTGGCTCTGTGTCTAATGTTTGTTTCATGGAACTTCATCAACATGGACCTTGGATGGGACCTATAGACTGCCTTTATTTAGAGTATACGAGAGGTGAAAATTTATTTCTTTCATGCCCAAACAACTAGATTTGAACAAAGCTCAAATTACCTCTCAAAGCGAAGCATTGTGGTTTTTTAGCATCCTGAAGGTATCTGTTAAATTTTGAGTGCCCTTATCCTACTCTTTTGAAATCTGAGCTGAAGGAAAGCATCAACTTTGGTTATTTTGGTTACCTATATTTATTATTTAAACTTAGCCTGTTGATAGTTCCAGGGAGATTTGGACTTTAGATTTTATTTCCAATGGTGGATTTAAAGACATTATTCCTTAATAAAATAATTTAATAAATCAGAAACTAGGTAGTAGAAGTATTTGAAGACAGAGGCCTTCCTGCCAAAACGCTAAGCCTGCTAGGATGTATGCTCTCTAGAATGGCAGAACCCCTTCAGTTTTGGATTGACACACATTCATTAAAAATAAATTAATGTTCCCATCTGGTCTGACTCATTTGATGAGAACAAGAAGTTCCTCTAAAAGTACAAATAGACAGGGGGAGGGGGATGGAAAATAAAGAGAGGCATGGGGCTAGATATGTGCAATCTTCCTAGGTCTAAAGACCACAGACATACTTTTGATGTATAACTAAAATATTCTGAGTAGAATATCAGCACTCCCACTTATGTGTGAAGACATTTATTACCCTGGATTACCCCAAAGATCAATTGAATTTTTTGTCTTTAACAGCTTTCGCTTAATCAAGTGTTAAATTATTAAGGGATGGAAATAAAGGTGTTCTGTGTTCATTCTGATTCACTTTTACAGAAGTAGTGGTGGAATTCACAAATAACTTAATTAAAATGTAAATTCCTTCAGCAGGATTCCTGAACAAGCAGCTCTGAACTTCCTTCATTCTCTGAGCCTTCTGTGGGTTACATGTGACAAACTGTAGTCAGAAAAGGGAGAAGGTAATGAAGAAAGAAAGAAAACAAAAACGAAATATATCCAAAGTTCCCAATCACCACAGTAGACTTGAAATACTGTAAATCAAGTTTATTTACTATTCTCTTTTTGGCAAAGAAAAGATTATCTCAATTTTTATGTCAGGCAATCAAAATTCTCTTTCACTTCTCAAGTTCTTAAATTACTTTCTATTCCTATTTTAATCTCTTTGGCCTTTATAAATAAAATACAGTTATCTTGGCAGAATTAATATAAAATTATTTTTTTGTTTTTTATGTGCTTAATTTAGGAATCACATTTAAAAAAAACAAATATAATATAATCCATTAAATTGATACCCTATGCATAAATTCAACCTTACACACAAAACTACCTTGATTATTCTTATGAACAATCTCAAATTGTCATGTAAAGTGAGATTTCCATTGAGTCAATGTTTTTAATTCTCTCTGTCAGCATATTTCAAGGGAAAAAGTTCATGAATGATAAGCCAAGAGATGTGCCAATTCTGACAATGTATTTTTCTTCTTTCATAGAAGAACTAGGAAAGGAATTGTATACTTGTATGAGTTATTTTTTTGAAACCTGATAATATCTTTCTCTGAGAAAGACCATATGGAGCAACCATAAAGATATGTGTGAAAGGAAGTGAGCATGTGCTATCAAGAAAAAAAATGTAGACAATATAGACAAATTATTTTTCAAATGTAATTTTATCTAAATACAATAAAATAAATTTTTTATCCTGTTCTGCATTTGAAAAATAGATTTAAACTTGGTTTGAATTAGTACTGATTCTTGGGGGGTGGGATACTAAGTTCAAGATTTCTAATAATCTCTCACTCTGAGGATCAAGAATTTTATCATAAGAAATCAGAGCCAAGTTATAATCTATAAAGAAACTATTCTTGTTTAGTTTTGGCTCCAGGTTTTCTTCACTAAAGAAAGCCAACATTTCCTTCCAAGGGACTTCTAGGATACAACAGGCCTGATGTTTTATAACATGGCTACATGTCTATATGTACAGTTTAAAATCCATGAAAATGACTGTTGCTTTTAAGTCAGGGTCCCTGAAATGGACTCAAGGAAAGAATGTGATTACAGATGTTTGGCTGGCTGCTTAGTCAGGGTCTTCTAGGGGTAATACTTTAATTGGATAACACCAACTAAGGTCTAGTCTTCCACTTAAGACATTTAGAAACTCAATTCAGTAAGTACATTCTGAGATAATCAGTCTCTCTTGGACTGGATCATGTGAATCCAATTCATAAGAGACTTAGGAGTTATATTTAGTATCATTCTCTGTGCTCTAGGCATCTGGACTTTGTCCTGCCAAATATAATCCTACCTCACAGCTTTTAAACTACCTCCCTATGTTTGAAATTCTCAATCTTCATATCTCTGTTTCATTTGGTCTCAGCTGAAACATCACTGTCTCAGAAAAGTGCCATCTGACTACCCTACCCAGAATAACTCTCCCTGATTCTTTGTTCTTCTCACTTACTTTACTTTTCCACATAGCACTTAGTGGTACCAGAAATATTATTACTTATTTAAATTTTCTACCAAATTATCCTCTCTTCCCATTAAGATATACACCTTATAAGGACACTTTTGTCTTTTTTCACTGCTGCCCCAACACTAAGAAAAACAGAAAGCTGGCGCTCAATATATTTACAGGAAGGAAGAGGAATGAGGCATAACCTTTGATTTTTACCTGTTTCACTCTATAAAAACATCACAGTAACTAAGATAGCAAAACATAAGCCCACACACAGCAAATGTAAGTTAAAAAGTGATCCCACTGCAAACTTCAAAATATGAGTAGCCATATGCTGGCACAAAACCTGTGTGATATGAGCAGCTATTAAAAAGAAACTAAGGAAAGCAAAGGCACTTCTGCAGTCCTGAAAACCGGAGAACCCAGAAACTGCCAACAGATACCTGTTCTTATTTAATGACTCTGTGTGCAAAGTCCAGTAAGCCAATAGAACCCCAAATTGGGAGAGGATACTGCAGGCTATGATGTAAGGCTACAAGAAGACCTCTGGAAATCTAGATTGTTCTGAGCTAAAAGAATGTTAGAAAATAATCAAAGAATTTATAATGTTAAATTTATGTGTTAATCTGACCAGGCCATGAAGTGTCCAGATATTTGGTCAAATATTATTCTGAGTGTTTTTGTGAGGGTGTTTTTGGATGAGATTAACATTTAAATCGGTAGACTGAATAAAGCACATTGCCCTCCCTCAGGTGAGTGAGCCTCATCCAAATATTTGAAGGCCTGAAAAAAAGAATATTCCTCCTGCCTGGCTGCCTTCAAACTGGGACATCAAGTTTTTCTTTGAACTGAAACAGTGGTTCTTCCCAGATCTCTAGTTTATCAGCTGCAGACTGAGAACTACACCATCAGTTCTCCTGGGTTTCCAGCTTGCACTTCACCCTGAAGATCTTGGGACTTGTAAGCCTCCATAATAATGTAAGCCAATTCCTTATAATATCTCTCTTTAGCTAGATGATAGATAGATGATAGGTAACACAAATCTCCTATTAGTTCTGTTTTTCTGGAGAATCCTGACAATATAATCCTCTTCAGAACAGAGTCTAACTGAAGAATAAAATATAATTGAGCCAGAAAACATTCTAGAGACAAGAGAAAGAGAAGCTCCACGTGGAATTGTTATAAGAGAGGCAATTATAAAGATAAGTTCAAAGAGGCAAGTGTAACAACTGAAAATCCAACCCTAGAACTCTATAGCTTTTACAAAAGATATTCTGGTCTATTATCTTTTTAAAAAAATTTTTTAATGTTTATTTATTTTTGCATTAGGCAGAGGTATCTTTTTTAAAATATAATTTATTGTCAAATTGGCTAACATACAGTGTATACAGTGTCTTGGTTTGGGGGGTAGATTCCCATGATTCATCACTTATATACAACACCCAGTGCTCATCCCAACAAGTGCCCTCCTCAATTCCCATCACTCACTTTCCCCTCTCCTCTGCTCCCCATCAACCCTCAGTTTGTTCTCAGTATTTAAGAACAAACTCTTAAACTCTCTTATAGTTTGCCTCCCTCCCTCTCTGTTTGTAACTATTTTTTCCCCTTCCCTTTCCTCACGGTCTTCTGTTAATTTTCTCAAGTTCCACATATGAGTGAAAACATATGATATCTGTCTTTCTCTGACTGACTTATTTCACTTAGCATAATACCTCCCACTTCCATCCACGTTACTTCAAATGGCAGGATTTCATTCTTTCTCATTGCCAAGTAGTATTCCATTGTATATATACGCCACATGTTCTTTACCCATTCATCAGGTGATGGACATTTAGGCTCTTTCCATAATTTGGCTATTGTTGAAAGTGCTGCTGTGAACATGGAAAACCTGAAAGACTCCACCAAAAAGCTGCTGATAAATAAATTCAGAAAAGTCGCAGGGTACAAAATCAATGTACAGAAATCGTTTGCATTTTTATACACCAATAATGAAGCAACAGAAAGAGAAATCAGGAAATCAATCCCATTCACAATTGCACCAAGAACCATAAAATATCTAAGAATAAACCTAACCAAAGATGTAAAAAATGTGTATGCTGAAAACTATAGAAAACTTATGAAGGAAATTGAACAAGACACAAAGAAATGGAAAAACATTCCATGCTCATGGATTGGAAGAACAAATATTGTTAAAAGGTCAATACTACCCAAAGAAATCTACACATTCAATGAAATCCCAATCAAAATTGCACCAGCATTCTCCTCAAAGCTAGAACAATCATAAAATTTGTATGGAACCACAAAAGACCCCAAATAGCCAAAGTAATATTGAAAAAGAAAACCAAAGTGGGAAGCATCACAATCCCAGACTTTAGTCTCTACTACAAAGCTGTAATCATCAAGACAGTATGCTATTGGCACAAAAACAGACACATAGACCAATGGAATAGAATAGAGAACCCAGAATTAGATGCACAAATGTATGGCCAATTAATCTTTGACAAAGCAGGAAAGAATATCCAATGGAAAAAAGACAGTCTCTTTAGCAAATGGTGCTGGGAGAACTGGACAGCAACATGCAGAAGAATGAAACCAGACCACTTTCTTACACCTTATACAAAAATAGACTCAAAATGGATGAAAGACTTAAATGTGAGACAGGAAACCATCAAAATCCTAGAGGGGAAAACCAGCAACAACTTTTTTGACCTCAGCCGCTCAACTGAGGTCTTGCTTGTCTTGCTCGACACATCTCCAAAGGCAAGGGAACTAAAAGCAAAAATGAACTATTGGGATCTCATCAAGATAAACAGCTTCTGCACTGAAAAGGAAACAATCAACAAAACTAAAAGGCATCTGACAAAATGGGAAAAGATATCTGCAAATGACATATTGGATAAATGGTTAGTATCCAAAATCTATAAAGAATTTACCAAACTCCACACCTGAAAAACAAATAATCCAGTGAAGAAATGGGCAGAAGACATGAATAGACACTTTTCCTAAGAAGACATCCAGATAGCCAGCAGACACACGAAAAGATGCTCAACATCACTCATCATCAGGGAAATACAAATCAAAACCACACTGAGATACCACCTCACATCAGTCAGGGTGGCTAAAATGAACAACTCAGTAAACAACAGATGCAGGTGAGGATGTGGAGAAATGGGAACCCTCTTGCATTGTTGGTGGGAATGCAAACTGGTGCAGCCGCTCTGGAAAATAGCGTGGAGGTTCCTCAAAAAATTAAAAATAGAACTACCCTATGACCCAGCAATAGCACTACTAGGAATTTATCTAAAGGATACAGCAGTGTTGATTCATAGGAGCACATGTACCGCAATGTTTGTAATGTTTATTTATTTTTGAGAGAGAGAGAGAGACAGAGTGTGGGCAGGGGAGAGGCAGAGAGAGCGAGACACAGAATCTGAAGCAGGCTCCAGACTTTGAGCTATCAGCACAGAGCCAGACATGGGGCTCAAACTCATGAACTGTGAGATCATCACCTGAGCAGATGTCAGACACTTAACCACCTGAGCCACCCAGGCACCCCTATTATCTTTTTTTAAGATCACAGGAAAACACATCTAAAATATAAGCAACACAAGATTATAATTTATCATATATGAAGCTATTATAATAATAAGTGCTATTATAATTTAAAAAACTCTCTCTACAGAAAAGGAAGATATAAGATATGCCCACAAAAGAGAGAAAAAAAAGCCTATAATCTTATATTTTAATAAGAACTAAAAGATAATTAAGAGAGGCAAAAATAAATTAAGATGGTTATATAAGTGAGGAAATACAAACATAAATTAGAAACAGACAAATTTAGGAATGAGACAATTATACTAAAATTAGATTTGAAAAAGGAGCTCACAGATCTCAGGAGAAAGTTTTTTTTAAAAAAGAAAAATATTCTGTCAGAAATGAAAACCAAATTAGAGGAAATGTAAGAGTAAATACATACTATGAATAGTGTCATAGGAAAAGGATGAAGATTCTTTAAAACGAACAACAACAACAAAAAAAACCCAAGAACCAAAAACAAAAGAAGGAAGAAAAGGCAGAAAAAAGAGAGGAAGAGGAGTTCAGTTGAAAACTATTGTCACAGAGGGCGCCTGGGTGGCTCAGTAGGTAAAGTATTTGACTTTGGCTCAGGTCATGATCTCTTGGCTTGTGTGTTTGCGCCCCTCATCGGGCTTGTGCTGACAGCTCAGAGCCTGGAGCCTGTTTCAGATTCTATGTCTCTCCCTCTCTCTTTGCTCTCTCTCTCAAAAATAAACATTAAAATTTTTTTTGAAAAAAAATATTCTCACAAAAATAGCAATTCACAGAGAGAAAATTTAATGTTAAGAACAAATACAAAAATTTATATTTAAAAAATGAATGATGTGAAATGGACAAATTCCTTGATATGCCAACTACAAAAGCAAACTCAAGGAGAAATAGATGTTGATGGCTCTCTACCTATTAAAGACATTGAACTTGTGGTTAAAAACTTCACAAAGAAAACTTATTGAATTGTAGCAAACTTTAAGGAATTAATATTACCAATGCCATAGGAAATCTTGCAAAAATTTCAAGAGGAAAAAATACTTCTCAACTTATTCACTGAGGTCAGGATTACTCCGAGGCCAAAACCATACAATGACATTACAAGAAAAGAAAACTACAGCTCAACATTCCTCATGAACAAAGACACAAAAATTCTAACCAAAATGTTAGCCAAACAGAATCCAACAGTACATGAAAAGGAGAGTGGTTTATTCCAGGCATGCAAAGTGTTTTAACACTTGAAAATCAATCAGTGTAATTCACCATATTAACAAATTAAGAAAAAAAAGCCATATAAAAATCTCAGGAGATGCAGAAGAAGCATTTGACAAACCTAATATACATTCTTGTTAAAATTCTCAGCAACTATGGATAAAAGGGAAGGTCGTCAACCTGATAAACCTGATAAAGTGTATATAAAAACCTAGTGGTACTTAATGATGAGAAAATGACTACTATTTCCTCCTAAGATCAAGAAGGGAAAGGGTATCTGCTGTGACCATTTATATATAACATGTTCCAAGAAGTTAAAAAAAAAAAAGAGAGAGAGAAGTAAGAGGGGTTTCTATTAGAAAGAGGTAAATTGCTTATATTCACAGAGAACATGGTCATCTATGTAGGACATCTGATGCAATCTACTAAGAAAAACTACTAGGACTACTCATAAAGTTATCCAGATTGTAAAGCTTAGTGTGTGTGTATATATATATACACACACACACATATATACACACACAAATATCAAGTGTATTTCTATATAATAACTAACAACCAAGAATTGAAATATTCAACAGTGTCATTTTCAATTGCCTCAAAATATGAATTACTTAGGGATAAATCTGGCAAAAGTACAGAACAGTTGCACTGAAAACTATAAAACACTGAGAAAAAACAAAGACCTAAAAAAATGGAGATACATACTCATATTTATGAGTTGGAAATCTCAATATTATTAAAATGCCATTTTTTTCTTCAATTGGTCTATAGATTCAACACAATTGTGATAAAATTTAAATATATTTTCTTATAGAAATTGAACGCTGTGTCTAAATTCATTTGGAAATGTAAAGGGCCTAGAATAGCTAAAGTAATTTTGAAAAAGAACAAAACTGAAAGGCTAATGCATTGGTATAAATAGATCAACATTATAAAAGACATAGAAATGTATCATGAGATAATGGACAACTGACTTTTGACAATGGTGCAAAGGCAATTCATTGGAGAAAGTATAGCATTTTCAACAAATGATGCTGGAAAAACTGGAAATCCACATGCAGACAAATGAAACTTTGACACATACTTTGCACCATATACAGAAACTTAATCAAAATAATCATAGATCTAAATATAAAACTAAAAACACTGAGGTGACTGACAGTGTTTGAGTGTCTGACTTTGGCTCAGGTCAGGATCTCTTGGTTCGTGGGTTCGAGCACCACATTGGGCTTTGCAGTGACAGCAGAGCCTGCTTAAGATTCTCTTTCCCTCACTCTCTGCCCCTCCCCGATCATGCTCGCTCTGTCTCTCTCTCTCACAAATAAATAAATGTTAAAATTTTTTTAAAAACTAAAAAAAATATAAAAGTTCTAGGAAAAAACAGAAGATAAAATCTTTATGATCTTGAACTAGGCAAAATGTCTTAAGTATTACAGTAAAAATACAATCCATAAAACAATTTGATCAGTTAACTTCATCAAGATATTAAAAAGTGTTCCTATTTAAATTACACTGTCACAAAAATGAAAATATGAACCATAGAATATAAGAACAATTTTGTGAAGCATGTATCTGATAAAGGATGTGCATCCAGAATATATAGAGAACTCTCAAACTCTGTAAAGAAAAAAAAACAACCCAATAAAAAATGGCTAAAGATTTGAATAAATACTTCAACAAATAATATATTCAGATGGCAAATAAGCTCAAGGAAAGATATTCAGCAACAGCCCCAAACCAGAAACTACCCCAATGCCTGTTGAGAGATAAATGGATAAACATAGTGGGGCATATCCATAGAATGGATAATATATAACAATAAATGGCAATAAACGATTGCTGCATGCAACAATGCAGATAAATCTCAAAATACCTATGCTGAAAAAAAATATGCAACCATGGTTGTCTAGATATGGAAATAGGGAGGGATCAGAGGGAGGGATAACAAAGAGACACAAACTTTTGGGAGTGATGGGTGTATTTACTATTCTCTACACTCTTGCTAACTCTTCTTTTACCTTTTTGTATAGTTGCAGAGATTGAAATGTTTGATTCTATATTATTAATAGTGGCTTTATTCAACAATGAGCTTATATAATTCCTGAAAGTTTAACAATCTGCTCTTGGAACTGGTTGGGCAAGCTCTAGCACACCAGTGTAACTCACCCTCCAAAAAGAGCTAGGTCCAGATGATTTCAGATTAGAATTCTAACAAAGCATCAAAGGTCCAATGTTACATAAAATTTTCCAAAGTATAAAAACGAAGGAAAACTTTCAACTTCTTTTTAGAGCAAGTGAAACATTGATATATAATTCTGATAGAGATAGTATAAAAATTAAATTAAAAACTAATGCCACTTATGAATATCAATGATAAAGTAGTAAATGAAACGATAATGAACAGAATCCAATAGCAAATTAAAAAAATAATAAAATCCATTAATATAATATATAATAATAATAAATCTACAAATTATATATACATATATATCCCCATGGATGCTGCAAAAACCTTGGCCCAAATTCAACACCCATTCCTAATAAAAACACTCTAATAAATACAAATTGTTAAATGTCCTGGAAAGGTAGATAAACACAACTATCAAAAAATGAGAGATGAATGTGGAGAGACTATAGAAAGCAGAATAAGTTTGCATGTCTTTAGGATCTAAGACTTTAGTGTAAAAGAAGAGAGATACACATATAACATCAAAAACATAAAAATTAATCCCCATTTTGAATTGGAAATATAAGTATAAATTTGATACGTTTTCTTTTAAAAAATACCTATATCCGATTTGCTGAACGCTGAACATATCTAGACGAGAACCTACATTTGGGGATCTCAAAATCATCCTCTAATAAAGATAAAATGCTCTTTACAGAAATGGTGGATTCTAGACTTAATGGAGAAAATACAGAGGATGAAACATGGAGTATCTCATCAGTGTAGAAAATAAGGACTCAGAAACCACCATGATAAGACTGAAGTTGGGATAATTAGAATACTAATAAAGATAAATGAAATATAGTTAACATATCAAATATATTTACTTCCATGAGTTCACAGGGATGTCCCCCCTCCAAAAGACATTTTGATGGTAGTAGCAAGTGAAAATTATTATTTTAAAAATGAAATAAAGCATGATTTGAAAAGTTAATCAGGGGAAAGAAAATGTCAGACATACTATGCATTTATTGTATCTTTCATTTATCATCTGTATCTCAGTGTAACCAAATAGTTGATGAAGGGATGCTTCTATTTTACAGAAGTTTTCCAGTTCCTCATTAGAAAAAGGAACAATAAAATTAGAATATGTTGATGACACTGTATTGTAAAATTAAAATTTCCTGGGAGTAAAGAGCAAGAACTTAAATGTTGTCACACACAACACAAAAAAAGGCAAATATGTGAACTGCTGAATGGTTAATTAATTCAATAATGGGAATCCTTTCTGAATGTATACATTTATTAAATCATTATGCTGTACACTTTGAATATCTTACAATTTTATTTCTCAGTTGTATTTCAATAAAGAAAAAATATTAATTTTCAAACCTTTTACAAACCCTAATGAATTAATGTAACGGATAATCATCAATGACTGCTAATATCAGAGACAGAAATCCAGACATCACGCATCTACCGATGAATACACAAATATCTATAAAGTAGCCTTGTAAAAGTTTAACAAAAACAAAACTGAATTTGGGTCTGATCAAGCCTTTTTTATCAGTCTGGGTCTAAACAAGATACAGAAACCATATAGTAATCTGAATAGGAAAAGTTTTTTTTAATGTTTATTTTGAGAGGAAGAGAGAAAATACACACACAAATTGGGGAGGAGCAGAGAGAGAGGGAGAGAGAATCCTAAGCACACTCCATGCTGTCAGCACAGAGCTGGATGGAGGGCTTAATCTCACAAACAGAGAGATCATGACCTGAGCCGAAATCAAGAATTGGATACTTAACAGACTGAGCCATGCAGGTGCCCCAGGAAAAGTTTAATATAAAGAAATATTAACTATATTTCAGGATTGGTACAATAAGGGATTGCATACTATGGAGTAAAGAGAATTCTTAATAATATAGGAGTGGCAGTAGGGAGTAGCCACTGGCCCAACGTCTGAAACAGAAACAAGAGAAGAATCTTGAAATCAGGGAAAGACTACCAACCAGGAATGAGATCTAAATCTCATGAGAGGGTGTGGTCAAGAAACACTGAATAGCAGATTCACTGAAATGCCACATGGAGGGATTTGCTGAGAATCCCAGAAGAAGCTGCCCAAGAGGAGACTCACAGTGGAGGAACTCACTGGAAAAATATTCTGTGAAGTAGTTGAGAAATTTCTCCCACAAGAAGGTGCTTAAACTGGAACTTCTTGCAAAAATACCTAAAGGGGTGCCAGGGAAGTCATCCACAGGAGGTGCCTTGTGATGCTGGCCACCTTGCATGCCACAGCCAGGAGGCAGAATTCCTTTTCTCCTCTAGAACCCCTACTGATAGAGCTGAACATCATGCCCGCTTGTAAGACAAAATATTTTCCAGTATCATAAGCAAGGTAATGACAGGTGGATTTGGAACTGAGGAGCCATATAGATGGATAACTGGAAAACTTTTTTTTATTAGGTTTTTATTGAGAGAGAGACACACGGGGGGGGGGGAGGAGAGAGAGAGAAAGTGAGCAGGGGAGGGGCATAGAGGGAGGGAGAGAGAAAGCGTCCCAAGCAGGCTCCATGCCCAGTGTGGAGCGTGACACAGAACTCAATCTCACGACCCTGAGATCATGACCTGAGATGAAACCAAGAGTTGGATGCTTAACCGACTGAGCTACTAGGTTCCCCCAAAGGGGTGTTTTAGTTAACTTAGACAACCATAACAAAATACTGCAGACAAGGTCGCTTAAACAACAGATAATTATTTTCTCACAGTTCTAGGGGCCAGAAGTTCAAGATCAAGGTGCCATCAGGGTTAGTGTCTAGTGAAGCTCTTCCTGGCTTGCAGACAGCTGACGTCTTCCTGTGTCCTAATGTGACTTTTCTTCTGTGTGCAGATGGAGAGAGAGAGAGAGAGAGAGAGAGAGAGAGAGAGAGAGAGATCTATGGAGTCTCTTCCTCTTCTTATAAGGACAGCAGTTCTATCACTAAGGCCCCACCCTCATGGCCTTATTTAATCTTTACCATTTCTTTATAGGTCTTATCCCCAAATACAGTCATATTGGGGGTTAGAGCTTCAAAATATGATTTTGGGGACTGCACAATACAGTCCTCAACAAGATGTAAAGCAACATGTTTACTTCATGGGGATACATCAGAAAATTTTAAACAAAGAGTGAAGGGGAAGTCTATTGATTAAAAATAAATCAACATTTGAAGCTAAAATAAAGCTATTTTGGCAAATGTGAACACTTACTAGATATTTGATGATAATAGTTAACGTTTTCAGAAGTGATCATGGATAGTGGTTTTTTTACAGTTCTCCTGTTTTGAAGTTATGTGCTGAAATATTTACATATAAACTGATATAATGTCTTGGATTTTCTTCAGCATAAATCAGTGGAGAAAGGAAATGGATGAGGGTAAATATTAGGTAAGATTGCCATAAATTAATACTTGCTGATGCTGAGTAATAGGAGAGCTCTTTAGCCTATCTCTCTACTTTTGTATAAGTTTTACATTTTCCAAAATAAAAAGTGAAAATAACAGTAAGTATGCCTATAAATAGAAAGACTAAAAATTGTAAGAGAATATTATGTACAATTCTGTCAATTTCTTTATAAATATGTCTATATTTTAGAAGAATATAAATTAAGAATATAAATTATTGAGTGTCCTCAGAACTGGAAATTGAAATAAACCAACTGGAACGTTAACTATTAAAACAAATTGCTAGGGGCGCCTGGGTGGCTCAGTTGGTTAAGTGGCCAACTTTGGCTCAGGTCATGAGCTCGTGGTTCGTGGGTTCAAGCTCCACATTGGGCTCTGTGCTGACAGCTCAGAGCCTGGAGCCTGCTTCAGATTTTGTGTTTCCTTTTCTCTCTGCCCTTCCCCTCTTTCTCAAGCTCTGTCTCTCTGTGTCTCAAAAATAAATAAACATTAAAATTTTTTGAAAAAAAATAAATTGCTAAACTCCCTTCCAAAAAGATGCCACAACTACATGGCTTTGCATGAAATTTCTTCCAAGCTACCAAAGGCCAGAATGTTTCACAGTGTACAAATTTTAGAACTTCTATATCATGCTGGCCAATAAAGTCCACAATTTGGTATCACCTTGCACTGAAAGCTATTTGAAAGGAGAGACCATATTTTAAATTAAAAAAAAACAAAATCAATAATAGCATTAAGGAAATAAAGTAGTGGTGCTATCAACAGTTTGAATTTTTGAGAACTTTCTTGTGATACAGCCAAGATGGCATTGGAAAGACAAAGGAACATAAGAGTGGAGGAACCTCCAGACCATCACAAATTAAGAAGGGGCTTTAGGATAATACAGAGCTCCTGAACAGTAGAGTGTGCATTAATCCAGAAAAGCAGGAAACTAATTTAAGGAATACAAGGGCCCTGGGTCTGGCTTTGCCTTTGGACTCTACTTTTTGTTGTGATCATCTATAGCCATGGCCTAAGTAACAGTAGATAGAAATCTGCAGTGATCATTGAAGGAAGCAAAGCAATGATGATACTGATTTCCATATGTCATTCCTAAAATCATTTTGAAAAACGAAATTAGTAGGCTGAGAATAACTGTGAGTGAAAATAGGCACTTAAAAGGAGCCTTCCAATTATCACTAGCAGAATGGCAAAGGGCAACTACCAATTCTTTGAAGAGAGAGAACTGTCATGTAATATCCAAATTCCACTTTATAGTTAATTAAAAATTGATGAATATATTTATACCTAAATTATTCATATAAGCAAAATGTATTAATTTATCACCCCACAGCATAGGTTCATTTCTTTTAACTCTTTTGCCATATTCATAAATCCTGGCTTCAATAAATGCTCCAGGCACATCCTGAGAACAGATACTTTACACTCATATATGTTTAGACTTTTATGTTGTTTCAAAACAATTCCAAACATATGATCTCAACCTTTTAGGGCTCACCTTGCTTTTCCAATACTTTGTGACATTCTATCTCCATTCTCTCTTTTCCACTTTCCTACTACCAGTCAATCTGTGCCGTCTGAATTTGTGTCACATTTGTCACATTTGTATTTATTTTTCTAACATAAATGCAGAACTCACTTCCAAGAAATGTATTTTAAATTTGTTCTCCACTGTATACAGCATAGTTGTAAATAAAGATACTTCTAATGCCTAGCCTCTGTCCTGTGAGAGTCTGTTCCTTGCAAAGTCACCACAGCATGGGAGATTGTGGAGGAAATGCAATAAATACTTTACAGGTGTGATGGCAGAATGTAATGTGAAAAAGTCTTAGCACTATCATCTCTAGAATGTTTATTTATTTATTTTAATGTTTATTTATTTTTGAGAGAAAAAGAGCATGATTGGGGAAGGAACAGAAGAGAGAGAGAGGGACAGAGGTTCTGAAGCAGGCTCCATGCTGACAGGTGAGAGCCCAATGCCGGGCTTGCACTCAACATGAGATCATGACCTGAGCCGAGTTGATCACTCAACTAACTGAGCATTCCAGGCGCCCCTAGAATATTTAGGTGCATATGCTACACCTTATGAATGTATCTTATCATTTGAAAAAAATAGGTCTTACTTGAAGATTAGCTGTTGCAGGATTCACTTGTCCTTTTAACCTCATTCCAAGAAGTGAATGAATCCTATGAGATTCTCTGATATTGACACCTGGTGAAAAGTACTGACAGCGCTTAAGATCTCTATTATAAAGACCAAAGAATGGATGAAAGTCTATACCTCTTGTATCACTGCTTTAACTTTTACCTTAAAAAGAGAATTGAAAAATCTTACACAGGAGTTTGTAGTTTACATTTCTCTAAACTGACGTCTGCTTAATAAGGCCAAGCCTGGCTCACTTCTTACCAAGTGGTCAGTGTCTCCTCCTTAATGGTGCTGACAATGTGGTGCTATGCAGCATACGATTTTCAATGAGGGGATTTCTGATGCTTTTCTTTGACTAAGAAAATGGTTTATAAAATAACAGAGTATTATGAACTTAGTTAAAACTAGAAGGACCATATATCTCAGTTCTCCCAAGGAAATAAGTTTTGATTTATTGTCCAGAATGATTTACTTCTAGTGTCTTCTTTCAGTGTCAAAAATATTCCTATGTGGGAGATAAATTATATGGCCATCATCTGAAACCCATGGCCTCCCAGAGGTGAGTAGCATCCATTTCATCCTCAAACCAGATAAAAGTTGGAATGTAATCATAGACTGCAGCTCTTTGCAAAAGCAACTGTGGCCTGCCAGCTACAAAAACATCGAGTTTTGGCTCTTGATCTGCTTGTATAGTAAACAACAAATTTTAAAAAAAATGTATGAAAACAATAACTGGACATTATATCAAGAAATTAAATCAAATCAAATCAAATTAAATTATATATAACCACTTGCCGTTAACCAGAATAATCATTCCTACATAATAAGTGATAAGGAAGGGTTGCAAATAGAATACACATAATATTTTGAAAAATTTAAACACAAATAAAACTGTGGAATATAGTTCAGAAAGAGAGAAATAGTATTAACACAGTAGAATTAGAGGCTGACATAGTATTCCTTTATAATTTTCTATAATTCTATTACATTAGTCATTGGCAAAACAATAGAAGAAAACTACAGAAAAAATAGAATATAATTTATCAACATAAAGTTATATGATAGTATTGAAGAACAGCTTCCAGTCAGTTATAAGGTGATAACCTCTTTTATTTTAACCACCATTAAAGTTTTTAATCAGTTATTGGCTGAGATTTACATTGTTTTATTCTCAATTTTGGGATTTCCATTTACCTCATCCTACCTGAAAATATATTCCCTTTACATGGATTGATACATATCTACTTACAATTGTGATAGTCAATGGCTTCATGACTAAGAAGAACAGAAAACTTTGTTCTCTGTGGGCAAATGTGCCTCTGGGAAGGACATTTTGGATATCCTTCTAGCTGACATATAATAGTAATATGCGCGACCTTTCTAAAGATGGAAAAATATATACATGAAAAGTAATACTTTGTTTTTTATATACAAAAAGAAGCTGTGGAAAGGAAAGGGAGACTTTAAAATCTGCAGTCCTGACACTGAGCCTCCATTCTGCCATGAGTGGTGTGACCTTGGGCAAGTCCTTCACTCCGTAGAGGGATAATGAGGAACAAATGTGATAATACAACAGAAAGCATTTGTAAAGTGTAAAGTCCTATACACATGTTGACTGTAGTGCACATCATTATTACAGAAACATCAAAAAAATTGAGCATAAAGTAAGATGGATGTAATAGTATTGGCATGCATTTAAATATAAACTAAAACAAAACAAAACAAGTACTACAGTTAATGATAAAAGAAAGAAGAAAAAGGGAAATAACTGGGATTATTTCTGAACATACCAAAGTTTTCTTTGGAATTATAGAGCAGAGTGATGTACATTGCTCCAAATAATAATGCAATTATAGAAAACTTTAAGTCATTCTTTCTCTGCAAATAAAAATGATACCGTCTTTTCACAGTAATGCATAGTAAGTCAGTACTTTTAAACTATTTTGAATTGGCTCAAAAATAAGGTGCTGAAGATATTTGCTACCTCATAAATCCAGCATAGAAAATTCCTGAGATTCCACTATGGTTGAAATTGTGGTGAATATAAATTGAGAGAAAAAATATTTTAAAATTACAAAAAGAATCAAATGACACAACAAGTATTGAATTAAAAAAGAAAGAACCAGGGGCACCTGGTTGGCTCAGTCAATTAAGCGTCTCACTCTTTATTTTGGCTCAGGTCATGATCTCATGGTTGGTGAGTTTGAGCCCCACATGGGGTTTAGTACTGACAGCGTGGAGCCTGCTTGTAATTCTCTTTCTCTCTCTCTCTCTCTGACCTTCCCCCACTCTCTCTGTCTCTCTCTAAATGAATAAATAAAATCTTAAAAAAAGAATTACAAAAAAGAAAGAACTAGAAAGCCAGGTTTTCTAGCCATTGGAATTGGACTCTTATTTAAAATCAACTGTGACAGGTTAGATCACTCAAATTCAGTGCTAAAGTTAGCAGAATAATTATTCTGTGAAGTAGAAGTGGAAAAGAATTCAATTTGATACACAGCGTATAAATACCAAAGATTTTTTTCAAATAGAAAATATTTTCATATACTAATAAAGTCACTTTTAATATATGAAGCTTATAGAACTTCCAAGTGCCTCATTTTAGAAAAAGTCCTGAAGAAACAAACATCAAGCATACAATGTTAGTAATTGTTGTGGTCTCTGTCAATAAAACAGTTCAAGACTGTTGAAAAGAGTAAGGCTATCAAGAGCACTCAATGCATTTCTAGAAATTGTCAATGTTTCCACTATTCCAATGATCACTTTGAACCTTAGGAGTTGAGTCCCATAAAAAAAAAAAAAATCAGTAAACTGAATGGTCCTTTACCAAAACCTACTGCACAACATCAAGCCCCTTTCCTGAAGGATTTCACCTTAATGTGTGAAATTAATCCTTGTTCTGGAGCAACGGGTTGGGTG
Organism: Cryptoprocta ferox; assembly: GCA_028646485.1. Taxonomy (NCBI): domain Eukaryota; kingdom Metazoa; phylum Chordata; class Mammalia; order Carnivora; family Eupleridae; genus Cryptoprocta; species Cryptoprocta ferox. Next base: position 74,889,427 of record CM053577.1, read on the forward strand.
CCTTAAAAGCCTACTTGTTTCCTTGAATCGTGCCTTGCAACCCAGATGAGTTTAGTATTTCAGAAGCAGACACTAGGGGAAGCGGTGAACCTGCCAATTCTGTAACAGATACCGGCATGTCGTCACGTCTCACAAAGACCACCTTTGTGGACCGCATTCTTTTCCCATCAGGCTGTGCAGCGTTGACCTGTGGTGTGTTTTTAGTTTCCAAAGAATGCTGATCCGCTCTAAATGATCTACTGAAAACTGAGTGTTGAAGCACAAATGAAAAGTGAAAAGTGCCATTTAGCACACAACGTAATTATTTCATGGCCTACTGCAAGTTAGCAAAGGCACGTTTCAGCTTTTAAGATGTGAAAGCCAGACCATGCTGTATCATAATATTTTGTGTGTTTTCTGGAAACAGCTTTAAATCCCCCTTTTCCTGGGTTGGTGGCTGCTGAGAAGGAAGGGAGAAGGGAATGATATTTTCATGTGGAATAGCTTTTTAAAGACTGAGTAATAAAACCTTGATTAAGTGAACAAACATTGAATTCAATATCTGCAATAGCTAGATCCTTTCAAAAGAAACTAGCTTAACCTCAGGAAATGGCATAAACAATCATAGCTATTAAATTCACTTTGTACTAAAATTTAATCCAACCAAGTGCACCATTAAAGTCAATACCATGAATAGCCATACAGTGTGGACATGTATACACATACTAATTTTTAATACCACATAGGTTTAATTTTATACGCATTCTATATAGTGCATGCTAAGTGGAAGAGAAGGTAAGTTTATGTGACTTCCAATTCTCACCAAGATTCCTTCAATAAATTAATCTTTATGATGGCATAAAAGATGCCATTTTTTCTAGAAACATCTAAGAATCTATAAGCTAGTATTGTTGGTCCTAATTGAGAATAACTTCCTTTTTTAAATTTTTTTAAATGTTTATTTATTTTTGAGAAACAGACAGACAGTGTGCGAGCTGGGGAGGGGCAAAGAGAGAGAGAAACAGAATCTGAAGCAGGCTCCAGGCTCTGAGCTGTCAGCATAGAGCCCAATGCCAGCTCCAACGCATCAACCTCAAGATCATGACCTGAGGCGAAATTGGACGCTCAACCAACTGAGTCACCAAGGCGCCCCGAGAATAACTCCTAATTAGAGAAAAGAGAAAAGATAAAAAGGAATTACATCTTTTACCAGGAAAATTCTAAATGTTTGCAGTCGGAGCTCTTACAGGAAAGGATTTTCCCCTTTGACTCACCACCACACACCACTATATCACAAATAAATTTTGAGATAAGATAATTTGCTTCTCTGCCCAGATATCAAGTAATAGAAGAAAAAATAAAGTTTCTTTCCTACTTTCAGTGGATTAATTTCTTTTTGATTTTCCAGAAAAACTTTTAACAAATGATACTCTTGTGATTGCATATTTTCCCACCTGTGTCTGTAACAGCTAAACTGGAACAGTACCTTTACTGACCTCAGTATAATGACTGCTGTCTAGAACCTTCTTGATAAATGTTATTTGTTTTTGGTTTATTTTTTTAATTTTTTTAATGTTTATTTTTGAGAAAGAGAGACACAGAGTGTGAGCGGGGTAGAGTCAGAGAGAGAAGGAGACACAGATTCCGAAGCAGACTCCAGGCTCTGAGCTGTCAGCGCAGAGTCCAATGCGGGGCTCGAACCCACAAACTGTGAGATCATGACCTGAGCTGAAGTCGGCCGCTTAACCGACTGAGCCACCCAGGAACCCCGATAAATGTTATTTGAATGAATCAAGACTTTCGTGGATCTCAGAATAGCCTATTAGCTTTTATCAGTGTGAAATGTAGAAATCACAATATGATAGTGAGGGGGGAATGTTTGCAACATTTATGCTGTATACCTCAACTCAGACTTTTGCCCTACTCTCAGAACCAGCCACTTCTCAGTGCTGTTTTTTTCATTCCAGTCAATCCCCGTAGCTTGTTGAGAAAGACTTTCATTGAGAGAGTGATAAAAAGCATCCCCAACTATATTTATTCTGTAATTCTTTACTAAGTGCCCACTACATACCAAGCACTCTGTCTGGCAATATGAATAAAGACTTAAAGATGATATTTGATACTATTTGACAAATTAGCTCTTGTTTGTTATAACACCATGAAATTATTTAAGGAACAGTTAGTTATTGATTTTTCTACCATATGTCGGGCACCAATTCTCACAATAACTATGAATTAAGTGTTATTATCATATCCCATTTCAGATGAGGATACTCATGCACAGAGGAATAAAGAAATTTGCCCAAAGTCATATAGGTGGTCCTTCTACAGCCAAGATTTGGACCAAGAGTAGCCTGGCTCTGAAGAAAGGATCTTAACCACTAAATTATGCAACAAGACTTGCTGGGTATGATGAGAAAGGAAAGCCTTGCAATATTATGTGATTTGTGTTAGAAGTATATTTTTAGACTGTAATATAGCTCTTTCTGTGGCTTAGCCAAAAGTTTTAGGTAAAATAATCACATATTTGCTAAACCACTCCAAAGAAATATATCCATTTGATAAAGACTTTTTCTCTGAATTATCAGTTGAACATTATTCATTTACAGACCTTCGACAAATTGTACCACTCACACAAACACAGTAATTAGTTTTAATTTCCCTTTGTCCACATAAAATAAAAGTAGGGTAATTGATATCTTGGTACTGAGAATTTCATTCTGCCTAAAAGCCAGTTCAGCACTTTACTTGAAAGGATATTTGATAATTGTCAAGAATCTTCAAATTCTGATGACCTGTGCCTGAAAAGGTTATTTTATGAATTGAATTTCCTGTAACATGTTTTACAAATAAATTCTGGGTCTTAGATTTTGATGATGCTTATTTCTGTTTGGCCTTAGTCTTCTTCCCCTAAGAAGAAGATTTTAAGATTATAAATACAAAGAGCTCCACAGCTCTTTTTACTGTAAGTGAAATGACATCTGGTTAAGTGGATTCAATGTTTTAAGAAATGCCTCTCAGTCATAGACTTTCTTTTATGTCCTAACTTGGGCTTTGTTCTCTATCAAAATGCTTCATTGTTCTACACTCTGTTGCCCTCCTTCTTTTCATATGTATTTTGAAGTCTTTCTCCTTCCACTGTAAATATTTAAAATGTGTTTTTAATGGTCCATGCTTTGGTTTATCAAATATGTATGAAGGATCTATTATGCGCTGGTACTGTTTATGAGTTGGAAATATGAAGGTGAATTACATTTGGCATTATTTTTAGATTGCTTACATTGCATACTAATGCTCAATTTATACAAAGGAAAGTGTGTGCAGTATATATGTCTAAACTATAAAGTTCACAACAAAAGGAAAACCTCTGAACCTAGCATCCAACCCAAGAACCAGAACCAGAACCCAAGAACCAGAATACCATCAAAATTACAAAAATCTACAGGTTCATTCTCCATTCCATTCCCTCTGCTTCCTCTCAGGAGGCAACTACTACCTGAACTTATCTTTTTCATTCCCTTTCTTTTCTCCTGACTGTTACTGTTTTTTTCTCTTCCCTTTTCTTTAAGAGTTTTAATATGGGTGCATATATTTACTTTCACTGTTCTATAATATTTTATTCCTTAAAAAGATACAATTTTATTTATCCTTCTACAATTGAGGAAACTTTGGTTTACTTTCAAATTTTGCTATTATGAACAATAACGCAAAGGACATACTTGTATATGTTCTTTAATGCATGCTCTAGAATCTCTTGTACACACTTTGTAGTGAAATTGGTAGGGATGATAATAGGAAGATCCATGTTTTTATGGATACCAATTAATACCAAATTAAACTCCCATCAGAATTGCATAAGTGTCTCCATTTGTCCTATATTGGAAATTACCATGCTTCTTAAGTTTTGCCCAACTAGTCTGTGCTAAATAATGTTACAATATTAAAACATGATTCCTAATGAAATTTAATATATTTAGCATGTGTCTGGATCATTTTTATTGACTCTTCTATGAAATACTGCTTCATATAATTTGTTTCCTTTTAAAAATTTTTCCATTGTAACATAAGCATTAAAGATTTTGGTCCATTAAAAAATAATTTTGATGTATGGTATGAGTTATAAAGCACATTTCATTTATTTTTAATATAATATACAATAAATAAGCTTCATTTATTTACAGACTTATTTATTCCCAAGCGCCCTTCAAAGTCACCTCTCTTATATGTCCAACTTAGGTCTGTTTCTGATATATCTTTTTCATTCTATCAGTACCTGTCTATTTCCTGTGCCAATGCCACATGGCCTCAATGAGCTTTATAATATAATCTTACTTTTCTTTTTTCAGGGGTATCTGTATTCTTATTATTAGTCCTCAAAATCCCATTGGAATTACATTAAATCTATTGATCATTGGAGAGAATGACATCTTTATGATATGGAATTTTCTTTCTTATGAAGACATTATAATGTCTTTTAATAAAATTTCATACTTTTTTATGTATACATGTTTTACTGTATTAATGCCTAGATGTCATATCACTTCTTTTTTAATTGGTTTTGGTAAGTGATATTTTTGTAAGAATATAACCCCCAATAAATCAAGCTTTTTACAGATTTCAAATCTTTTAAAAAGTTCACTGATTTTAAGGGAAGGGGAAAAAAGAGTTAGGGAGAGGGAGGGAGACAAAGCACAAGAGACTCTTGAATACTGAAAACAAACTGAGGGCAGAAGGGGGAGGGGGAAAGAGGAAGGGGAGTGATGGTCATGGTGGAGGACACTTGTGGAGCACTGGGTGTTATATGGAAACCAAGTTGACAATAAACTATAAATTAAAAAAATAAAAATAAAAAAATTAAAAGTTCACTGATTTTAATTGAACTATCAAAAATTGTAAGATGTGTGTTAACATCTCCCACTTCAATGGATATTTGCAAGTTTCTTCCTAGAATATATGTAAACTTTTGCTTTTTTACATTTTGAAGCTTTATTTTTTAGTGCATTCTAGTTACCTTTCTGTAAACTGAAATTTTCCATGCTTAAAATGATTGTAATTAGTATTAGAAGTTATTTAATAAGAGTCAGTTAATATTTACATCAGAGCTATATTACTCAGTCAATAATACCTGACTAAGCATTGTTAGGTGGAAGCACTAGTGTTTGGCCAGGTATAATTTTTATTTGTTTAGTTAAATTAAATCTTTATATTTAATTTTTCCCAAATGTAGTCATTTACTTTATTTCCTACTAGAAACATTTAGTAAATAATAAGAATGAAATAACTTCCCAGTATATAGCCTAAAATTTAAAAAAAAGTTTTCTATTTATTCATTTAATTGAGATCCTAAGTATACAGGACCACACTGGTCATGTTCTTCAGCCTTTTGCTATGTCCTTATCATTGATTTCTACATAATCTGTATGTTCGCTTGCATCTCCTGATTCTGGTTTCTTCTCTTTATTCCAAGAGGCACCAATCTTAGTAAATTTAATGCACATCTTGCTATTTATCTGCCTGTCATTTATTTTCAAAGTTGTTCTTCTGGAAAAAAATAATATACATTTTGGGTTAATGGAATTCTCATAACTGGTATAGCACTACAAATAACATTCCCTTTCACATTTTACCTTAACAGTCTTCTTTATATTTAGTCATGTTGCTCTTATTTACATGGTTCTTTTCACTTGTATTAATGTATACTGTAAATTTACAATACATTAACTATAATTATCCTTAGTGACACTTAGGCTGTCTCTAATTCTTTGCTTTCAAAAACACTTAACTTAGAATAATGTTATTCATGTCTCTTTGAAGACCAGTGTGAACACTTCTCTGGGCTATATATCTAGCATAGAATTGCTGGATGGTACACATATTATATATACTGTAATATATACTAAATATGTACTAATATACTAAAATATATGTGTATATATATAATATATATTTCATATTTATATATTTTATATTTTGTATATATTATACACATATATATTTCCTATATATTTTACATATTATATATATATATACTTCACATATGTATATATTCCTATATCCTTACAACACTTAATGTTATCTGGATTTCTAACTTTTGTCAACATTAAGGATATAAAGTGGTATTTCACTGAATTACCTGTGCTCTTGTAATTACTAGTTAAGATGTGTATCTTTCCAAAAAAATAAAAAATAAAGACATATATCTTTCCCATGTGCATAATTGCCATTTAGGTTTCCCCTCTTATAAATTGATTCATATTCTTTGCTAATATTTATATATATTTGATGTTTTTTATATTTTTAACAGATTAGCAGACATTTTTCTTATGTTTCAGCTATTAATCTTTTGCAATTGTTGATGCTGTAAATATCCCCTGCCAACTTGACAATTTACTTTCTTTTTGTTCCTATAGATTGGCCTTTTGGAGTATTTAAAAACCATGATGATATTCTCCTGTTTTCTTCCATTAGATTTTTTATTTTTACCTTTTATAGTTGGATATTAAATAACTTGGAGATTTTAATTTTAATATATGTATATGTGATATAGAAATTCTGAAATTTTTCCTATATGGTGAATCAACTTTCTCAATGCAATCGTCTAAAGCTACTTTTTAATATAAATTTGTGGGGTTACTTCTGTTATATACCAAGTAAAGTTCACTATTCTCTTCTATTTTTATAGTGTTTTGGAATCAATGACACACTTTTAATAACTATGGCTTTATAATAATCTTAATATTCATAAAATATGCCTGCCCTTTTTATTTCATAATTCCTCAAAAGGAAATTAATGTCTTTACATTCATGACCATGATAAAGTCCTCATATATTTATATCTTTTATTATTTTCTTTAAAGATCATTACAATAGTTATCTTACTTTCTATTATTTTTATTTTTAGTGTTTTTAGTATTTTTATAGTTGATTATTTTTAGTATAAAGAAATATACCTTACTTTGTTTTATAAATGTTGATGTGTCTGGTTAACTTAGCCAAATATATTATTTATTTCATTAGTTTGTTCATTTTTCTGGGTTTTCAATTTAAATGACCATATCATCTTCAAAAAATAAACTTTATAAATGACATATGCAATAGATATAAATAAGATAATTCGTTGTTTAGAAAATTTATGACAGGGAGTTGTCAATGGTCGGTGTTCAGGAAGAATTCTGAGAAAAATCATGACTTAAATAAAACTAACAGAGTAAAAATTAAGGTTTAATTGGAGTTTGGGATTTCATAATGCCAAAATTATTAAAGTACCCTGCATTATTCTTTGTATGTACTTTCTTATTCATATCATGACAAAATAAATATCATCATACCACCAGTTAAATTTTACACTGTTTTTTTATGGATTGTAGTCTATAAGGGTCTTGATAATGCATTAGTTCCTTGGGGAAGATGAAAAAAGTTCTTTGGTGAAAATATCCTTATACATGTGCAAAATGTTAAGTTGTGAAAACTTGTCTATAATTTTCTAACACACACATGCCAATTCTCTCAAAACCTAATTCCTTTTGGACAATTCCCACAGTAATTTTTCAAGCTGTCATTGTCTTCTTGGAACTCATTTTATGAACAGAGATTAGTCCCTTTCAAAGTTAGATTTGGATATCTCCCCAAAATAAAAGTTGCTCTTTTATCTGCAAAAGGAAAATAAGTAATGCAGGTCATACATTTATTATCCCATATAAAATTGTTATGTTGAGCAAATTCATCAGTGAGAAAATGTTAACAAAAGCAAAACAGAGCAATAATTGGAGCTTTGTGAAAAATAGCCAATTGGCTAATTTCTTTCTTTGCTTATGATGTTGTAAATGGTAATATTGTCCCACCCAAATAAAACTTGATATGAAAAAAATGATCATGTTTGGAACAAATGTAAGAACTGAACCATATGACCTAATTAAAAAAAAAAAGAAATGTCACTATACTTAGCTAATTTTCATTACAAATGAACTGAAAAATGCTATTTGGTCAATTTAACAAGATATTTATTAGTATTTGTGTAGTAAGTTTGCAGTGAGGTCCTACATATATTTCTAGACATAATATCATAATGATGCTATTTAAATATTATATTTAAATGTAATATTTCTGAATCAATTTTAATTCATTAGACTTTGTAAACTTTGTTTAGAATTGAGAAAGAAGCAAGTATCAGGATACATACAGTCTAGCAAAACTGTTTATTAATTATATACAGCAAGATTCACTACTCCAATATTCAACCATTCATATAGTCAATAAATATTCACTAAGCATGTTTATATAATCATTGTCCTGGGCAAAGGAGACATAATATTTTTAAAAAAGATTGACAAAGTTTTTTTTTT
>CM053577.1:74898247-74915917 GCA_028646485.1 Cryptoprocta ferox
GCTCAGCATCACTCATCATCAGGGAAATACAAATCAAAACTACACTGAGATACCACCTCACGCCAGTCAGAGTAGCTAAAATGAACAACTCAAGAGACTATAGATTCTGGCGAGGATGTGGAGAAACGGGTACCCTCCTACACTGTTGGTGGGAATGTAAACTGGTACAGCCACTCTGGAAAACAGTGTGGAGGTTCCTCAAAAAACTATCAATAAAACTCCCCTATGACCCAGCAATAGCACTGCTGGGGATTTACCCAAGAGATACAGAAGTGCTGATGCATAGGGGCACATGTACCCCAATGTTCGTAGCGGCACTTTCAACAATAGCCAAATCATGGAAAGAGCCTAAATGTCCATGAACTGATGAATGGATTAGAAAGATGTGGTTCATCTATAGAATGGAATACTACATGGCAATGAGAAAGAATGAAATTTGGCCATTCTTAGCAAGGTGGATGGACCTCGAGGGTGTCATGCTAAGTGAAATAAGTCAGGTGGAGAAGGACAGATACCATATGTTTGCTCTCATAGGTCTAAAAGGAGAAACCCATCAGAGGACCATGGGGAGGGGAAGGAGGAAAAAGAGTTAGGGAGAGGGAGGGAGACAAAACATGAGAGACTCTTGAATACTGAAAACAAACCAAGGGGGGAAGGGGGAAATGTAATGGGGGGTGATGGTCTTGTTGGAGGTCACTGTGGGGAAGAGCACTGGGTGTTATATGGAAACCAACCTGACAATAAACTATAAAGTTTTAAAAATAAATAAATAAATAAATAAAATAAAATAAAATAAAATAAAATTACCTATGTTAAGTGCAACCACCCCCTCAAATAAAAGAAAATATTTGTCAAACTCAACTTTATAAACCTTTAATAAATCTCTTACTAAATTTCTTGAAACACATCTGGAAATCAAACACTTAGAGATAACATGTAATAGCACTTTGCTGAATAATAGGTCTTTTTTAAAAAGTTTTGGTAGGGATTTTAAGAGCTTCAATATAATAATTAAAGTAATTATATGCAGAAATTAAAATGTACTAGTATTCACAAATATAATGTGTTGAAATCCTAATTTCCTGATTTAAACTAACTGAATCTACTTTCAATTATTAACTACTTTAGCAGCCTGTAAACGCTTAAAAAGCAATTATAATTTAAAAAAGTATCACTATTTGTTATTTAATTCACAAAATTTTCAAAGCTTAAAATATTTCCCACTTCATTTATTGTTGTGGAGAGGGTAGAAGAAATGTTTTTTTCTATTTTGAATCTCTAAAGTTTCTTTATGTTCAGCCTGCAGTCAGGGGAGTCTTTATTTAAATTCATGATCATGAGTAAATAAGTAGATACAATTAGCTGGTACAAATTGGCAAAGATAATAATTTATGATATATTCAATGAATCATATAAAGCTTTTTATTTTTTCCCCATCTATAATTTTATCTGATGCCATAATTGAATTTCAATATATTGCATAGGATGTGCCAATAATCATGTTGATAACCAAATAAACTCCAGGACTTTGCCTGGGTGACCCTTTTGATGGTAAACTCCAAGTCACAACACGTTAACTGACACTTCAACTACAGCAAGGTTTGTGGAGACAGTGGCATCTGTGCCCAAGCAGTTTGCAAATAAATTTCAAATGAAACCTGACATGACCGTGAAGGAATTCTAACCTCATACTGTTAGGGTAGTTTACCAAGATGGCTTCAGAGTAGACTAACTTTACACAGCACATTAAATCTATCATCTATCTGTCTATCTATCTATATTCAGCATCACGATCAGACTATCACATTTAGCGATCAACAGCATGGGTGGATGGATGCAAAAAAAAATATCTACATTAAAACCCTTTGCTGGAATGCTGTACACTTCCCACAGAACAGAAAATAAAATAACCTATTATACAATGAATCACAATGACACTCCTTGAGTTTTTTGCTCATACAGGTGAGTATTGTCTAAAATATGTCTTCTTTGTAGCAGCTAAGACCTGTCAGCACTGTGCTTGGCTGAGTTCACAGATATCTTGTAACCTGTAGCTTCCCTGCCACTTCTCTGGCTCTTCTTTCATGCTACGCTTTGTTTCCTGGCAGTAATTAAAACCTTCTGCCACTGCCATAGCTACTGCTGCTGCTGGAACCACCATAGCCACCTTAGTTTTGTGGTTTTGCAAAGTATTGGCATCCACACCATACGGGCCAGAGCTTCTGCTTCCAAAATTTCCTCCTTTCATGGGTCCAAAATTGGAAGACTGGTTGTTGTGATTACTAAAATCATTATAGCTTCTGCCACCTCCAAAGTTGCTTCCATCTTTACCAAATCCATTATGGCCATCCCCACTGCCACCAAAGCCACATCGCCCACTGAAGTTTCTTCCATGACCAAAGTTGTCGTTCCCATCAAAAACACCTCCATGACCCATCACCAAAGTTTCCAGAACCACTTGGACCTCCTTGGCTGGAGGAAACACTAGCCATCTCTTGCTTAGATAGAGCTCTCCTTATTTCACTGTTGCAGCCATTCACAGAATGCTATTTATTTTTGAATGTCAGTCTTGTCTATGGAGTCACAGTCATCAAATGTTATAAGAGCAAAGCCTCTCTTTTTGACATTGTCTCAGTCAGTCCTGATTTTAATCACTTCAATTTTCTCATAGTGTTCAAAATGATCTCTTAGATGTTCTTCAGTGTGTTTTCTAATGATACCAACAAAAAAACTTTTTCAGAGTTAAGTGGGCACCAGGTCTTTGAGAATCTTCTCTTGAGACAGCCCTCTTTGGTTCTACAACTCTTCCATCCACCTTGTGTGGCCTTGCATTCATGCACCTCCTCCAGAGTGGCATACGTGGGAAAAAAAAACCAAAGTCTCTGGGGCGCTTGCTGTTTGGATCTCTCATTTTACCACACAGTCCATAAGCCCTCCCCATTGCTCAAAATGGCCCCTCAGACTCTCATCCATTGTTTCAAAGTTCAAACCTCTGATGAAGAGCTTCTGCAGCTGTTCAGGCTCCTTAGGAGACTGACTTAGACATGACAGCAGTGGGAGGGGACACTTTAACAATGCTTACCCTGCAGTGTCCACGGGCAGAAAGCGGAATCATAGAAAGTTTTTAAAGTGAACATCAAAACTATTAAAGTGGAACGTCTGATGCCAAGATTCTAACGGTTCAGATATTGGTGTTGATAGTGTTTAAAACTTTGAAGAACAAAATTGAGCATTTTGAGGAAAGAAGGACTTTGAAAGTTTGCAATGTAGGCTGTAATGCAACATATTCCTAAAACGTCTGAAAAATCTATATTATTCACTTCTCATCACTCTCCTCCAAATATCTGCTAAATACAAACATTTCCTCTTCAATATTTCAACATGTGCTAAAATCACCTGTGGCTATAAAACTCTTTACTGCATAAGTCTTCCAAGCTTGGACATTATCTAATTTAGAATATCATTCTTTATCTTCGCCTTCCTGCAATTGTGATTCATTGTCTATTTGTCAGCACTCCGCAAATTAAATGGAATAACCTAAATCATTCTGTTTCTACATTTTCTTTCAGCCTAACAATTTTCAATTTCTTTCAACATATTTCATGTGGCACTTTTTTGAGTCCCTCGATCTTCCAGCTATCTGTTTCTGGAAAAGATCATCATATCCATTTTTATGTCAAAATATATTACTCCAAACTGTAGGTATGACCTAACATGACAAGAACAAGTCATCATTTTGTTCTGAAAAACATTTGATTATGTAAAACAAACATTGTAGGCTGCAGTTCCATGTTTACTAGGCACTTAGGGATGAGAAATATAGTTTGAAGGTTAATAATTATTTCTAAAAAGTATAGCGATACAAAATATGAACTAATAATATGAACTATTCAGATAGGGCAGATCTCCTTTCATCTTTTCTTCCTTAAGGCTCAATTTTTTAGAGCAGATTTAGGTTCACAGTAAAATTGAGAGAGGTACAGAAATTTCTCATATACCCACCACTCCCACACATGTACAGTCTCCCCCCATTATCAACATCCCCCACCAGAGTGCATTTGTTACAACTGATGAGCCTACACTGATACATCGTAATCATCCAAAGCCCATAGTTTATGTTGGGTTCATTCTTTTTTTAAATGCCTTTTAAAATTTATTTTTGAGGGAGAGAGAAACAGAGCATGAGTAAGGGAAGGGCAGAGAGAGAGGGAGACACAGAATCTGAAGCAGGCTCCAGGCTCTGAGCTGTTGGTAACACAGGATTCTTGCACAGAGTCATGACACCAAGGTTTTTCTTTCCAAGAAGCAACTTTAGTCCTGCCAGCACTGCTCAGTTGGGTTCGTACCCAAAGAACTGAGCCCCGAACGCCATGTGGCATAGTTTATATATATATATATATATGTGTGTATATATATATATATATATATACACACACACACACACACACACATATTTTTTACTTATTTGTCTCCCATATATGGTAACACACAAACATGTAGTCTGATTACGTGGTCTCATGTTACAAGTTCATGAGGGGGCTGTCATGTATATCCAGTATAGCCAGGTTGCCTTGAGGCATTTTGTTTTCTTTCCTTAGGGAGGGGACCCTACCATATCAGCACAGAGCCTGATGTGGGGCTGGAACTCACGAACCATTAGATGATGACCTGAGCCAAAATCAAGAGTCAGACGCTCAACTGACTGAGCCACCCAGGCACCCCTCATTGGGTTCATTGTTGATGTTGTGTATCCTATGGGTTTAGAGAAATGCATTGTGACAGGCACTCATCATAATAGCTTTTATGTATACATATATTTTATGTCTATTATTAACTATTAATAATAGTAATAATTTTATTTCTTTTAAAAATATTCTTATGGAATATTAACAACTGAGGGGTGCCTGGGTGGCTCAGTCAGTTGAGCGTCTGACTCTTGATTTTGGCTCAGGTCATGATCTCACAGTTTGCGGGATCCAGCCCCTCATTGGGCTTTGCTCTAACAGAGTGGAGCCTGCTTGGGATTCTCTCTCTCTCTCTCTCTGTCTCTCTGTCTCTGTTTCTGTCTCTGTCTCCCTCTCTGCTTCTCCCCTACCATTTGTGTACACATATGCCCACACTCTCTCTCTCAAAATAAATAAACATTTTAAAAGAAAGAATATAATAATTGAAATATCACTTTGATATTCAATCAAATATTTGATCCTTTTAACACATTGTTGGGAAGATAGGAAGGACATTGTCTTTGACCAAGAAAGAAACTTTTTTAATGAATGTGGTGATACTGACTTCAAGTCTTAGACCTCCAAATCACATTGCCTCTTCAGAGGGGCTATTAACTATAGAGGCTTTACTTCTCTTGAGTGGTCAGTTTATTTGAAATAAAACCAACATCACCATATTTGCATGCCACAGGATTACCATGTTTCCTTTTAGAATTTCTTCTCAGTTCATCAGTTAATCGAAGGTCACAGGATAGTATCTTCCTAAAGCTTTTAGAACATGCCTATTAGATATCATTAATATTTTCACTTTTTTTAAAAAAATTAAGTTCTTTTAATAAGAAATGTATTTGGATGCAAAACTATATGAAAGTGAAGTTTATTTGTTTTGTTTTGTTTTAAAATGTGAACCTTTTATTTCCAACTCTCAAAGGTCAAAGATGTTTGGTATTTTTTCTTTCTTCTATCTCTGCCATAAATGCCACTTTCCTACATGAGAAAAGGAAGAGAACTTATTTAGAAGTGTCTCTGTATATCCTTGGTTTTATATTCAAGTTGCCTTGGGAACTCATCTATTAGGTCTGCTATTAGAATCACATGTCTGAAAAGACACTATTGTGTTCAATATTAGGATTAACCTTGCACTGATACTAAGCTGGAAACCAAAAATGTTATCTAGTAATCATATAGCTTTTTAATTTCATCACTCTTTTCCAAAACCCCTTTCTACTTTGTGATTCCAAATGTGAAAGACTGAGTCAAGATGGGCTTGACTCATCCTCTCACTAGGGATGATGTTTTGTTACATCTTCATTGAGTACTTCAAACCTTTAGCAAACATTTGACAGGATTAAAATACAAGACTTCTCCTTTGATCTTTCGTACATGTTCAAGCCAATGTGATCTCTCTAGAGACCCTGACTTTCTTCAGATTTGTTTCCTCAGTCTATTCAAAACCCTTCAATGATTCACATATCCCACAAAACAACTCAGAATTCCTTAGTCTCACATGTGAGGTTTTGACTATCAGTACAGAAACTGCTTTCTCATTTTTATTTCCAACTATGAGAGCCCTACCCATTGGGCACACTGGATCGTGCTCCATTTTCCAAATGTACTTTCCACTTAGCTATCTTTAAGCCTTTGTTTGTGTCATTCCTTCTATGAGGGATGGCATTCCCTCCTTCTTCTCTTCCAGTCAATACTCTACCTTGACTTTGCTTGGAATGCTACCATGGATCTCGAAGTCTGTGTTGATGTTTGAGAATTTGGCAAATATGTCACTTGGAGAAAGTCTGAGTTTTTGAGTTGTATTGCTGGTTGGCAACAAGGGTGCATTTTCTAACTTGCCAACAAGATAGTTTAGACTGAATTTTTTTTTCATTTTAAAAATGACACAGTTTCATCTGAAAGAAGGGCTCAATAGAAGTGGAAAATAATGGGGAAATATTGTTTTATTTTAAGCATAATTTGTCACTATCACATCATCCCATTTTTAATACTTTGCTGGATTGATTAGCAGGTGAAATCACAAATTTGTTGAAACATTCCACTTTTGCTTCTGGAAAATCCAGTTCTGTGAGTAGTTTTAGCAAGTATTTACAATTCCCACTGGACCCTGGAGACAATCCTTCTTTAATCTTACCACTCATCATCATCAGCTTCATATTTATGAACAGCATTTTTATCACGGATATCATTTCATTTTCACTTTAGTTTAATTCAACAAATTGAACTTTACAAATAAAGTCTGCATTAAAAATGAGCCATCTAATGAACTGCATAGAAGACCAGATGCCTGGAGGCCCTTAAGTCACCAGAGTATTGGAATCAAGAAGCATTTCTTGGGGCATTATTTACCACATGTTACTGTAAAGTCCATCGAGTACTGAAAGCAACAAGTTTGGTCTGGTTTTACTTAGCGCTCATATGACACTGATTGATTGATCTAAAAACAAAAGGATTCATGGTGAAAGTTTAAGTGGGAAACACATAACACTACAGTAGCCCAAAAGTTCTTACCAGTTGGGTCACAATGATGCTTCCTTAATCTTCAACACTTGAAAATACTTATCAGTATCAGTTGGTATCTTACACTGTTGTAAGCACCACACTAATGGTCACATAATTATATTATGACATAGGATATTGTAGTATTAAAGATATGTTAGAGGATTCTCATTTATTCCTGGTTAACTTTGGACTCGGTTTTGCAATACCAAATTATTATTATAAGCTCTGTTGACTTTATGAATGGTTTATCAACCATTCATTGTGTAGAATAATCAATCAGGTGTTTAGGACTTTAAAATCTAAATAAATTTCCAAATGATGTAGAGAGTGAGCTAGATTTGTAACAAAATAAAATGGATTCTAAGCACGTGATTGTTCTATTTATGTAGTACATTTGTAAGTGTCATTTATCAGGGTCAAAGTAGTTTATTATGCTTTAGAAATCTTCAGAAACCATGAATGGTGTGAGTGTTGACATGCAAAAGCTTGGATACATTCTAGAATTGTGTGTATTTAAATGTGATTACTATTTAACCGCACTGTAAAAATAATGCAAGTGGCTTATAATTGCCTTTTCCCTTTTTGCATAAATTATTTCATATTTCAAAATCTACCTTTTTAATTCTTAACTACTAGCACATACTTGTTTCAACAAGGCCTAGCATCTTCTTGCAATTTAATGATTAAAATTCAGGGGTGTCAACCTTCTGTTTTTATTGCTTTTTTTGTCCTATTTATTATTTTTGTGTGTTTTATAGAGCATTTTTTGTAATTGTGTGCTTTTTAATAACTTTGTCAGCAGGAGTAATATACAAATTATTTAATAAGTAATAAGGTGAGAGCTTTAACCAGTCACTTTGTATTCATTAACTAGTCCCCAGAAGCCATAGCTAATCCAACCATTGCCATTAAAAGCCAATATAGTTGATCAGGTGTGTTCTGGTTGCATAACAGCCATACTACCCATGGTCTGAAAGGGATGCTCTACTTTGTATTTGGGTGTCTAGAAACACAATGACAATTGAATAAATCCCCTAATGTCTCTCAAAGAATATAATTTCTTTTGGAACCAAAGTGTAAAGGAATCACTTGGTGATTTGTTGTCTGCTCATTCATTGATTAATTCAGATGGATTTTCAGGCTCAGCAGCATTATAAAGATAGCATGCATAATACGGAAGACATCATTTTCCATCAGCCTGTGCCCTGTTATAGTCTTTATAGTTTATTGTCTGGCCTATGAAGGTATTGTCATAGGAAGAGTCAGAAAATCAGGGTCCCAGACCCAGCTTAGCTACTAACAAATATTGCATTCTCAAGATTAATCTTATCTTTTGGACCTGTTTCTTTTCTTGCAAAACCTAGGATTTCAAATTACCTATCTGTAAATATTCAAGTGACTTTAATTCTTTGATTGAAAATATGTTTGAAATAAAAGCAGATATTTGTAGATGTGACATACAGACTTCGTTTCATTATGAAAAAAGAAGAATTCATTTTTAATGCTATTTTGGTCATGTGCTGAAATCTCAGGACTTTCAACTGACTTCAAGCTCATATTCATCAAATCCTGTGCTCGCTGGAGATTATAAGCCTTGCTGTTTAGCTATTAACTTTTCAGTTCTACCAGACAGTAAGAGGCAGTGGAATAATCCAAGACACATTGAGCAGTTCTAGAGAATTTCTATTCATTTCTTTCAAAAGAATTTTAACTTCATTTTTCATTTGATCATTTATTTATCTTGTGTTGATTTGAAGTTTGTCCCATCACTGAAAATATAATCATCTGTGTGTGTGTGTGTGTGTGTGTGTGTATAATATTAATACTTTTCCAAGAGACATTCCTGAGGAAACAAATATTTGAAAATAATAGAGTATATTATACTAAATTAACTACATGAAAATAATACTCAAATTACTTAAGTTTTACCTCATCATTTGTTTGCATCTGGCCATTTGTGTAGGCTTGGAGGGTGTTAGTGAGCACTTTGGGGCAGAGTTCTCAAACTCAATTTTGAAAACTAGACTAATTTGGAGAACTTTGAAAAAAATACTAATAGCTGGGCTCTACCACATAACACTTGATTCAGAATTTCTTCTTTTATTTTTTTTCTACTGAGAGAAAGAGAGAGAGCACAGAGGAGAGGGGCAGAGGGAGAGAAAGAAAGAATCTTAAGCAGGCTCCACATGGGGCTCGATCCCATAACCCTGGGATCAAGACCTGAACTGAAATCAAGAATGAGACGTTCAACTGACTGAGCCACCCAGCGGTCCCCAGAAATTCTTGAAACATTACGTTAGGGGTAACAATGTATACCTAAAATAAAAATGCCATTTATTTGAGCTATTACATGATAGAGACATTAAAGCAGTCATTCCCAAACCGTACTGCATGTTGGAATCATCTGGGAAACCTTTAGAAACTGTTGATACCTGCATTACTTCCCACACACTGTGATTTAATTAGTTTGAGGTTCAGCATGGGCGCTGGGTTTTTAAAACCATTTGATACTAATGTGAAGCAAAGTCCAGAAACCACTGCATTGAAAGAATGCTTTTTTTATATCAATATGTTTTGCTATTTTATAATAATTACATATTAAAAGTGTGAAAGTATAAAACATAACTATTCAGAAGGGGAACCTTGGTGGTTTAGTCGGTTGAGAGTCTGACTTCGGCTTATGTCATGATCTCACGGTTCACGAGTTTGAGCCCCACATAGGCTCACTGCTGTCAGCACAAAGCCCACTTGGGGATCCTCTGTCCCCCTCTCTCTGTCCCTCCCTTTCTTGCGCTCTCTCAAAAATAAATAAACATTAAAAAATACATGTTAAAAAATAAAAGTAAAACAGAACTATTCAGAGATCTCTGAAAAGAAGCAGAAATAGAAGATATTCAGAATGGAGTATTCCAGCTTTATGAGACTCAAGTATTGCTTCAGATATGGTGCACAAAATACCATTCTCCATAAATCTATTTTTTCAATATATATGGCATTGTGTTTTTTGTGTGTGCATTTTACCTTTTCAACACATTTGTGATGTAAATTATTCAGAAAATTGGAAATATTGGGAGCTGTCAATGTTAAAAACAGACATACTGCTTAATTTTTATTGCCAATTCATCTGGATTATTATTTTCACTTGCTTGATTTGAAATTTTAAGGATAGATTCAGATTAGCTAATGCCAATGGATGTTCCTTTTCAAAAAATGTGTTGGCTTATTTTTTTTTTAACAACTCCAGTGTTATTCAGTAATGGACAAAACAGATTTTTTTCATTGGTCCTCTCCATTGGTAATTTTCAATAGGTAGATAAAATAAAGTCTTGCTATATATTTTTGGAATTGTTTTGGAAGATTATCTGCCTTTCAGAGGTTTTATTTTATTATGTTTTGATTTATTTTGTTTAGGAGAATCTATATTGGGCATGCAAAAAATATAGTGATTTGTGTGAACTACAATGCTCTTGGTGAAACTAGATCTCTACTATTGACGTTAAAACTAAATCTTTCCAGTGATTAAGCAGAGTGGATGAAATTGGGAAAGCAGCAATCATTAGATAATCATTGAAGATTGCTTATAAAATTGCTTGGGCAAAGAGACACTTCAGTGTCACTTGGCAGTGGGCATGGCTGAGAATACACATCAAAAAAGTACAGGCATGTCATCAGTAAAACAGATACTAAGGAGGGTGTGGATCTTTAATACCATTGACACTTTCAAAATAACAATTTCTCCTAATATTTAGTAAGAGCCTAAATGCCATCTCTGAAGTCTTAGGAGACTGTAATGATTTAAATTTGATATCATCTATAGATTAGAAAGCAGAATAAGAGGTATTAATTTATAAACTGTAGGAAGATGGCAGCCTCAATAAAAGCCTGGTACCCTGTCCCTTACCACTCCCCACTGCTCATCCAATCATGGCTGATTATTGGAGCCTGAAGGAAATAGCATATATGAGATTCGTTGCATATAGTTGAGATCTTTAAAATAAACCTTGGTAGATAGCACATAGAAAAGCCCCCCAGTACTTTAAAAGTCTTATACTGCCAATGGAATCTGAAGAAAAGTTTATGGATAGAAGCATTATATTAATATTGAGTGGAGGAAGGGAGTGAGTTGATCTTCATGACAATTTATTTGGAATGTGGATGAGGTGCTACTCTTGTGGATTTGTGGAGACTAGCTCTGAGTAGAAATGGAAACATTGGAGGAGAATTATACTAGTTGGCTGAGAATAACCCATACATTTGCACCTGAGAGTAGAGTAGACTCAACACAATTTCCTAAACTAACGACCTTGAACTTCTGGAGAAGAAACTCTTATCTTAATTTCTACCATTTCTTAATCCAATGCCAGCCATGAGACACCAATAAATTTGCCTTCATGTTGAGAGGTTTCACACATACTAACAGGAGTTTCCAAAGAAAATAATGGTCCATGGAAGCTCTTAGTTCACTTGTCCTGCTATGAAGTATTTCATTGATTGAAATACAGTTGCATACCACAATTTATCTTTTTTTGTGTGTGCAGTTAGTTTTTTGTTTTTGTTTTGTTTTGGGTTTTTTTTTCTGGCTATTACAAAGAATGCTTCTATTAATGTCCTCATATAGGTCTCCTTGTATTCCTGTGAAAGAGTTTCTTTCAGGCAAATTCCTAGAAATGGGATGGCTATAATATATATTATGCATACATTCATCTATACTAGATATTTCTAAATTGTATTTCAGAGTGGTGGTACCAATTTTAACTTCAACTAGCAGTTTATGAGAGTTTACGATGTTTCATATCTTTTCTGATATTTTATTGCCAGACTTTTCAATGTTTGCCCCTATAAGGCTGTAGTTTAAATTTTCATTTCATTGATTACTAGATTAGATTGTTGAGCTTTCTTTGTATGTCATAATTTTTTATTGTTTCTTATTTGTCTCTCCATTCTCCCAAAATGTTTATATAGATTTTCCCTGATAATATTCCTATATGTGTAACCTAAAATAAACAGGAAATCATATAGACTTCATGTAATTGTGCCTTCTAATTGCCTTTCAATTTCCACTCTCCTCTACTTCTTTAGTAAAAAGAACCTTATATTTCTGCTGAGTATATTGTCACCCACATATATTACTCTATGTCTAAGTCTCCTTTGTAAACTGAATGTAGCCATGAGTTAAATTCTGATCATTGAAATATAAGTGGATATGTTAAATGGAACTTCTGGAATGTCTACTTAAACAGCAAGGGGTTTTCCCTTGGTTTCTATTCAATATGCAGTAACTAGTAACAGACTAGCTTCCCAAACATAGACAACTAGAAAACTGAATTAAATAACTAAATATCTGTTTGTAGACATTAGATAAGAGGCACCATAGAATTATAATCCCAGAGAGAATGAAAACAAATAAGGGAAGTCCAACAATTGTCCCAGCTTTCTACCTGGGAGTACTATCTAGATATTAGTGTGGAAAGGAAAAATTCAAACAGACATCAGCTATCTCACTGAGTTGAGAAAATAGAAATTGTTAGGTATCTGAAATTTGTAGAACATAATTCTAGAGAGAGTGAGATATGTAAAAAATAACTCCAGAACTCTGCATGGAATTTTCTTTGAATCATTGGTTGAATATTAAACTTCATACGGTGATACACCACAACACCAGGCAAAAACAATTACTGGGGATTGTAAATGGAACAACTTAGAAATAAAAAGGCTATTTAGCAATTAAAAGGTACAGACTCCCAATACATAATAAAATTGATAAATCTCAAAAACACTACATGAAAAAGAAATCAGATACAAAATAATATATACTGTATGATCCCATTTGTATGAAATTCTAGAATAGTCAATACTATCCTATACGAATAAAAATCAGATCAGTATTTGCTTTGAACTGGGGTTGAAGTAGCTAAGTAGTGAGACATGAGAGAGCTCTTTGGAGTGATGGAAATGTTTGAAATTTTGATTGTAGTCGTGCTCATACAGATAAATTCATTGACCTGAAAACTTAAAATAGGTGCATTTTATTTTATGAAATTTATACCTTAATAAGTTGGATTTCATAAAAGAAAAAAACTGCCATTTTCATCTCCTTTTTCAACTTGTTTCTTGGAATGATAATCTGATAATTGGAACTTTAGCAGCTATACTGGACCACGAGGGCAAGATCTGTTTCCTAGGGGATACTAGAGAAATGCATGAAAGACTTCCAGTCTCTGAAATGATATATACCCATGATAGGTATACATGAGTCATGTATATCTAGAAAGAGAGATCACTGGACTTTTCATCTCTCAATTTCTTTTACATGGGAGAAAAATGAACATCTATTGTTATAAGCTCTTATTTTTCTGTATTATATTCTTTGAAGCTGAGCCTAATTGTAAGACTCATACTGCTTATGGACAGAAATAATATTTGACTTAATAAAATTAAACCCATGTTTTAATATACTATCTATAATGCTAGAATCTAAATGAGGGAAACTTATAGACCTCACTGAAGAAAAATAGTGCAATTCAAGTAGTCTACACCCAGAGTAGTCCCATATTGTGAACTAAAGAAAGATTTTGTTAACATAGAAGGACTCAGAATGGATGTCACCTCTGTACCCTACATGAGCAAATTCCTTAGGAAACTCTTCTAATTAAATTAAATCAGGAAAAATTTCCAAGATAAGAAAAGACAAAAATCATAATAAATAATGATGAACAGTAAATATAGAAAAAATGATAGATTGGTGTATATGAATATAATCATGATAGTACAACTGAGGATTGGTAATAAAATGTATTAAATAAAGATCTCACACATGCACGTATGCACACACACACACATGCACACCCTAAAGTAAGGGAAGAAACAGTAACTTAGACTAAAATTCCTAAAGTTTTTGCAATTAAACATCATTGTGAGAATCAAAGCCATATAAAAGTTTCATCTCAATGGTGAAAAGAGAAGAAAGTAAGTAAATCAACCTCACAAAGAAATTTAATGGTAGAAAAATATAGATATAATATTCCTTTAAAGATAAAATGATAAATAGTAGACAAATAGAGGTACGTGATGGAACTTTTAAATTAGTGAGGATGTAATTAAAAAGAAACATGCTCAGTCAAATATATTTTTTAAAAATATCTAATAAAATGTTTGTAGTAGAAGATATTTGAGCTAATGAGAAAATTATAATGAATATGAAGGTGTTCATTTCCCTGACAAAAAACAAATACTTCGAAGTATCTAGCTAGGGTTTGTAAAAGAAAGGTGGCCAAATCCTAGTCTTTACAGATGGGATAGGCACAGCTAGAAAGAGAAATCACTTAATTGTACGTTGATTAGGCTGTTTATAAATTTCTGAATTGATATCTAAGACTAAATATCCTCACTTTTCAGTTTGAATTTAAAATTCTACTAGCTTATCTTCGCTCTTACCTCCTCTCCTCAGACCATTATTTTATATGTCTATTTTAATGTTTCTCTATCGTGGTTAAGAGACATTTCTGTCTATAGATTGTGACCTCCTGAAAGAAGGCAATTTATGTTATAATAACTCAATAAATATTCTATTATTAAGGAAGCTTATCTCTGTCCTTATTATAAACCCTTTGTATGACTGCTTTTGTCATATTTCCATCATTCATACGGCTTAACATCATGTTTTTCTAAACAGAATGTTACCTCAGAGATTGTTGAATAAAATAAAATTTAATATATAGAACATTTTCAACTATAGGAAAGTCAGTTGAGAAATATAAACTAGAAAATGAGACATCAAAAGGATCAACAAAAGTAGCATGCATATGAAGTTCTAAATCTCACCTTCTTATTTCATAGGCAGGTCTTTTGTTTGTTTGTTTAAAGATTTGTTTTTTATTTTTAAGTAATCTCTACAACCAAAGTGGGGTTTAAGATCACAACCCTGATATCAGGATCACAGTCTCCACTGACTGAGCCAACAGGATGCCCCAGCTCTTTTGTTTTTAATTAACATATATTCTCTCTTATTTGGCCATATATTTAGCAAAATTAACTTTCTCTTTTTCCAGTTCACAGTAGATTTGAAGTACAGCATAGTACAAATGTGCTAATGGATGAGAGATTTTAAAAGTAGTTCCCAGGTACATATGCACTGAAAAAAATTGTTCATTGCATAAATGTGAGAGAAAAGAAAGAGAAAATTATACAAAAACAGATTTAAGAATCATAGAGGCAAAATGTCTTAGAAATCTAATAGTCCCTTTGGACATCTTTCCACTGAAGTACAAATAATAAGAACATATTTTTAATGATGACATTGATACTTTAAAATGTGCAAAGTGCTCCACAATCCATTTGATGTAGAAAGCATGCAATGCAGTTTTTAAATGTTTCTATTAAAATACAAAAAGGAAGAAAGTTGATTGATTATATTATTCACCTAGATGAACACCTCATTCTACAACAAAACCCAAATGATGCTTCATTTTATTTTATGCCCTTTTAAATATGGATGATTTGTACTTATTTTCTCTCATTCTTTGAACATCATTGAAAAATAGATAAAGAAACGATTTCTATTGCATAGGTGAAGCTATATAAGTTTGCAAACAACATAGATTCCCACACAACCAATTTGGATAATAATCTTTTTTTAATTTTTTTAAATGTTTATTTAGTTTTTTGAGAGAGAGAGAGAGACAGAGAGCGAGCGAGCATGAGTAGGGGAGGGGCTGAGAGAGAGGGAGATACAGAATCCAAAGCAGGCTCCAGGCTCTGAGCTGTCAGCACAGAGCCCGATGCGGGGCTTGAACTCATGAACCATGAGATCATGACCTGAGCTGAAGTCGGAGGCTTAACCGACTGAGCAACCCGACCCAGGTGCCCCGAATCTTGAAAAAATTCTAACTCTCAATGTTTTGCCCTCATCCATCAAAAAGGTTTGATCTGTTTTTCATATACTTGTAGTTTGGAATAGTCCTCAAAAATTCATTGGCATGTTTACTTTTATTTTTTAATTAGTTTTTATTTAATTTACTCTGTTGTTATAGGTGCACAATTATGCATCACCGGAGTTCACAAGTCAGTTGAGTGTAATGTGGAGAACAAAGGCAAAAGAAAAAAATTATATTTCCTTACAACCTATTGCCCATTGGTAAGTCCTTGAGACAGGCAGAGTGCCCTTTCTTGAGGACTTCAACTGCCTCCAGGTGAATACTTTGCTAAAGCCAAAGGCAATCTTAGTTTAAACATTAGCTCAACCTCCAGGATCCTGTAAGTATTGTTTAACATATAAAAATTCCCTTGGAAACTTCCTTTTTCTCTACTCCCCAAGCTATGTTAGCCATCATCCTCCACACATATGGTTCATTGATATACATCTGAAGGGTCTCATGACTAAAGTTTCACGAGACAGTAGTAAATGACCTTATCCTAACAACAGCTAGCCAAATTCCTTAGAGACTTAAGCTATCCCTAACCCCCTTCCAACTTGAAAATATGTAATAGGCCACTCCTCACAACCCCAGGGCAGCTCTTTGTGCCCATGGGTCTTGTCCCTGTGCTTTCATAAAATCAGCTTTTTTACACTGAAGATGCCTCAAAATTTATTTCTTAAACATTGGCTCTGAACCCTAACATTTTTCACATCAAGCACAGCAGTTCTTCCAAAGAATATGCTTTATTTTAGCTGTAATACAGGCTAGGATATCCTTAAACCTCCCTGTAGGACTAGCGGGAAATAATGGAGTAGTGAATAGCGGTTAAAAAAATATACCCAGGTGGGCACATACAGCTTAGCCTTGCAAAGATTGAATGCTCTGGACTTTGTTCAATACCTTCCCAGGTATTTTTCCCCCATGTAATGGTATTTTCAAAACAGGTTCTTCAAATGTCAGAAAGGGAGAGGTTGACCAATAGCCTAGAGGTTGGATAAGCATGTAAGACATTTGCAAGACTGCCTGAAATATATTTTGATTGCTTTTACTGATGTATCTTTAAAACTTATTGTTTTTCTCCCCACGTAGTACAGTTTAGTAAATCTGTCTGCAAATCTTTTCACCTGCTAATCTCCAAAGTAAATGTGATCAAATTAAAGCTTAAAAGATGCCTTCATGGACACTACATAAGAGCAGAGTTGATTTAGATATTCTTTTATTTAAATGGCCATTATCAAAAGGTGAAAAGTAGCACTTAAAGTATTCTCATTAGATTAAAAGTTATCAAGATGCTTTGAAAAATCATTTCTTTCCATGATTTGGCTATTGTTGAAAGTGCCGCTACGAACATTGGGGTACAAGTGCCCCTATGCATCAGCACTTCTGTATCCCTTGGGTAAATCCCCAGCAGTGCTATTGCTGGGTCATAGGGGAGTTTTACTGGTAGTTTTTTGAGGAACCTCCACACTGTTTTCCAGAGTGGCTGTACCAGTTTACATTCCCACCAACAGTGTAGGAGG
>CM053577.1:74916417-74947973 GCA_028646485.1 Cryptoprocta ferox
ACAAACAAGATCTCAGAAAGTTTTTTGTGTAGGTAGATTAATTTGATTGGATAATAATTTCCTGATGTGATGGCTTACTCTTGTGGTCATTACATAAATATTGTTGCAGAGCAATGAGTGAGGACTTACTGGGGTCTTATACTGATCCTACCCAAAGTGGAAACAAACATTGGGCCTTCTGCTTCCAACTTGGTAAAAATGTTGGAAGATTTTTTTACACAAGCATCACATATGGATAAAGCAGAATAGAGGTAAAAGTAATTTTCTAAATAAGGATACAATCCGGGGTCCTACATCAGGAACTTCAAGACTGACTAAGGACTAGTCGATCTTGGCAAAATTTTGTAAGTGATTCAGATGCACTGCCACGATTGAGGACTACTCTGGGATGTAGGCTGTTCAAGATTGGAGCGGACAGGAACATAATACTTAATGAGAGCTGAATGGGCATTTCACTCATTCATGTTTGCTCTACAACATATGTAAAATGTGTACTATCTAAGGAGCATGGGGTCCACTAACGTTAGGTAAAGCAAGAATATTCTTCCACAGAGCCATTGAATGATTCTTTTTCTATTTCCTTCCTGTTCATATTTACGTCTAGCTCTAAGCATTTACTTCTAAATTTTAATGATCATTAGTCAGTCTGATAAAGGTTATAGAATTCTGCTGAAGAAAATGTATTAAAATGTTCCCTACTAAACTGTCATCCAATGTTGTATGGTTTGGAATACTCTATTTCCATTATGAAAGCAATAAATTAAAAACACAGCAACCCAACAATGACAAAAATACAGAATTGGAATTTGGAATTAATAAAGCCTTACTACAGCACTTATAGGCTTACTATATAAATTACTTTTCCACTTTTTTTTGTGAAATCACAAGTGTTCAGATCCAGTATCATTGGCTAATTATGGCACACATGTTCAAGATGCTAATTATGTTTGCGTTTATAATAATGTTTCTTAATAGCATGGGGTTACTCAGAAGAAATAAACAGATCACACAGGAATACAGTTACTTCCTTAAACATTTTTCAAAAGAGATTTCTTAAGATTATACAGTACAGCAATTATTTAGTAGTAATACTTCTCACACGTACAAGTCATTTTATTAGTAGATCATATTTGGAGCATAAAAATAGTTTAAAATTATGTTCTCATTTTTTATGTGAAATAATAATCTAAATAGTCTCCAATAGTACAATACCATATATCTTCCTAATATATATTTCAGCTTATTTTCAGGTATTTACATGCAGTTGTGAGAACAGGAGAGCATGAAAACTTATTTTCCCTGTTCTCATGAGTTCTCTGTTCAGAATATGCAGGTCATGGTTGTGTAGGTTTCAGTCATCAAATTTTTCTCAGGACAGGGCTCCATAAAGATTCTATTTTGCTACGAATGAAGCTAATTGTTTTTATGTTTTGGCGACTTGAATTATGTGTAGACAACTGTCATCTGGCTCGACTCTATATGAAATAAAAAATCAAGTAAACACTTAAAAGTGTTAAGGTAACATAAATGCAAGATTACTATTCGAAGTCATAATATAAGTGCTCCTGATGTGTTTAGACAAGGGAAGTCTCAAATGTGTGTTTAATAAGGCCTATTCAGCCTTCATTCATCATGTGAACTTAAAGTAACAATTAAGGATTGATACAAACCTTCAAAAACAATGCAATTTAAGAAGTTAACTTAATTCTTAACCTTTTTCAGCATTTTAAAATAAATAGTAGTTACAGATTTTTAATTGAAACAAGTGCTAGTAAAGCCTGGAACAATGTTAGTTTCTTTTACTATAAGCCTAGTTTAAATTAAATGGTACTGGAGGGTACCACAAATAATTGATCTTCAGGGCAAAACAAACAACCCATTTCCTTTTGATGATAATATTGTAATAATAAAGACAAAATTTCCATGTTAACTCTTCAAAGAAAACCTGTCTTATTATTCCACAGAATTATAGAGACAGAAAAATAATTTTTCTTCTAACCCTTCTAAGTTTTTGGCTGAAACCTCCATGTAATAAAAGATGGATTAACAGGAGAAAAACAAACAAATTTGGTAACATGTATACTTCCTGTTGGGGAGGAAGACCTTCCTCTGCCCTTTGGTCCTTCTAGCTGAACTTAGAATCAAATTGACATAATTTTAATAGGAGAAAATCAAATTTAATAGGCATACATACTGGGAGTCCACACAGACATGAAATTAACAATGAGGCAGCATCAACCTTATATAATCCAAGGAAAGGGGTAGGGGTCTGAGAACACAAAAGGGAGAAAACTCATTAGCAAGAAAGTGAAAGATGTTTGGAAAAACAAGATTGTTCTATTATTCAGATAAGTTCCTTCAGTAAAGGGGGCCTCTGTTAATATTTCTCTTCCTGTTGCAGGGTCTCCTTTCCAATGTAAATTTAGACAGTTATGGGAGTGGTAGAGCACCTTTCCTGCATTTGCTGGGTTTTTATTACATTTCTTTTTAAGAAAGAGTTGGGGGAGGAACAGAGAGAGAGTGTGTGTGTGTGTCCCAAGCAAGCTCTACATTGTCAGTGCAGAACCTAACATGGGGCTTGATCTCACAAACCTTCAGATTGACCTGAGCCAAAAATCAAGAGTCGGATGCTTAACTGACTGAGATCCCCCAAGCACCCTGGTTTTCATTACTTTAAATTCGAAATAATCTTTATGCTAACGTGGCATATTTTGGGGTGTCTCTTCCTGCATCCTTTACTCCTATATACATGGGAGATAACCAGAGAAGCTGAGTAACTCTTCAAAATGGACCAAGCCACCACCTTAAATACTATCTCCAACTAAAGCCAAAAAAGAAGATATTGGGGGATGGGAAGCCAGTTCTGGGACATTTTCAGGCAAAGCACAGTAAACCAGGGTATGGCTGTGTTAAGAAGATTTAAGTTTCTACCTTCTCCAATCATAACATTTTCTAGAGATTTTGTCACCCTCTTCTTCCTGGTACAGGGAGAGAAACACTCTCAGAAATGGAGACTTCCCTTCTAAATGTAAATGTCTCTTACAAAAGGGTAATGTAGAGGTCACTCTGAGGCAAACTGGATTGAGTGATGGAGTGTGGAAAGGGCCCAGAGGGGCCACCTGGCTGAATACAGACAAGCCCAACAGGTGACCCACCTCAAAATATCCATAGGCCCTATATGATCAATGGGCTACTTAAAATGAGGCACAGTTAGCAAAAAAAGGGAACATTCCAGAGGTGGCTACCTCTTCATCTTCCCCCTTTAAATACAGCCCATATCCACTGCCTCCTTGCAGACAGCCTCTCCTTTGCAGTCCCGTCTGCTGCTCTCTTGTGGTGTATTCAGTAATCTTCTATCTCCTTAGTTCTGCCTCAGGAGAATCCTTTCACCTCCTGTGGCACCAGCTTCCATGAGATCATCACCCCACATTTGGTGGCCTCCATCTGATCCAGAGACAACCCATTAAAACACCACATTTATGAAACTGTTAAAATGAAAGAACCCTCATCTCAGCATTTGTAAATTATATTCCTTAAGTGTATTTATATTTCAAAGAATAATGGAACATATATTTTCAATTTTATGGTTACATAACTATCATGTGTACACACACGAAACCATACCTGAAAGACACTAGAACTTATAGTCACGTATGATTAGGAAATGAATTATCTGATAATTCCATTACTTTAGATGGCCCTTTAAAAAGTTTGGTCATATAATTTTCCAGGTTTTGTTTCCTAAGTATATACTACAATAATTATATATAGATTGTGACAGTTGTTGGAGGGGTAAGTGAAGTTAAGAGAAAGTTTTTGAGATTGAATAAATAATAGCACAGTTGGAGGAAGAGCTCCGTGTAGAGAAAAATGGACAATGTCGATAAGAATTGCTACAGTTATACTTAAATGGCTTAAAAGCACAAAGTTGAACAAAAACCAAGATGGCTGCACTAATATTTCTGTGAAACTCAATTTTAAAGTAATCTTTTTCCTCCTTCCATAAACCTCCCCTCCCATTTATTTCAGAAACTGGGTACCACGCCATCACGTGAGGAGAGAATCCTGCAGCACATATGTAATCCTTGTCAAAACTGGTTAGATCCTGTATTTCTTTGTAAAATCCCCAGCCCATTTTTCAGGGTGGGCTTGTAGTTTTTTGAAGCCTTATTGACTGCAGCTTCCTTTGCCAAGCAAAGTAATAAATTATCTTCCTTCTTTATATCCATACTCTGTCTTTGCATTACATATGTTAGCTCCCGAGCATAGAGCTTGGTTTTCAACAAAAATATCTTGAATATGTAATAGGAGAGGGGATCAAGTATTCAAGGGGAAAACATGGACCATTTTTTACACTTTGAAGAAGGAAGGTAACATTGGGGGTTACAGAATAGTAGATGGGTGGACATGGTGGTAGAAGTTTATGGAAGCCCTTTTCTGATTGTTTCTGATTGCGCAGTAATTTAGGAAGCAAGATCATTAGCAAATACTGAATGAGGGGGAGAACATGCTGAAATTGTAATGAGAAAAGTCTGTGGTATTGAAGAGTTGGAGAAGAATAGACTAAGATAATAATGATTTCTGGGCAGCTCCATGAGCTCATTTGAGGTTTGTGTTCATGAAATGAAAAGCAGCATGGTTTGTGTCATTTTCTGTAGTCCTATTTACTTTGTGGGTGGGGAACAGGTGGAAAGAGAAATTCAGTTGGTCATGTGTTTACTCATCAAGTATATGCAGTAAGGAAGGTGAGAAGATACCATGAAATGATTGTAATGATGGATTATGGATGTTAAGTTGGGTAAGGGGAGAGAGAGGGTGCAAGAGTCTGCTTGGACTCTTCCTGACTTGATCTACACCACTTTAAAAAAATAACTCATAGATAAAAGCATCAGTGCTTCCAGAGTAGAAGGTCTAAACCAATCCCGGTGCAAAAAAGCTCTCTTAGAGAAGTGCTTTCCTTGCCAGAGGCTCTAAATTACCCTGTGAAGGCCCTGTGGAAAATAGTTCAAATGGTCCCTGGATATGAAATGGTTGCCTCACTGTCTTTATTGTTTATCAATTCAGTGGTAGAAACATTTTGGAGACTCAAATGTGTAGCCAAAAGAAAGAAATTTTCTCTATACCCAGCAAAATCAGAGAAGTGTTGGGATAGATACACAGGTCTTATTGGCACAAATAATTCCAGGACTTCATCCTTAACATTTATGGGTAGTTTATCCCTCACTTCTACAGTAAACTTATGTCCCATTTGGTCTGGGCATTCCCTAGTGTACACCTGTTATTCTGCCATCCTCAGGTTAAAGCTTCCTTTTACTCTAAGTGTTCCAGTTCGAATAATGCATATATACAATCAGTCATCAAGATTTGGCAATTCAGGCCAGTTTAACACTAATATTTCCTATAATGTTTATCATTTGAAACCAGATAAAAACCCAGACACAGGTTTGATTTATATGTAAAACTAAACTAAAATTAGCACAGCAATAAATCTGTAGGATTTATTTATGCACTTCCCATAAGCACAGTTACTAGCTATATACGCCCTTTAAAAATTAACAAAAATGAAATGAATGTTTAAAATATTATATATAAGAAATTCCTTGCCTTTACAATAAAAAGTTATCATGGCTGCATTTTATTTTCATATGAAATTAATACTAGGCCGCTGGATTTTGATATTATGAAATAATATTTTAACACATTTAAATGGAAAAAAGTCGACTTAAATTTTTATATCAAAAGATCATAAGCCTTTTGCAAGAAATAAAGCATTCCTCAATAAAGTGCTTTGTTTTGTTTTGTTTTAATATGTGATACCCAGTAAGCTCCGCTTTAAAAATACAAAAATGGGTAAAAATAATAACATACGTACCTTCATTCTTAACATGACAGATAAATATGATTCCCTTTACTTGGCTCAGTTTTTCCCCAAATCCATTCAAGTACATGAATCACAGATGTTCCCATGGCAAGTCCTTAGAGATGTGAACACAGGGTATAAACAAATATTTAAAAATAACTTGAGTAACAGACAGAAAAAATTAAATGTGAAAAATGTTAATACAGTTTTAAGATTAGCAACAACCCTTGGGGAAGTAGGGTGAGCATCTTATTGAAATCATAGAGTGTAGGAGGGTGCAAGTTCACAGTATGTCATTTCTGAACATGGGAGAAGAGAAGCTATGAGGACCTTGCTTGGCAGATGACAAATGTCCTCTAGGCTTTTCTAGGTGAAAATCTGCCAAACATGAAATTTCTACATAAAGCTGTCAACTGATCTGTGGCACTATTGTATTGCTACAGATTTCAGGAGAGATAGCCAAAAGAATGAAGCTAAAACACATGCAAAAAGATTAAAACCAGTTTTGAGTGTTTTGGAGCAAAGGAGGACAGGAATCTACAAATAGAATTTAAAATATATTGAGGAAGAGGATACAAAACATATGGGAAGTAATAATTACTTGACTCCAAGTGACATAACAAATTCAGCTCTATTTGCTATCCTTTATTCATGGAAATTTAAAAACTATTAGAGCTGAAGGGGATACTGGGTAAGTGAGCAGAGAGGTAGAACTATTCCACCTATCAGCTACTCCAGCAACTTCTGGATAATGAGGTATGTGATAAGACTAGTTAGTTTTATAGGCATGAACCCATTGCTGGACTATTTTTGTTGTGCAATTTTCTTGATCAGGAACAGTACTATGGAGACTTCCATAAGAGTGATTAAGGTGCTCTGTGAGTCTGTGAATGCCTACACTTATGCAAGTATTATAGGCAAGGAAGATAAATTCATATCCATAATGTAATTAACTAGGTAGCTATCTGGTCACTGTGAGGAATGGTGTCATAACAGAGGCTCGATGTTGTTCCCTGCTATTAATAGGTTGGGCACTGAGCAGCAATATTAGTCAGGTCAGGCTTGGTAAGGAGAATCCCACATTGTTGAACCCATGTTTAGCCTTTACTCCTATCTCCGTGGCTACTTTTTTTCTTCCATGGACTCTTTAACCAAGAACTGGAAAGAAAGTGACAAATCCAGAGCCTATTAGTTTACCCACATGATAATTAAGATTCTCCTCTGTTGTGGATCCTTTTGACTGATATTCACATTAGACACAACTATATTCATAATCTGTACTCATTCTGAAAAGCCCATCCACATACCTCGTATTTAGAGTTCCTTGTAACCAGGCTTCCAATCCTATTGCTTCTGAGTCACCACCCATCCATCCAAGCCATTAACAACTGGTGATAGATCTCTGTAGATCCATATTTCTGACCATCTCTCACCCCAGGTAAAGTAGACAACCAAATGTCTGCTTGAGGTTATGCCCATTGGTAAGATTTTCTTTAACCACTGTCCTTTAGTGTCACCTCTGAGTGGGGCTGTAATGCTATGGCTTTCCCCTTTTAGGTTATAATAGCATATTGCATAGACTCAGTTGTTTACTGGACTCAAGATATTGTTTTTGTTTTCTTCAGTTAACCCGTTGTAAGGAACACAGCAATAGATCACAGGTACAGTTTGAAAGAGAGAAGGTGATATAAGATGAATCAGTGTCAAAGGAATCTGAGTCTCCTGATACAACATACTTTTTGGACCTGATTGAGCTCAATCTCCAATATACACTTCCACTTGATGATGGATTGCTACTACATACCCAAACTATAGTTAAGTTGGGCAGACAACACTTAGTTAGAAACAGTAATCTCAGACCCCATGCTGAGTTGAGTCTTTTCCAAGTCCCAAGAGCAAGCCAAAAACGGTTCCCCCAAATGAGGTTAGTTATCTGCAAGGAAAGGCACTGAATTGCTCCAAAATTCTAGAGGTTTGTGCTGTGATTCTCCTTTTGGTGATGACAGAGATTTCATCAACATATCCATTGCTATGAACATTCCGAGTGCCCTTGGATTGGCAGGATCAAAAGCCAAGTATTTGAGCAAATTTTACTAAAGTCTTAACTTCCCACAAAGCTTTCTTTTGTTCTATTCTGTGGAAACTGGTAGTCTTACAGATAAGTCTGTTGATTCATTGAGGTAGCAGTGTTGGATATGGTATATGTTTCCTCCAAAATCCAGAAAAACATATCAAGCACCATACCCCTTTTTTCAAGGTAGATTGTGTGAAGTACACCAATTTGACTTTCACTTTGGAGGGATATTTCAACATATTTCAGACATATACCCTTTCAGACATATATCCTCCCACCCAAAACACTAGAAATGTTATTGAATTGGAGAGCCCCGAAGCTTTTGTGCAGTTTATTTCCCACTGTGTAGTTTGGATATGTTTTATAAAGGCATCTAAAGTACTTGTGTTTCCTATTCATAGGATCCAATCAACATAATGAAGTTAATAAAAAGGCCTAGTGTAAAATTCTGTGGACTGTCAAAGATTCAGAACTAGTATATAGTATGACCTAAAAAATCTGGGCATTTCCTTTTTCTTAGTTCATTGTCACTCTATTGTGGCCTGAGGTCTCTTTGGAGAAGGTCTGGAATATTTACTATATGTACTGGCAATAATGGTGCAAGGTTTTTCCTCAAAGGAATTCAATTTCCCCTTCAATCAAAAAGCTCTGGGTCCCAAAATTTATATGGCTGTGAGTCTCCATTGTTAAGCTCAAATCACAATCTTGGCTACCTGATACAGACTGGCTTTTTTTTCTGTTATACAGATCGTACAATGCTCTAGTTGAATGACCATTTATGTTGTTTCTAAGGACACCAAGATCAATTAGACACTGTCAAAAATCCTGAAAACCAAGAAATTCTTATTGCTGTTATATCCCTTTTGTTCTTTATGGTAAATCAGTCAACCTTATCTTTGGCAATTAATTGCTATCATTTGCTATCTGATACTCTTGGTCCCCACTAATAACCACTAGTGGTTTGTTAGAAAATATTTAACAACTAGATTGCCAGCATATGAAGGAAAGGAAGGAAGGAAGGAAAGAAGAGAGAAAGAGAGAGAGAAAGAGAAGAAAGAGAAGAAAGAAAGAAAGAAAGAGAAAGAAAGGAAGGAAGAAAGGAAGGAAGGAAGGAAGGTCGGTCAAGGGAGAAAGGAAGGAAGTAATCTGTCTGTGGCATTTGTTGGTTTTTGGGGTGTAAATAATATCACTATGGCTGACTTCAACTTACCAGTGTGATATTACTAAACATAAAGTTGGGAAGAGATATAGTATATAGTATTTCCTCCATATATACATAATAATCATAAATAATCTCGCAGACTTTTCCAATTTTGATTTAATTACTGAGGAATAAGGAAACAATGAAGAATAAGAATCAATACATGATTTGGCACAATAAATAAAAAATTCTTTATAATCAGTTATAATGCTAACTCAATGTGGGTGCTTGCATTTTAGAAATATATGTAATGAAAAATAAACTCAAAATGGATGAAGGACCTGAATGTGAGACAGGAAACCATCAAAACCCTAGAGGAGAAAGCAGGAAACGACCTCCTTGACCTCAACCGCAGCAATTTCTTAGTTGACACATCTCCAAAGTCAAAGGAATCAAGAGCAAAAATGAACTATTGGGACCTCGTCAAGATAAAAATCTTCTGCACGGCAAAGGAAATAATCAAGAAAACTAATAGGCAACTGACAGAATGGGAAATGATAGTTGCAAATGACATATTGGATAAAGGGCTAATATCCAAAATCTATAAGGAACTCACCAACTCCACACCCAAGAAACAAATAATCCAGTGAAGAGATGGGCAGAAGACATGAACAGACACTTCTCCAAAGAGGACATCCAGATGGCCAACAGACACATGAAACAATGCTCAGCGTCACTCATCATCAGGGAAATACAAATCAAAACCACACTGAGATACCACCTCACGCCAGTCAGACTGGCTAAAATGAACAAATCAGGAGACTATAGATGCTGGTGAGGATGTGGAGAAACGGGTACCCTCCTACACTGTTGGTGGGAATGTAAACTGGTACAGCCGCTCTGGAAAACAGTGTGGAGGTTCCTCAAAAAACTATCAATAGAACTCCCCTATGACCCAGCAACAGCACTGTTAGGAATTTACCCAAGGGATACAGGACTGCTGATGCAGAGGGGCACATGTACTCCAATGTTCATAGCAGCACTTTCAACAATAGCCAAATCATGGAAAGAGCTTAAATGTCCATCAACTGATGAATCGATCAAGAAGATGCGGTTTATCTATACAATGGAATACTACATGGCAATGAGAAAGAATGAAATCTGGGCATTTGTAGCAACGTGGATGGAACTCGAGGGTGTTATGCTAAGCGAAATAAGTCAGGCGGAGAAGGACAGATACCATATGTTTTCACTCCTATGTGGAACAGGAAAAACATAACAGAGGACCATGGGAGAGGGGAAGGGGAAAATAGTTGGGAAGAGGGAGGGAGGCAAACTATAAGAGACTCTTAAATACTGAGAACAAACTGAGGGTTGATGGGGGTGAGAGAGAGATGAATAGGGGTGATGGGCAAGAAGGAGGGCACTTGTTGAGATGAGCACTGGGTGTTATAAGGAAACCAACTTGACAATAAACTATAAAAGAAAAAAAATAAAATAAAATAAATAAAAAATAAAAAAAGAATAGCAGGAAAAAAAGAGAAATATATGTAATGATAAGATTAGTGAACCAATTTTAACATTCATATGGAGGCCTCTTAATATTGAGAGAGGTTATCAAAGTGAAAATTTTATGTGAGTAATTTTGCTACATAAAATAAATATAAGTCATTTATACAACTCTTCTTAAAATTGAAGTAAAGCCAGGTCCAAACTGATTTTGAAATTCCAAATCACAATGCTTACAATGACTTTAAACTTCAATACCAGACATTACCATCTAATTTTTCTGAAATTTTGTACAGAACTACTATACACTGGAATATTGCTTGGCTAATGGGATCTTCTTGTATTGTCTGTCCTTCTATCTTTAAAATTCTACCTTTTATTTAAAACAATCCTCCAAGTTTATCTTTGTGATTCTAGATGTTATGATTTTTAAATATAGATTATTTACTAGTTTGCCATGATGTTGTCACATAATAAATTACTCACTTCCCTCTCCAGTAAGACAACTAAATTAAACAACTGATAATTTCCACCTGTGAGGTTGGTTTGAAGCACCTTTTTTTAACTTCCTCAAGTTACTACACATATTTTTCTTCCCTATTTTTGTGTTGACACATCCTAATATTTGGCTACTACCTATTTTACCCTCTTACAAAATGAAGCAGTCTTTGTCTTTTGGACTAAACAATTGCAATGTAATACTACAGGATGTAAAAGGCTATAAAATAGGGAGACTGCCAGTCAGTGTGAACATTCAGTGAACTGGTACAATAACCTGAATGATGTGGCAAGTACTTAGGACTAAAGGGAATTAACACATGGGTGACTTGCTTAGGCAAGGTCCTTTGGGTAGAGTTTTTTTTAACACTCAGATTATTTTCAGCATTCAGTTTGTAAGGATCCACTATTTTAGGGCTCTGCCTCTTATGCCCACATTATTTCTGGCTGTCCTTAATTCATCAAACTCCTATCAGATTATTGTCTTATTGCTTCTGACACAAAACTCAATTATATATCTTCTGTGTTAGGTAGAATCTCCCAGTCTTTCCTTTGGAATTAATAAGTTTCTGGCCTCTGACACCATCCATCTTCCAAATCATGATATTGCTTTGCTTTTTTGCTTAAAATT
Source organism: Cryptoprocta ferox (assembly GCA_028646485.1). Lineage (NCBI taxonomy): Eukaryota > Metazoa > Chordata > Mammalia > Carnivora > Eupleridae > Cryptoprocta > Cryptoprocta ferox. Next base: position 74,928,131 of record CM053577.1, read on the forward strand.
TCACAACTTCTAGTGGATCTGTGCAGCTCTTTTCCAGAGAAGTTTTTTGATGGAATGAATTTCACTTTTGTACTGTGCTATTTAATTGTGTCATATATGTTTTATGCTGCTTTTAAATACTTAATATTGTTATTTTTAAAAGCAATATTTGGAAGGCAGGAATGACAGTGCAGTAGTGCTGACTGTGAACCTCCCAATCTCCTCTTAAAAAGAGATAGGCCAACTAGGAGCAAAGAAATAACATCTATTACAAAAGTTGCTGACAAGATATTTCTATGAGCCTCAGAGAGTGAGCAAGCAAGGCCAACCCAATGTAGTATGAAAACATATATAGGAAGAGAAGCTGTGTGGGAAAAGCAGAAGACAGACAAAGAGGGCTTCTAACAGACTTAAGATCTAGGAAACAAATTCCCAACAAGCTTTCATTTCTAGAAGAAGGGCTTCCCCACTCTGAGTGACAAACTCTGACAAATTCGGGAGGGGTTCCAAAGGCTCCACCTTATAAGCAAATGAGACAATCAAAACATGCTGGATACCCCAGGCCCAGAGGGCCCCCCAAAATACTCAGTGACTGGAAAGAGCACTATGAGGAAATAGTGCTAAGAACAGAATTTACATTTATTTGACCAGGAACTCTGAGGTAAAGAAGGATGACATTTCAGATACAAGTGGGAGAGGGGTCCTGACAAGAATATATCTCAAGAAGTTTTGAGGAGAGGGACTGATGTCAATAAGATGGCAGAAAAAGAAATCCTGGCCCTTGCCACACCTCCCCCAAAGAAACAACGATATAAAAGCCATATACGGACCAGAATACCTTTACAAAAATCCTAAAATCTAGTTAAGAAGTTGGAGTGCCCCAGAAGAGCACAGAATTGAGAATGGCTGCATTGAAACAAGTAAGAGCAATTTACCTTTACCTGTTCTCTCTCCTCCAAGTTGGCAGAGTTAAGCATCAAGAAAAATATCATTTGCCAATTACTTCTCCTGCAGGCAAAAGAGACAGTGAAGAGTGCATCCAACATAGCCAGCCTTTTGGAATGCTGCCTGAGAAATTTTCTCCTGTCTTGCTTCACCCAGAGTGCTGAGGAATTTGGCATAGCTGGAATGCCTCAGAACAGCTAAGAACAAAGAAGAGGCTTGGGTGGCTCTCAGCAGCTGGTGTGGCCCCCAGCAGCCAGCTCAGCACCCAGCAGCTGGCAAGGAAATCAGCAGACAGTGCAGATCTCAGCAGCCTCTGTAAATCTCAGCAGATGACGCATTTCTCAACAGAAGGCATGAATCTCAGAAGACAGTGCAGTTCTCAGCAGCTGGATCAGATCTGTGGGACTGGAATGAGGTGCATAACCAGGAGACTTTTTTAGGAGAGGGGGACAGAAGTGGAACTTGTGCCCAATATCCTGGCATCTCAGTGTACTGCCCAAGGGAAAAAAGAAAGATGGCTCTCAGTATCCAGCATGGTTCAGCAGGACTAGGAGAAGATGTACAATCCTGAAACTTCTCTCCCAGGAAGCAGGGACAGGAATAGAATGTTCACATCCATAATAAGGCTTGTGAGGTTCCCAGAATATAGCCAGGCTGACTGGTAAAGATTTTTCCTTGCTGAAGCCAGTCTTTAAAACTAGAAAAGGTGCCTGCTTCTTCAAATGTGCAAACATGAACACAAAGTTATAAGAAACAGAGAGAATCAAGGAAATACAACATTAACAAATGAAAACAATAAATCCCCAGGAACAAAGACAAAAGGAATGGAGATTTATGAAGTACATGACAAAGATTTAAAAGTAATTGTCTTAAAGGAGCTCGGTGAGCTGCAAGAATAAACAGGCAGACAACTATACAATGTAAGGAAAAGAATATATGAACAAAATGAGAATATCAACAAAAAGAAACTATGCAAGACAATAAAAGAGAAATTATGAAGCTGAAGAATACAATAACTAAACTAGAATTTTTCATTCAATGGAGCTTCATAGAAGATTTGATAAAGCAAAGGAATCAGCAAACATGAAATTATTCAGTCAGAGAACAAAGAGGAAAAAATAGTGCTAAAACCTAAATGACTTGTGGGAAACCATCAAGTGAACTAATAGAATATAGGTAGTATAGGAATCTCAGAGGAAGGGAGAGATAAAGGGGTGGAAAGCTCATTTAAGGAAATAGTGGCCAAAAACTTCTCAAATCTAGGGAAGGAAATGCCATCCAGATTCAAAAAGCCCAAGAAACTTCAATATGAGACATTTAAAGCAGTTTACACCAAGACACATAATAAAATTGTCAACGTTAAAGACAAAAAAATTTGAAAATAGCAGGAGAAAAGAGGCTCATCATATATAAAGGAGGTTCCATAAACTATTAGCAAATTTTCAACATAAAACTTGTATTCCAGAAGAAAATAGGATGATATATTCAAAGTGCTGAAAGAAAAAATTAAAAATAAAAAATTCAAGATGTTTTTAAGCCTCACAGTAACCATACATACATAGAGATATGTATGATATATATGATATTTGATATATATGTATTTGATATATATCATATATATGATACATATGAGAAACAGAGAAAAGAATCACAAAATATCACAACAAAAATTAATAAAACACAAAGGAAGATAGCAAAAGCAGGAAAAGAGGAAACAAAAAAGATAAAATAATTAACAAAATAGCAATGCATACTTCCCTTATCAATAATTACTTTAAACAAACAGTGGCTGAATAGATAAAAAGACCCAACTATATGCTGTCTATAAGAGATTTATTTTAGATTAAGTCTGAAAGTGAAGGGAGGGAAAAATGTATTCCATGCAAAGAGGAAACAAAAGAGAACAGAAGTGATGATACTTATATCAGACAAAACAAACTAAAAAAAAAAAAAATGGTCGCAAGGGTCTAAGAAGTACTATACATCACGATGAAACGGTCAAATAATCAGGAAGATATAAAACTTGTAAATATATATGTATGTACCCACAGCAGAGTAGCTAAATAACTAAAGCAAGTATTAATAGAACTGAAGGGAAAAGTAAATAGGAATGCAAAAATAGAATACTTCACATGTCACTTTCAACAATGAATAGAACATTCAGAGAGAAATTCAATAAGGAAATAGCAGACTATAGATCAAATGGATCTAATAGGCACATATAGAACTTTCCATAAAAATGGCAGCATAATGAAGATTCTTCTCAAGTGCACATGGAACATATTCTAGGATAGATCACATGCTAGGCCACAAAACAAGTTGTAATAAATTTAGAAGATTCAATCATATCAAGTATCTTTTCTTTTTTCTTTAATATTTATTTATTTATTTTGAGACACAGAGTGTGAGCAAGGAAGGGGCAGAGAGAGAGACAGAGAATCCCAAGCAGGCTCTGCACTGTCAGCACAGAACATGTTGTGAAGCTTAAACTCACGTACTGTGAAATCATGACCTGAGTCAAAATCAAGAGTTGGACCCTAAACCTGCTGAGCCACCCAGATGCCCCTCAAATCTTTTCTAAACACAATGATATGGAACTAGAAATTAATACCATAAAGAAATTTGGAAAATTCAAAAATATGTGAAAATTAAATGATATACTCCTGAATGACCAATGGGTCAAATATTGCGGGAAGCCAGTTTCTGAACTCATAAGTTGAGAAAAAATCTCTTTGTGAGGTAAGGCGGGTTTGCAAGGTCTCCCACCATCAGATGGTGACCGGCATCTACACCCACTCAACCCCTACTCAATTTCTGCTTGAGCACCGACCCCCAAGGCACCTGACTGACTGATATCAGGAGTGACTTGCCTTCTTATGCTAAAAATATGTGAATTGTACCTTATGAAAAAACTCGTTATAGGAGATTCTTCCTTTGTGATTATAGGAGCAAATATTACATTTCCTGAGAAACCTGTTTTTCTTCCCCTAGAGAAAACAGGCTATTGACCCTGCTCACAAAAGAACTAACTCTTGACTTTGCTATGCTAAAAACATTGCCTTGTATTTGAATACTGAGGGCACCTTCCTTCCCCATAGGATAAGCATCTAAATACAATCAATCACTATTGATAAAGATTATGCATGAATCTTTCTACCAATCTATATTCAATCTACCAATGAATTTGTCAGTCAGGAATCATTGTCTAAGGAATTGCCACTCCTGTTTTGTATCCCATACATTTTTTCAATAAAAGAGGCTGACTCTCCAGTCAGTGGAGAGATGCCTGCCTGCTGATCAGAAAGAACCTCGTGGCTCTCTCATTCCCTTCTCCCTTCACCAATTCCCATCTCTTTCGTGCCGACACTGTCCATCCTTCAGGGGAACCCTGGACCTGCTGGAGCTGGACTCCGGCAAAATACAAAATCTCAAGAAAAATCAGAAAACATCTTGAGATAAATGGAAATGATAACATGGTATAACAACAACTTATGGGATGCAGCAAAAGCAATACTAAGAGGAAAGTGATAAATGCTTATATCGAAGAAAAAATAGATCTCCAATAAACAACCTAATATTGCATGTCAAGAAACTAGAAAGGGAAGAACAAATTAAGTCCAAAATTAGCAGAAAAAACACAATAATAAATCTTAAGGCAAAAATAAACAAACTACAGACTGAAAACAAAGGGAAAGAAAAAAATCAATGAAACCAAGAGATGGCTTTCTGGAAAGCTAATCAAAATGACATACCCTTAGTTAGACTAAGATTAAAAGAGAAGACACAAATAAATAAAAACAGAAATGAAAGGGGAGACATTACAACTGATGTCATAGGAACAAAAATGTAAGAGACTGTTACAAACAGTCATATACCCACAAATTCGATAATCTACAAGAAATGTAGAAATTCCTAGAAACATACCCTCTATCAAGATGGAATAACAAAGAAATAGAAAACTTGAACAGACCAATAGAAAGTAAAGAGGTTGAGGCAGTAATCCAAAACTTCCTAACAAAGGACAGCCTACAACATGGTATCTTCACTGGTGAGTTTTACCAAATATTTAAAGGAGAATTAACACCAACTCTTCTCAAATTCTTCCAAAAAATTGAAGAGGAAGAAACATTCCCAAACTCTTTTTATAACCATTATCTTACAGTGCCAAATACCAAAGCCAGAGAAGGACACAAGAAAAGAAAGTTACAGTCCAACATCCCTTATGAACATAGATGCAAAAATCCTCAACAAAATATTAGTAAATTTAATTCAATAGCACATTAAAAGGATCATACAGGGGCGCCTGGGTGGCTCAGTCAGTTGAGCGTCCAACTTTGGCTCAGGTCATGATCTCACGGTTAGTGAGTTCGAGCCTCGCATCGGGCTCTGTGCTGACAGCTCAGAGCCTGGACCCTGCTTCGGATTCTGTCTCCTTCTCTCTGTCCCTCCCCTGGTCACACTGTCTCTCTCTGTCTCTCAAAAAATGAATAAATGTTTAAAAAATTTTTTTAAATAAATAAAAGGATCATACACCATGATTAGATGGAATTTATCCCTGGGATGCAAAGATAGCTCGATGTATACAAATCAATAAACATGATACAGTACCTTAAAAGAATGAATGAGAAAATCATATGATCATCTCGCTAGATACAGAAAGAGCATTTGACAAGATTCAGCAACCTTTCATAGTAAGAATTCTCAACAAATTAGGTATAGAAAGAATGTAATTCAATATAATAAAAGCCATGTATAAGAAGCCCAGAGTTGACATCATACTCAATGGTAAAAACCTGAAAGTATTTCCTCTAAAATGATGAAAAAGACAAGGCTGCCCAGTCTCACCATTTCTACTGAACATAGTCCTGGACATACTAGCCAGAGCAATGAGGCAAGAAAGAGAAATAAAAGATATCCAAATAAGGAAGTAAGAAGTAAAATTGTCTCTGCTTGAAGAGTACATGATCTTATACATAGCAAACCCTAAATGCTCCACACACACAAAAAGTTAGAAATGATAATCTAGTTAAGTTGTAGAATACCAAATGAAAATACAAAAATCAATCCTGTTTCTATACACTAACAATGAATTATCTAAAAAGGAAATTATAAATCAAAACTTCAAGGAAATAACACTTCACACCAGTCAGAATGGCTAAAATTAACAACACAGGAAACAGGAAACAACAGATGTTGGTGAGGATGCAGAGAAAGGGGAATCCTCTTACATTGTTGGTGGGAATGCAAACTGGTGCAGCCACTCTGGAAAACAATATGGAGGTTCCTCAGAAAGTTAAAAATAAGACTACCCTATGACCCAGCAATTGCACTCTTAGGTAGTTACCCAAAGCATACAAAAATACTGATTTTGCATCAGGGATACATGCACCCTGATGTTTATAGCAGCATTATCAACAATAGTCAAATTATGGAAAGAGCTTAAATGTCCATAGACTGATGAATGGATAAAAAAGAAGTGGTATATATACAATGGAATGCTACTCAGCCATCAAAAAGAATGAAATCTTGCCATTTGCAAAGATGTGGATGGAGCTAATGACTACTATGCTAAGCAAAAGAACTCATAAAGAGACAAGTACCATATGATTTCATTCATATGTGGAAATTAATAAACAAAACAAGTTAACATAGGGAGGAAAAAGGAGAGATGAACAATAAAATGGACTCTTAACTATAGAAAACAAACTGAGGGTACCAGAGGGGAGGTGGGCAGGGGTTGGGTTAAATAGGTGGTGGGGATTAAGGAGGGCACTTGTGATGAGCACTGGGAAGTGATAATCATTAAATTCTACATCTGAAACTATAATTACCTTGTATGTTAATTAATTAATTTAAATAAAAATTTTAAACACAAACAAACAAACATATAAATAAAGACAAAATGAATACACAAAAAATAATCTAATTCATAGTAGCATTGAAAAGAATAAAATACTTTGGAATAAACTTAGTCAAGAAGTCTATATTAACCTAAGTTTCACACCTTTTACAAAATTTAACTCAAAATGGATTGTAGACTTAAAAGCAAAATTAAAAAGTATACAACTCTTAGAAAAAGAACATACAAGAAAAAAACCTCTGATCTACATATAAACTAATCACAAACTTTCCTCCAAAAGCACGATCCATAAGAGGAAAAATTAAGAGACTGGACTTGATCAAAATTAAATATGTTTGCTCTGTGAAAATCCCTGTTAAGAATATTTAAAAAAAAAACCAGAGGCTGGAATAAAATATTTTCAAACCATATGCCTGACAAAGAATTAGTATCTCTAATATAAAACAGAACTTTAAAATACGGATACTAAAAAAATGCCAACAATTCAGTTAGAAAATGGCACTCAAGGCATGGAAATACATTTCGCCAAAGAAGATATACAGATAGCAAATGAGTATATAAAAAGAGATTCAACATCATTAGCTATTAGGAAGTTACAAATAAAAATCACAGTGTCCAAAATAAAATGTAGTGAGAACATCAAATGGTGGCAAGGATGTGAAGAAACTAGAGTGCTTATAATTGCTGGTGAGAATTTAAAATAGTAGAGTCACTTTGGAAACAGTTTGGCAATTTCTTTAAAAACTATGAGGGGTATTCACTTTCAAATGTCCCCTCTATGTAAAGAGACCTTTGCTACTATTCTTTCTTTCTAATCTTATAATCTAATAAACTTTGCTGCTGTTAAAAAAACAGAAAACAAAAAAACAAAAAGCAAAAAACAAAAAACTATTCCTGTACAGCCATACAGCCCAGCAATGGCACTCCTCGACTTTTTCTCCAGAAAAATAAACACTTTTGTTCACAAAAAACCCTGCACATGAATGTTCATAGTCCTTTTATTCATAATAGCTAAGAACTGGTAACAACTCAGGCATCCTTCAAAGGATGAATGTGCAAGCAAACTGTGGTACATGTACACTATGGAATACTACTCAGCTATAAGAAAGAATGAACTATTGATGTATACAGAAAATTAGACAGACCTCCAGAGAATGATGCTAAGTAAAAAAGAAAAGCAATATAAAAAGTTACACACTGTATTATTTCCTTTATATAGCAATATGTAAATGACAAAATTATAGAAATGGAGGACAGATCGGTAGTTGCTAGGGGTTGGGGGGAGGGATGGTGTAACATGGATGTGTATGTGACTACAAAAGGGCAACAGAAGGGAATCTTGTGGTAATAGAAATATGTCTTCTGATTGTATAAATTTCATTATCCTGGTGTGGTATTATTCTAAATATTGCAAGATGATGTCATTGGGGCAAACGGGGTAAAGGCTATATGATGTATCTGGATTCTTTTTTCTTACAATGGTACACATCTGCAATTATCTAGAAATACAAATTTTAATTAAAAATAGTCATATACTTTTTGAGTCATCCCAAGAAGTACTTATGAGTCAAATTTTTAAAGATGCACCGTTCAGAATGGTTAGCTAGCATTTTATATAAAAGAGCCATAATTCAGAGGAAAGGACAAATACTTCTTAAATCAGTATGTCAATCACCAAATCTCATATTGTTAAATAGCACAATGAGTCTCATTTCTGTATGTATGAAAATTGTTTCTTAGCTAATAGAATACATTTTTAGAAAAGTGTTCACATTTAAAAATAAAAGTATGTGGATGGGCTAAGATATTTCAGAGATACTCTTAGTGGCTTGCTGGGGTTGACGCATATCAGCTTATAAGAAAGATTGTTAAATTTTCAGAAATTTTGTGAGTTGGTTATTAAACACAGCCATGATTAAAAATTAAATTATGTAAATTTGAACTTAAATATATTAAAAACAAAGGTAATACATACTCAAATCTCATCAATTCTTAGTTATTTTTCTGTACTTTATTATTACTTATGCTTTTGAGATTATTTACATCTATTATAACTATTTGGTGGAAATACTATATAGTCGTGTACTACTCCACATATTTTCCTAAATTTGTGTTCAGTGATATCATGTAGATAGCTTGAGATCAGCCATGGTGGGTATATCTATGCCACAGCAATGAACAAATGCTAAAAATTAGAACTTTTCATTTCTGGAGAGCCAGCTGTTAAGTTTTACTGGATGACACTCTCCATTTTTGCCTGAATATAGTTTAAGAATATACATATACATACATATATATATATATATATATATATATATGTATTCTTATACTCACTAATTGATCCCTTAGTGTCTAATCATTGGTTGTCAAACAGAAAGACCACTGACTGACTTTGGAACACCTAAACCGACTCAGTTAGGACTTCACAGAAGTTAATCCATAGGTTGAATGAATTGATTCATTCCTACTTGCTAATGAACTAAATGATTTATAATTAATAAATTTCTTTATAGTTTCTAGAAGAAGTAAACATCGGTGCTTATTATAAAAAATCAGATGCATAAAAACTATATAAGATAATTAAAATTATTTACAATCCCATCTCCTAAAATGAACTATTTTTTAAGAGTTTGGTATTAAAAAAACAGCTTGGTATATTTTTGAGATTATTTAAAAAAAAAGTTTTGAAAGAAGCTTATAATTGTTAGCATTCTATATCAGTTATGTGCCAGGGCTTCACTACGTATTTGCACATATTATTTCAGTGAATAATCACAGTAATCCTTTGAGATATGATCTATAATTTCCCCCATTATAAAAATATGGATAAGGTACAAAGAGGTTAGGCAACTCTTTCAGTTTACCCAGCTAGTAAGTCCTTAGAGATAAATTTTAGTAAGTACTTAAAACTGAAATCCAGACAATCTAACTTTAAAGGCTGTTCTGTTATATAATTTTTTTATCTTTCTTAAATATTCTTGAGAAATATTTTTTGAAAGGCTATGTGACACTTGATAAGATGGATGTGTCATAGTTATATTTATTTTGGGAAATGTTATAATATATAGTGGGCAGAATTTATTTAGAGTTGATTGAGTATGGTATTTTTGATCTTTAAAAGTTTGCTTAAGGGTCCTTGGACAGAAATAGAATCTCCAATTATAACATTAACTTTTTTGGGAAAAGCAAAGTTATCATTTCAATTTTTTGTACCTTTTAGAAATGTAGTCTGTAATAAGTTCAAAAAGTGCTTATATTTTTTAAAAAGCTTTAAACTATTTATGCTCATCTAAATCAAGATAAACTGTACATGTGTTTCTTAATTTGGTGACACTTACCAAAGCTACCACAGTTCATATCATTTCTACCATTACCATACCACGGAGTGAGAGATGCCATCCCCAGAAGGGTGGCAGTTGCCCCCAAGGAGGTAAACAAACTGAAGACAATGAATCTGCCCCAGCACTAACATTGCAAGATTCAATTCAGTAGCAAATTAAGAACTATAGAAGTGCTATCAGTAAAAATAGAGCAGAGGAAGACCACGACACCCTGACTTGGTTTTCCTGGAGAAAGCCTGCTCTTGAGTAACAGCTCTACCTGGCCATAAACCTTGGCTCCATTTCACTGGTTGTGAAATTTGTGGTGTTGTACACAAATTCTGAGGGCTTCTGTTTTTTACAGGTAAGAGCTGGATAATAAAACATACTTCATGGGGCTGTGTGAAGATTAAAGGACCTAATATGTGTAAAGTGCCTGGAAGTAATTGGCACATAAGACACTGAGACAGATGCTTTCCTTTCCCTCCACCTCACCACTTGAAAGCAGTATGAAAGCCTGGGTGTAAAAGAAACAGTTGTTTCAGTGACTTGGGTGCTAGATATAGAGCACCAGACATCAAACAAGAATCAGCAAGTATTACATCATTAGGGTGACAAAAATAAAGAAAAGCCAGAGACAATAGGGGTCAGATAGTGCCTCTCCAGCAATAGCTGGAAAAAATGTTAAGTCTTACAATGGCATGGTAAATGAGGTCAGAGAACAATGAGAATTTTTCTACATTGTTGAGAGCTTGTAAATTCACACAACCATTTTGGAAAGTACAGCAATTTAATAGTGTCTTATAAAGTTGACTATAACCTTTCCTTATAGACTATAAACCCTAGAGAAAATTCTGTGCATGAGTTTCTGGAAAAAATGTACAATGATGTTCATAACAGTACTGATTGCAATAGAAAATCTGAAAACATGTTAATTTGCCTAACAGAAGAAAAACTCAATTGTGATACATTTATTCGATGGCTTACTATTCCTCAGTTAGAAAGGGTGAACTAAAGCTACTAGTCTACTAAGGCTAAACTTGAATTATTAACAATTAATAAATTTCTTTATAGTTGCTAGAAGAAGTAATATAGGTCCTTATTGTAGAAAAATCATATGCATAAAAAACTATATAAGATCATTAAAATTATTTACAACTTCATATCCTAAAATGAACGTGGTATACATTTGAGTGAGGCAAGTTAGAGAAAGACAAGTACTGTATAATCTCACATGGGAAATCTAAAAAAATTGAACTCATAAATACAGAGAATGGGTTGGCAGTGGCTAGAGGCAGGAGGTGGAGATAGGGGAAATGGGTGAAGACTGTCAAAAGTACAAGCTTCCAGTTATAAGACAATTAAGTTTTAGGGATGTAATGTATAGCGTGATGACTATAGTTAATAGTATCTCATTGTACATTTGAAAGCTGGGAGTCTGGGTGGTTCTGATGGTTGAGAATCCAACTTGATTTCAGCTCAGGTCATGATCTCATGGTTCATGAGATTGAGCCCCATGTTGAGTGCTGACAGTGTGGAAACTTCTTGGGATTCTGGGATTCTCTCTCTCTCATTCTCTCTCTCTCTCTCTCTCTCTCTCTCTCTCTCTCTCCCCCCACCTGTGCTCTCTCCCTCTCAATAAATAAGTAAACATTTTAAAAATAAAAAAATAAAGTCACTAAGAGGATAGATCTTAAAAGTACTCACCACATAAAAAAAAGTTATAATTACAAAAGGAGATAGATGTTAACTAAACTTATTGTGGTAATCATTTTGTAATATGTATACATAGATCAAATGATGTGGCACACCTTAAACTTACACAATACTATATGTCAATTATATCTCAATAAACTGAAAGAAAGACTAAAAAATATTATATTAAGAGAAAATACAAATTAGAAAAAGATACACATAGTGAGGTATAATAAAAATGTAAAGTTAAAGATACAAACAACATTGTACACAAATATACATATATAGGAAAAGATAAAACATACATATATAGGAAAATATACATATATAGAAAAAGAATAAAAAGTGAATGATAATTATGCAACTAAATGCTGTTAATAATTTCCTCTGGTATGATTTTATTGAGTGAGGAGAATAGTTTTGGGAAAAGAGTATAAGTATTTTATTTCATTTGTGTGATGACTTTTATTTTTTATCTTATTTTTTTAAAGTTTATTTATTTTGAGAAAGACAGAGACAGCACCAGTGGCATAGGGGCAGTCAGAGAAAGAGAGAGAATCCCATCCAGGGTCTGCACTGTCAGCGCAGAGCTTGATGGGCTCAAACTCACAAACTGTGAGATCAGGATCTGTACTGAAACCAAAAAATGAATGCTTAACCAACTGAGCCACCCAGGCACCCCTGTATGATGATTTTTAAATGGGTGTTTATATTAATCTTTATTTTTTTTTAATATGTAATATAATATTTAAAATGAAAAAAATATAGGAAGTAGGTAAGACTTTTAAGGTACACATGCTTAAGAAAACTATTACAAAAAATGAGACCATAAAACATAGTAAAGAAATCTTCTAATACTGAGCTCATGGTTTAAAAAAAAAAAAAGTCAAACTCATAGTAACACAGCAGAAAAGTGGTTGCCAGGGGTAAAGGAGGGGTGGGAATAGGAGAGGGTGGTTAAAAGGGCACAAGCTTTCAGTTGCAAGAGGAATAAGTTTTGGGCATCTAATATAAACATGGTGGCTATAGTTAATAACACTGCATTCTATCATTGAAATTTGTAGCAGAGTAGAACTTAATATTCTTACACACAAAAAAGATAAATAAGTGAGGTGATGATGTGTTAATGAATTAGATGGTAAGACTTTTTTCACAAGGGATACATATATAAATCATCATGGTATACACTTTATTTTTCTTACAATTTTATACATCAATTAAAGCTGAAATTAATTAATTAACTAATTAAATGGTCTCAGCACCAGTTTTTTTTAATTGTAGCATACCACTTAGTGATTCTAATACATTACTCATCCACAAATATAATAGGAATTACTCCTACCCAGCAGGAGAGATACTTACTTTTATTAAACAAAACTGAGTTATTTCTTTTTCACTCAGGAGTAATACTTTCAATTTATAAGGATATAACGTATGTGTACATATACATTAAGATATATTTAAAAATTGGTTTGTATTTCTACCAATTTATTAGAACATTCTAGGACACTGCAAATGCTTATAATCTATAGTCTAACCCATAAAGATTAAAGAAAGCAAAACCCTCCTTCTAGTGCTCCTTTCTGAAGAGAGTATAACATTTTTTCTTTTGCTTGCAATTTAGAATGTCTAAAAAACCCACTGTTTAATATATCATTCTTGCTTGGATTTCACAACCATTTTATGTGTGGTGTCATTGTGCTAAGTCAAATTCTGTGGAAGAAAGAGCACATCAGCAGAGTTTAAAAGTATACTTTTGAACACAGACTAAAGAATGTTAAACTCAATAGCCCCCGATATATTGAATTCATCTCCACCAGGAAAGAGAATTATGTTTTTATTGGAGGTCAAAAACTGTGGAATGTAAATAAGGAATCATACCTACTTGTCTAATTAAGGAATCTAACTAGCAAGTTAGCTTTCTGTCTCTACCAACTATCATCTATAGTTTTATTTATCTAAATGTCTGAAAGTCTTATCTTTTATGGGACTTATTGGGTGAGTAATTTCAGAGACTCATTTCTGTATCTTCTTTTGAGAATTTAGCTAGCTGGGAAGGGATAGTAAGTAAGAATATTCCATTTTCTCTTTTCCCATATCCCTCATTAGAAATCTTTTATTTAAATGTCAAAGGACAAACAAAGTACCAAAAAGGATCAGGGACTTTTAAACAATATTTCATCATTGTTTTTCTGATTATACCCAGATTTTTCCCATGGCTGGGTTGTGAGGAAACAATGCATCTGATTAAAAGTCATTTTAATGTAATGATTAAACTAAACATGGTCTAAAGACAGAATTGAGTTCCAGGCTCAGCTGGGTAAACCTAAGCAGTTTCTAAGCAATTTATTTAATCTCTCTGAATGCTTTGTTTGTATCATTTACAATGGAAATAACCCCCATAAAGTTGGTGGGTGGGTTAAATGAGACAAACTGTGCAGGGTTTAGCACAGATCCAGGCACAAAATACAAGCTGAATATAAATTAGCTCATATTATTCTCCCTTGCATCTCGGGGAATATACCTTTTTTAATTTTCAACACTGAAGAAAGAGGAATATAGCTCACACTATTTTATGCCTTGTGTAGCAACTGAAGGGGAATAGAGACTGCACCCTAGTTGTCTGCAGTTTCATTTGGTATTGTATTAGTTTCCTATGTCTGCTATAACAATTACCATAAATTTGGTGGATTACATCATTTATTCTGTTACGGAGGTAGAAACCCAAAGTCATATTCATGAAGCTGAAGCTGAGATGTCAACGGCTGCATTTCCTCCGGAAGCTCTCGGGGAGAGTCCATTACTCGCCGTTCCAATCTGGCAGTGGTCTGAATTCCTTATTTGTGACTGTGTCACTCCAGTCTCTGTCTCTGTGGTAAAAGGACCCTCTCCTCTTCCATGTGAAATCTTCCTCTGCCTCCCTTCTATACAAGGACTGTTGATAGCTTTCTAAAAGGGATCACTCAGGTAATTTAGAATAATCTCCCCGTCTCAAGATCCTTAACTAAATCACATCCAACATCGCTTTAAACATTCCCAGATTCTAGGAATTAGTACCTGGATACCTTTGGGGATAATTTTTCAACTTACCACAAGCATCTTACCTTCCTAATCATACTGATTATTTCTGAATTCCCACTCCCTCTTCATCCTATCACTGGCCAAAATAAGATTCTTTGGCTTAATATCTGCCACACATATGTGAGGTACTAAGTTTTACAAAAGGAGTTGGTTTTCCTCAAGATTTTAATCAGACTTTGGGGTCTAGATTCAAACTGCCTGGTCTCAAGAATTGGGTCCTCCATGTACTAGATGTGTGAACCTGGGAAGTTTATTTAAGCTCTCTGTACCATAACTTCCTCAATTACAGATGGAAACTAATTATTTCATAAATTTGATGTGGGGATTAAAATTAATCACACTCGTAAAATGTATGCAATAGTGCCTAGCACATTACTAAAGGTTAATTATTTTTATTCTTATTATGCTGTTGCTGTTGTTATTAAGTGGACTTGCATGTGAGTTGCATTTTTTAATCAGTGATGACAAATATGGTTATCACATGCAGAAGAGAATTTGATTCTATGGACATGCTACACTAAAGAGAAAATGGAAGAAGCTGAAATATAGTAGGAGTCATGTGGCAGTCACCTATAGTTTCTCCTTAACTCGGCAGCAGATGAAAACCATAACTGAAATTTCAAAGTTAACAATTTTATTTATTTATTTATTTATTTATTTATTTGAGAGAGAGAGAGTGCATGAGCTGGGGAAAGGGGCAGAGGGGGAGAGAGAGAATCTTAAGCATACTCCAAGCTCAGCAAGGAGCCCGATGTTGGTTTCAATTCCATAACCCCGGGATCATGACCTGAGAAGAAATCAAGAGTCAAATGCTCCACCGACTGAGCCACCCAGGAGCCCATGGAAGTTAACATTTTTAAAAGAAGCCAAATATCATTCAAAAATTGTTTCAAAGGTTAGTAAAGACCATCAAAGAAATCCTAATAGTCATATTCTGGAAAATATTATAATTAGTATCAATGGATTTACTAGTCTAAGGTGGGCTGAAAAAAATGAATTTTTCATCTACATGTTGCACATTAATTTATAGTGAATAGTATTATCATTGCTTCTTCCATTTCTAACTTGTGTATATAATATACATCCATGTTTCTTATATGTATACATGTATATGTGTATCTATATAAACACTGTATTTATGTCAAACATTCTTCCTATGACTGGTTTTCAAAAATTGACTACATATTTGTTGAATGCTGTTGGTTGCATTCCAGCTGCAGTGTAATAATAAGTGACAGACTCTTAATTCCTGAGATATCCTGATTCAATGTTAGAATTTCAGTGTAAAAAAACTGTAGAACATGAGACTTTAAAAAAAGCCATCTATTAGTAATAATTATAATTAATAATTACACATTGCTCTGTGGATTACTATATATATTCTAATATCTGATCCTCAAAAATGATTTCCCCATGATTTCATAGGTAGGTCTTTTTAAAAATTCAAAATTAATCTATGACTCAAATTCCTATGCTTTGCTTCTTACTTTGCTCCTCTCAAAGGTTTAAAGGATAAGACCTATAGAATTTCAAAGGAAAGTGTTCATTATGATCTGGGAATCACAGAAGAGAAACCATTGAAGTGGCTGAATTTTACTTGATCTTTTTTCTTTTTAGAGATTTTGTAAAAATTTATTATTTATTTATTTATTTATATGTTTATTTTTGAGAGAGAGAGACAGAAAGACAGAGCACAAGTGGTAAGGGGCAGAGAGAGATAGAGAGACACAGAATCTGAAGCAGGCTCCATACTTCAAGCTGTCAGTACAGAGCCTGACTTGGGGCTCGAGCCCGTTAACCGTGAGATCATGACCTGAGTCAAAGTTGGATGCTTACCCGACTGAGCCACTTGGACACCGCAATTTATTTATTTATTTTTGAGAGAGAAAGACAGAGTGTGAGCAGGGGAGGGCAGAGAGAGAAGGAGAGAGAATCCCAAGCAGGTTCTACACTGTCAGCTCAGAGCCCAATGGAGGTTTGAACACATGAATCATGAGATCATGACCTGAGCCGAAACAAAAAGTTGGATGCTTAACCAACTGAGCCACCCAGGTGCCCCACAATCTTTGTTTTAAGTAAACTCTATCTTCAGTGTAGGACTCTAACTTATGAACCTGAGATCAAGAGTCACATGCTCTACCTACTGAGCCAGACAGGCACTGCTTACCTCAATCTTGGTACATAAAATATAATAGCTTAAAATAGGGAGAGTATTATTGGATAAAGGGAACAGCCTCAATCAAAGTTTAATGAGAAAAAAGTATAATTATAGAACCGAGGATTAT
The DNA here is from genome assembly GCA_028646485.1 of Cryptoprocta ferox. Lineage (NCBI taxonomy): Eukaryota > Metazoa > Chordata > Mammalia > Carnivora > Eupleridae > Cryptoprocta > Cryptoprocta ferox. The sequence goes on from CM053577.1 coordinate 74,945,296, forward strand.
CAAGTCAATAAATACTAATATCAAATTATTGAAAGATAAGTGCAGATTTTTTTAGGCAGACAATAGGGAGAGTTTTTGAAGAGGAGAGTGATACGCTGTACATTCTGTAAAAGGAAGATAAAGTCACCAGCAGCATGTAAGATGGATAGGAAGGTGTAGTGAAAGGTTGCTGCTAGAGGCATAATGCAGAGCCTTTACAGAGCCACAGCAGAGTGAAAAAAACCCCAAACAAACAAGCAAAATAAAAAATAAATAAAAAAGTAAAGAGTGTGAGAAAAACAACTGAAAAGAATGTGTTGATTTACTAGAAAAAAGATGATAGAATTTGTAGCTGCCTACTAAATAATCATTCTTTTTATATGTTACTGGGTATGATTTTCTAATGCTTTGTTAAGATATCTGAATCTATATTTATAGAATATATTTGTGTTCAGTAATCTTTACTTGAGATAGTTCTCTGAAATTGTATCAGGATAATACTATCCTCATTGAATAAGTAGGAAAATATTTCCTCCTCTATTTTCTGAGAGTTGGTTTATAATTATTTATCCATTGAAGGCATGAAAAAAGTTCACCATATATAACATCTGAGTCTGAAGTTCTGTTTATGAATGGATTTTAATTGTAAATTCAATTTATGTAATAAACATAGGAATGTTTATGTTTTTCTTTGCAAGTTATTTTTGGTAACATAATGCTTTTAGGGAATTTTAAGGATTCTATTTTATCTAAGTTGTCAAATTGACTGGCATAAATTTGTACATAATATTTATCATCTTTTTGCTGGCTATGAGATTTGTACTGATGTCCCTTATTTTACTACTAATTTAAGTTGGCAATTTTATTACCAATATTAGTGATATTATTATTTTGCGCTTTTTTTATTTATTTCTTGAACAGCTAAGAGATTTATTCCAATTATATTGATCTTTTCAAAGAATCACCTTTTGATTTCACACAATTTTCTCTTTAGTTTGGCTCTTTATTCTACTGATTTCTACTCTTCTAAATGTTTTATTCCATTGCCTCCTTTGAATTTAATTTTTTTTTATTTCTCTAGTTCAAGGTGGAAGCTTAGATCATTGATCTTTAGCTCTTTCTTATTTTCTCATATTTACACATTATTTTATTTCTTGCTTCTCAAAAATGTTTCCATGTTGTGTTTTCATTTTCAGTTCAAAATGTTTTCTAATATCTTTTCCAGTTTGTCTTAGACCCATGGATTCTCTAAATGTATGTCATTTAAATTCAAATTGTTTTTATTTACTGGGTATAATTCCTTATTAGTTTCTAATTTAATTTTGTTATTGCCCGGTCTATGTGATTTTATTTCTTTCATACTTACTAAGACATGGTTTATAGCACATGGAACCTCTAACATAGAATATGTAAACTCTATGTATATTTGCAAAGAATGTATATTCTGCTCTAGTTGGTGTACTGTTTTATATGTATTAGGATAATTTAGCTTATAGACTTGCTCAAATTTTATATGTATACTTACTGATTTGTTTTTGTCTACTCTTTCTGTCAGTGAAAAAGGAGTATTATAATCTTCAACTATAGCTGGCACATTGTCTATTTCTTCTTTCATTCTATTAATTTTGTTTCATGTATTTTGGGGCTTTGTTTATAAGTGTACATTTATAATTAAATATTTTTTGCTGCATTGATCTTATCACTATAACATCTCACTGGGTCTCTAGTAATGCTTCTTACCTGAAAGTGTGAGACTTTTTGTTTTAATCAGTGATATGTCTCAAAGAAATTTAGAGAAAAATTGTACATATATATGTATGTATATGTGTATGTATAAGCATATATGCATGTATGTGTGTAGTCTTTTATATTTACCAATATATTTATCATTTCTAATGTCCTTCATTTTTTCTTACATAATCCACTTTACCCATGGGTGCCAATTCCCTTCAGCATGATTTCTTGTAGCATTTCCTAAAGTGAAATTCTTTAAGTAACAAATTCTCTCTGGTTTCAATATTTATTTGGTGTTCAGATTTGAAGATTAGTTTGGGTAAGTTATAGACCTGTCTATTAACAGTTTCTTTTCAGTACTTTGAATATACTATTTCAATGTCTTCTGGCCTTCATTATTTCTGATAAGAAGTCAGTAATTAATTTTTATTGTTTGCTATATATTTTATGTCATTTTTTCTTATTGCTTTCAGTATTTTCTTCTTATACTTGGTTTTTATTGGTGTAAATACAATGTGGCTATGTGAAATTTTCTTTGCGTTTATATTGTTTTGTATTTATATTAATGTTTGTCATTGAATCTGGGAAGTTTTTTAGCCATTGTTTCTTTAAAAAAAAATGGCCTGCCTCCTTCTTACTTTCCTTTTTTCCTCCTGGAACTCCACAAAGTATTGTGTCCATTGATGGAATATGGCCCCACAGGTCTCTGCCACATTATTCATGTTGTTTTTTTACATCTTTTCTTCTCTCTGTTGTTTAGATTGGAAGATACTTATTTCTTTTGTATATTTTCCAGTTCTCTATTGTGATTTCTTATCATTTTGTCATTAATATCAAATTTACCTTTAAATCTTAATTCACAGCATACTTTAGCCCTTGAACAAATTTGAAATAGTTGCTCCAAAGTCTTTATCTGCTATATCCCATAATTGGGTACATTTGGAGTCAATTTCTTTTTTTTTAAT
>CM053577.1:74948073-75004048 GCA_028646485.1 Cryptoprocta ferox
CATTGTTGCCCTTATTTTGTTATAGGAGCTGTTTAACTTGCCAAGACTCAAACTGAGAAATCTTTCTCTGGCATGGTGGGCAACTGTTGATATTCATGCTTAGTTTTTCCTTCTGCCGGATGTTACTTTCTCAGCTTGGGTTCCTGGCAGTCTCCCCTGAGTCTGTGTAGCTTAGTACTGATTCAAAGATCAGGCCGACTTTATATTCAAATGTTGAAACATAGTGTCTCAGACATTTCTTTGCTTCTGGAGTTTGCTCCCAATCTTACCATGAGCCTCAGTTCTGCTCACAAGCCTCCCAAACCGTACATGGGTTTGGCAACATGCTAAAAGAACCGCAAACGCGCAAATCTCACCAGGAGCAGCTCTCTCTATTAAAGTTAGGTACTCTCTCTAATTTCTGTGCACTTTTGCAGCAGACGCCCTCAGGCCTCCCACGTGTTTGCAATGTTATGCAGCTTATCTGCTGTTCAGGACTCTCACATGCACCTGAAGCCAGGGATACCGCATATTGCCACTTCCTGAATTGGGGAGAAAAAGGGTCAAAGATCCCCTCAAACAAGAGAGCCATACATATGCCATTCTTATCCAATGTAGCAGTTGCTCAGGAGTAAAAGCTACAAGTTTCTGGCTGACTCTTTCATTTTCAAATGCCTTTGCACAGTTGTTTCAAAATATTTTGTTCTAGTTTTTAAAATGTCAACTTGTTATCTATGGTTGGAATCACTGACTTCTTCACATAGCCATTATTGGAAGACCCTGCTATGTATATTTTTAATTAGAAGTATTTTGTGTTTAAGTAAACTGTAAAATCATTCTGTTTTAGAGGAGACACTGCAGTTGGTAAGTTCAAACTCAAAAGCATATGAATTATCTAAATTTAAATTCTCATTTTAAAATAGCCTTATGGAATGAATGCTTATCAATAAAGGTGAATCTTTAAAACCAGTGCCTGTATAATCAAAACCTTCTCTCTGATGATGACTTTTCATAAGTGAGATAAATTTATTGAACCAAAACAGATGTGATTCTGAAAAGGTTCTAGTGGAAGTCCAAAATGTTCAGAGGAAGTTTATTCTTCCAAGACTCATTTCATGGTTCACTGGATAAAACACATCTTTCTGTTCCATGATTTCAAAATAATTCTTGAAGAAATCCATCATGCTTTGAAGAATACTGGAAATTCACTTTAAAACAGGCATGAAAGATTAGGGAAAAGAAATATGAAACACCCCACATTTCTTAATTTCTTGTATTTTACCAGTATGATTTAGATTAAATAGAATTCTCTCTTTTTCTGTTTGATGTTTCCAATATTTTATTGTCCTCTGGTAAGATTTGATCCCTAATAAAAAAGTCACTACATTTTAAAGTGTAATTCCTCTTTTTACTTTATGAAGTATGATAGAAGCTCAAAGTGTTTTGGATGATTATTCCAGTGCCTTATATTATGTGACATGGTTGTCTTATCAAGGTGTATAAAATAAATCAATCAGTGATTCTTCTGTTTATTAGTTGAAACTTTAATAAGAATAGAGAAAAAGTAAAGTAAAAAAGAGAGAGGAAAAGAAACAGGGAGAGGCAGAATGTATGTGGATATATATATATATATATACACACACACACACATATGCATAATTTCAAACTTGGAAAGCATGTTGTAATTTTAAGTCACTTTTCTAGTACTTTCATTTGTTTCATCTCACTGATAAGAAAATAGACAAAATGTGGTTTATGTCCCTGCAACAGTGCTAATGAACTGCCTTATCTTGGTTTTCCTTCACTATTGGACTGGGAGCATCTTGAGGTTAAAGTGGTATGTATACATCCTTGGATGCTTCAATGCCTATTACAATGTCTGACACATCTTACGCAATCATAGTTTTTGCTGAAAGAATGAATAAATACTGGATTTCATTTTCATTTCATCCTGATACTCATTTCCAGTTAAATGAATCTTTTTTTTCTCCCTTTCAGTGGAATAAGGGAAGAGGTCATGTTTCAGTGAGGAAACTGAAATTGGAAAAGCCATGCAGTCGGTAAACCGTTATCAGAGGGTATAGACAACTTTACTATTAGCCTTTTATGGATAATCGGATTTCTGCCCACCGAAGCAAAACCATCCTCAACAAGAAACAGTGAATTGATTAAAGCTTTGTTCTGCTTTGGCAGACTTTCAGCATTTTTTGTGTTTTATACAGAACACAGATACCCTTTGGATTCTGTAGTACAGGATTAGATGATCTACAGAGGATCAGTACCACAGACCTTTGTCTCTCTACAAGCAACGTCTGCAATAATCTATACCAGATGGTGCTGGAGACATCTTTAGTTTATAACATTCTCCAAGGAACTCATGACTAAAATGAGGCTAAAATTAAGAATAAAAGTGTAAATTTGTGGAATAAAGTTGGATAGTTCTCTGTAAGTTAAATAATATTTGTATTGTTGCTACATATTTTTTTATATCCTCTCTTATACTATAGTTGAACAGGATGGTGTATAAACAAGATTGAAGGAAAGTTCTGGAAATAAAAATGGATAGTTATCTTTTGTAAGCATTTGTACTATACTATTGAAAAAGTTTATAATGTACATCTGTGTGTATATATTTTTTATTAATAAAAAACTGATTTGTTGTATAATAGTTTTAAACAAGTATGTTAAATTTTTCCAAAGTTACCACTTATATATTATTAAAGAGTTGAACACTACTGCTGGTTTTACTAACAATGTTTTTCTCACATGAAACATGCCATGGATATGAGAAGAGACATTAGTATCCTGATATAAATATATACTTGTATATGAAGTTTCTTAATTACTTTATATACTAAGATTTTCAGAGTTTGACACTAGAAGATTAAGTTATTACAGCAGCATTATGTTAAATAAACCGTGTCAGATACTGAGGATGGAGGTATAAACTGTCCCAACAATGTATCCCACAATTATAAAATGATAAGAGAATTCCACTAGCACTGAGATTGACAAAGAATTTGAACAAGGGTTATATATATACTCAAATCATTGGCAAGATATTTCATCATATCGTCCTTAGATCAAGAATTTGTAAATATTAAAAACCCAGTGTAATAGTTATAAAAAAGTTCTTTAGAATAAAAAGCAACATTTTTGGAAGACTCAGGAAAATGTAACAATTTTAAAGTATTTCAATACAGAAAAGAACTTTTCTTAACTATTAATTAGTTAAGAAAATTACTTTTCATGCTCAATGGGACAAAGTATGACATGGCTTATACAAAACAGAAATCTAGTTATTAAAGAAAAAAATAAGAGAAAAAGGCAAGACTATGAGATGAAAAAGAAAAGAAAAAAAGAAGATTGTGAAAAAAATGATATACCAATTTTTAAACTTCATCTGAAGGCTTGGTTAAATATAACAAATATAATGATCAATGCAAATGAGAAATTCACATTTTGCATGACTTGTTACAGAATAAGCAAAACATATGTAATTAATGAGGGATATAATAATTTAGACAACAGAGAATGGAGAGTTTAAAAAGAATAATTTAAAAAAGATCAACTGCAATAGGAATTATCAAAGATGTAAATGAAGTAATTCATGAGGTGAAAAATACAGTGTACAGAAGTTTTGTTATGTTTTCTTCTAGGAGTTTTATAGTTTCAGGTCTATGTTTAAGTCTTAATTCATTTTGAGTTGATTTTTGCAATAGTGTAAGATAGGAGTGTAGTTTCATCCGATTGTATGTTAATAGCCAGTTTTCCCACATTTCTCCAAAGAAAACATACAAATGAACAACAAGTATATGAAAAGATGTCCAATATCACTAATTACTAGGAAAATGCAAATCAAAACCAAATGTGCACTGCTAATGGAAATGTAAAATGATGCAATCACTATGGGTAATAGTACGGAGGCTCCTCAAAAGTTAAAAATAAAATTACCATATGATCCTGCAATCTCACTCCTGGGTATATACCCAAAAGTATTAAACTTATTAAAATGTGGATCTCAAAAAGATACCTGTTCTCCCATATTCAATGTAGCATTATTCATTGTAGTCAAAATATGGAAAAACAAAATTATCCATAAACAGATGAATGGATAAAGAAAATGTAATATATATATATATATATACACACACACACACACACACACACACAATGGGATATTATTCAGCCTTTAAAAAGAAGGAAATCATACTATTTGAAACAACATGGATGGATCTGGAGAGGATTATGCTATGTGAAATAAGTCAATCATAGGAGGACAATCACTGAATGATTCTACTCACATGAAGAGTCTACAACAGTCAAACTTATAAAAAAAAAAAATAGAACAGTGATTGCCAGGGACTGGGAGGAGGAGGAACGGGTGAGTTGTTCAGGTATATAAAATTATAGACATACAAGATGAATAAGTTCTAGATATCTGCTGCAAAATATAGTGCCTATAGTTAACAATACAGTACTGTGCACTTAAAAATTTTTAGGAGGGTAGATCTCTTTTTATGTGTTTTTACCCTTAACACACACACAGTGCAAAGGGACCAAGGAAAATTTTGGAGGTGGTTGATATGTTTATTATGTTGATTGTAGTAATGGTATCACAGGTGTATGCATGTGTCCAAACTCATCAAATTGTATCAAATATGTGCATTTTTTGCATATAAATTATACCTCAATAAGACTGAGATAAGTAAAAGAAATACAGATACTCTCTAATCCATAGCAAATATTGTACTTAATGCAGAAATATTGAAAACTTTCCCTTTGCAATAGTGAAAAAATAAAAATGCCCATTGCTAGTACTATATATATAATATTTTATTGGAAATTCTAGTGAGTGCAGTAAGTCAATAAAAAGAAATAATAGTGTATGAGTTGGAAAATAATTATTAATTATGAATATATACTTCACATACATAATGAAGCAGAATTCACAGATAAATTACTAGAATTAATAAGGGATCTTTAGCATGTTGTGAAATACAAACATGACAGTTATTTTGGTTTCATGTTCAATGCCAATGCTTCTCTGCCTTGTTTTAAAAAGTTGCATTTCCCAGGTTTCCTTGCTCTCTGTTTCCAAATAGCTGTAGTCTGTGCAGGTATGGCAGAAGACTATATGACAGAAGAAAGGGAAAGACAGGGTGGGTATCCCCACTCATCTGCTTTAGGCAATGTCAACAAAAACAGTTCCATCCCTTCCCAACTCACCCCCATTGGTCCATCTTCTGCTGAAAAAAAAAATCCCTGTGTTCCATAGTCCCAGTTCTTGGTGGACAGGCCCACTATAACTGCAGCTCTGTGCGCTGGACCTGCTCTTGGGATCTCATAACACCCTCTCTTCCCTTTGTCTTTATAGCCCTAGAGGTGTTAGGGAATTCCTGCTATTGCTTATTTTGAGGTTGCTTATTTCTGGGTTGCTTCTCTGTTCTTCCATTATGCATGTAATAAATTTCTTATATTAAGTTACCTTTGTTTGAAATAAATGTAGTGGATTCCATTTTCTGACCAGATTCTAACTGATACAGATCTTGGTACAAAGACTCTCAATAGGAGAGTATATAATTGAAGTGTCCAATTCTTTGAGCTTAAAATACTTTGATAATCTCTTTTCTGGTAAAAATGATATATAGCTTTATGAAATTATGATCTATAAATGCTTGGGATAAAGTGCTGATTGACTACAAGGCTTTAGAGTGTTAAGTAGCTGTTCACTTGAGAGTAGAGATGTAACAATGACTAAAAAGGCTGGGAGGTAGGATGACCACTTTTGACTCTGTTAGAGTTTGTAGAAAAAGTACTAAATTTTCAACTCTTAGATTAAAACACTGTCAGCTGAAACCCCAGACCTTCTTTATAACCTTAAGATAATTTTTTCTAGGTTGGTGTTCTGCAACTTTTTTTCTGTAATAGATAGTAAATGTTTAGACAGTAAAACTTTCAGGATTTGTGGTATCACATACAGTCTATGTTTCCTTTTTCTTTTTTTAACTCTTTAAAAAATATCTAAGCCATTCTCTGCATGGGCCATGGGCTACAGTTTTCAGTTTTCAGATCCCTGTTTTAGTAGCTTCAGAGAAAACATAGTTTAGAATTAGATTCAAAAATTAATTCTCAAAACTGAAGTTGAAAACACAGCCTCAAAAAATTTATTTTTTTATTTATGTAATTTAGGACATTATTTGGAGTGTATAAAATGTGATTGGAGTATCTTAGGTAGAGTCTGATATTCCTGAGATCCTTTTACCAGCAGAGGTAGCCTCTCTTTTCCTACCTACATAGATTAGCCCTTCGATTAAAACCCCTGTGATTGCTTCACCTGACAGGTTGGCTTCACAAAGAGCATCCTATTCTCTTCATAGGCTACCCAAACACCATCCATTAATCGCAAATCTATAAGTAGTTAAATGTCAATATGCCCCAGCAGGACAATTGTGATCTTCTCTATGAAGAGATAGCTTATGAACTAAAGACTGGCAATATTTTCCTAATTTATTTCAGCTGTAACCTAGGGAACAAGTCTAGGATGAGATTGTAAGAATGTTACATCAGAGAGGAAGAATAAATTTATTAATATGGGTGCCTTTAACCAAGATTCTTGATTTAATGTTACTGTGATCAGCTTAAAGTGACTTCAATAGATTATTAGTTTGGTTGCCAGAATCCTGATTTTAATGGTGGCTTTTATTCAGTGAAATTTTTATGTGACAGAATTTCCCTGGCAGAAGGTAGGAATCAAGGCTTATAGAAATGGGAATTGTGGACTGAAGTTATTTTGTATCAATAGAATTCCCTTTCATCCACCAGAGGACCCAGCAAACACTCAATTCTAAGGCATTTTTTAAAGAATAAGAAAAATAGCATCCATGAAATCTCCATGATGGCTGTCCTTTATAGGCTAGGAATTATGATGAGAGATACTGTCATTGAAATTGGTTCCTGAATTTAATAGAGATGATGGAATTCTGTAGCAATGGAGTCCAGCAAATAGTGACTAACCATCAGAGTCAATGCGGGCACCAACACTGTAATAATAGGCATCATGGATAGAGTGGAAATTAGAGTACTTTGACATAAAGAAATCAATCATAGTGGTTTATTATTTATGGTGAGCCAAGGGATAACATAGTCTACTAAAGTATTACTTCATCCGTATAACTAAAAAGTCCCTAAGCACAATGAAAAGATACCTTATTTTAACTATGAATGTAGAAAGTCATGGTTTTCTCACCAGTTAGCAGTCCTGTATAAAAGAGGAGTCTGATCTTGGGAAAGTACTCTGTGATAAGGCCATAGTATTGTAATAGGCAGAATAATGATCTCCCAAAGATGTCCTTGTCCTAATGCATGAAACCTGTTAGATTATATGACAAAGTAGAGTTAAGACCATTAATCAGCTAACCTCAAAATAGGGAAATTTTTTCTGCTTTATCCAGATGAATCCAATGTAGTTACAAGAGTCCTTAAAGTGGAAGAAGGAGGCAGAGGAGGGAGGCAGAGGGAGATGTGGCTAGGCAAGAATGGCTAGAAAGATGCAATGCTGCTGACTTTGAAGACAGAGGCAGGGAGTCAGGAGCCAAAGAATGTGGATAGCCTCTATAGCTGGAAAAGGCAAGGAGAGATTTCCCCCTAAAGCTGTTAGAAAGGAATATAATTCTACCTTATTTTCAGCCTAGTGAGACCCATATCAGACTTCTCACCTACAGAAATGTAAGATCATATATTTGTGTTGTTTTAAGCCACTAAATTTGTGGTAATTTGTTACATCAACAAGAGAAAACTAATATATACTATAAATATTTCTCCAAGACATTGTCAAAGGTTTCCAAAGTTATTTACATATGATGACTGTGAACTTGGAAAAGAGTAACAGCCAGACGTTAGGAATACTGGCTCTGAATTAATGCTAATTTGGGGACACAAAATAGTTCTGTAGTCCATATGGAAGTTAGGCCATTGATAAAAGGAGCTTTAGTCTGAGTCTCTTACATGGGGCCCAGTTAATCAATGAACACATCTTGTGGTCTTCTCACGTGTCAATTCCTATATTTATAGTTGAAATAGCTGGACTCAGCAAATGGGAAAAAATCCACACACTGGCTTCCTGACTCATGGACTAAGGGCTAATATGTAGAAATACCAAATAGAAGTTTCTAAATTTATTCCTCCCTACCAAAATACTAAATCAAATCCAGTCCTGCATTTCTAAATGAACTACAGAGATTACTTTAATCATCAATGACTTGAAAGATGTAGAGGTGATGATTCATATCTCATCTTTGTTTAAATTGGCCAGTTTGGCCAATGCAAAAGTGGGATGGATCTATGACTGCAGGTTATTATTAATGTAATCAAAGTTTGATTCTAATTGTAACTTTCCTCCAGATGTGTGCCTTTCCTGTAGCATATCAACATAGCCAGTAGCATGTGGTATGGAGCTATTGATCTGGCAAATAAACTTTTCTCCATTAGCAAGGCATATCTGAAGTAATTTGATTTTTACCTGGCAGGGACAACCTTATTGTCTTACCTCAGGGCTAAGTTAGTTCTTCTGTTTTATGTCATAATATAGTATACAGAGACATCAACTATATAATGTCCCAAAGAACATCATGTTGATCCATGACACCGTTGACATTATAATTGCACCTGTGAATAGGAAATACCAGATACTCTAGATGTCAAGGTATCTTATATCAAGAATGTCAGAGAGTGGAATATAAACACCCTGAAAATTAATAAATTAAATTTATCAGTAAAATTTCTAGAGATTCAGTGGTCTGTGATACCTATGGGTATCTATTCTAAGAAAAAAGCAGGTTACTGTACCTGTTAATATCTACCAGTTGTTGAAAAGTGCAACATATAATGGACCTTTTTAGATTTATTTTTTAATAGTTTTACTTCTTTTTTTAATGTTTTTTTTTTGAGACAGAGCAAGTGAGACAGAGGGGCAGAGAGAGAGAAAGAGAGAATCCCAAACAGCCTGCAAGCTGTCAGCACAGAATCTGACAGGGCTTGAACTCAAGAACTGTGAGATCATGACCTGAGCTGAAATCAAGAGTGGGATGTTTATCTGACTGAGCTACCCAGGAACTCCCCACTGTTTAGATTTAGAAAGCAACATAAACCACATTTGGGTGTGGTGTTTTTACATGTAACTTAACACATACATCACCTAGTTGTGAGTGAAACCCAGAGCATGAGACTGGTCTACAGCAGACTCAAGTTGTAATGTAACTAGTTTTTCAATTTAAGTCTTTTAACTCAGTAGAACCAATGATAATCAAAGTATCTGTAACAAATAAAGATGCTTAAATTGCATCTCTAATTGGCCCAAATAGAAGAATCAGTTCTTCCTCAAAAGTTTTGGGGAAAAGTTATTTTTTCTTGTATGGATAATTATTCCTTTTGGAGAAGCAGTTATTTGATTGATACCTAACCATGGTAGAGTCTGAAAGCATGACTAAAGAAAACAAAATGACTATTATATATTTGTCTTCCTATAGCAAACTATGTTAGCTGATCCAATAAGCCACAGGAATAAGTGAATGCAGCATTAGTATGATTAAGTGGAATGACCTGTGCAATATCATGTTTTAACAGGTCAGAAGATACAAGTATGTTGTTTGAGCAAATAGATCAAATTTTCACTATGTCCTCTCCTGTTGTATTGTGGACTCTTCTTCAGACCCTCTTATGACTTCATGTGAAGTTACCTACAATCAGGTGAGAAAGGAAGAAAATATCAAACTTGCTCTATAGGCGGGTCTGTAGAATATGATAGCATGGGAACTAAGGAAATACTGCTGCATTACAGCCCATTCAGGGGTGACTTGAAATAGGGTGGTAAAGGAAAATCATTGCAGTAGGCATATTTTGGACAATACATGTGGTTGCCCATTGTTAACAGAAAAATAGATAACATAATTTGGAATTATACACTGATTCATAGGGAATCCCAATGGTTGTCAGGTTGGTCTGGTATGTGGAAAGAACAAAATGGGAAGACTAGTGAAAAGATATGTGGAAATGGACCTTTCATAGTGGATATAGAATTTGAAGATAATGATTCCTCTATGTGAATGGAGCTCTCAGAATGGGTAAAGAATTTAAAGTCCAATATGAAAACCTATTGAACTGTATAAAAAATGGTGGAAAATATGACTTGCCCTATGGCTATCAGTCTTTTTTTTTAAATCTTCAGCTACAATAGTTATTTAATGGGCCCATATACAAATTAGGTATGGTAGTTGGAATGAAGTTGATGAACAGCTCAAAATAATGGATATCTTCTCACCAGACTGATCTAGATATTGTCACTACTGAATGTCCAACCAGATTAATAAAGAGGTAAATGTGAACACCTGATATGGCTTCAGTCACTGTGGGAATCAGCTAACAACCTGGGGATAGGTTGTTTACATGGACTTAATTCCATTAAGGAGAGGGCAGTAACTTGTCTTTATCAGTATTCACACTTGTATTGGATATGTATTTGTCTTCCTTATGGATTGGAATCTGCTGTATTCATCATTCATGGACTAATAGAATGCCTTTTGGACTATCACTATATCCAAACACCATTGCTTTGACTAGGGGATTCCTCATTTCACCGCAGAATAAATCCAGCAATATAAAAAAATGAGAAGAATGATGTCACTTGGAGATAGAAAAGTAGTAAAGAGGACAACTTTGAGTATTTTGTTTGGGGGGATGGGTAAGAGCACCTTAATTCAACTAAAAGATAACTTTTGTTTAGATGGAAACATAAAATTATTGTCTGAGTCTTAAATGTTGGTGAAAGGGTAAGAATAGACTCTGAGCAAAAATACAAAATTCCTAAAATTCAGGCAGAAAAGGAAACAAACTCCAGTAGAAACCTGGGACAAAATTTGAATAGCTGTTTTGCGAAAGATGGAATCCAGTTGGCAAAACATATATTTCCTTCCTTTGACTATGGGCCTGGCCATATGATTTACTTTGGCAATGGAATGGGGTAGAAGTCTTGCACACCTTTGCCTGACTCTTGTATTTTTACCATTGTCATGATAAATATGTACTTAGGTGAGTTCAGTGGTCCAAAAAGGGTAATAGAAATAGGAAACAGAGCCCTTCCCTTGGCTAACCCATAAATCTGCAGCAAGAAGCAGAGCCACCTACTTGAGCCCAGTTAAACACTTATCTGACCCTCAGTGACTAACACATCTATAAAAATATATGTAAATTGTTCCATGCTGTTAAGATATTTTGTTGGTGCTTATTATGCAGAAATAGCTGATTGATACAAATGAATTTCTATTAACTATATAATCAATAAGTGTAAAGTCACACATTGAAGGTCATGAATAGACGATGAGTTGAAGGATAATCTACCATCACCACAGCGAAGCACTTGCCTGCACACTCCCATGCACAAAAGCTACAAGTAAATATTGACAAAAACAAAAACTGAAACAAATGTTACCACGAGAGACTTTGAAATTCTGCAAGAGGGTTGAGAGACAGTAAAAGATACAACTGTACTCTGGAGATTCTATGAACATCTGGGCATAAATCAATAACTGTTCTACAGACTAGGCAACAAGTGAGGTCATTCTTCCTTCCCTGTTTAGATTCCAAAAGGTCTATGGTTTTGAAAGCAAATATGGGGAATGCAACTTTGGCTGGGACATTGTTGTTCTCATGATAGGCATCATCAACAATGATAGCAGGCAGATTTATGTCTAAATTGATTTATAGGCAGCAGTCTCCAGGCATTAGGACCCAAAGAGGCCAGATTCTGCACAGTGACTACAGTTTAGAAACTGTAGTGTGAGCAGCCCTTAGGAACTCCACCATTTAACTGGGGAATGAAGTAAGAATTTTAGCTTTCTGCTGCAGAAAGTATGGGCACAGAAACAGTATTTTAGGCATAAAGTTTTAGTCCATTTTGTAATATTAGCAGTGAGATATTCTTTTGTTCTGACCAGCATCATTAAAGAAATTAATATTTTGTAGGAGATTTTTCAATCTCACTTTTATTTATGACCCATTTCTTCCATCTCATAGGAAAAATGGACAAAATATCACCCTAATTCCTCAATTTAAAGAGAAAGCTCTTTCCTATGAGAAGGGCATGCAACTGCTCATAGACTTTACTCAGTTAAGATGGAATTATATTATAAAGCTTTAAATTCCAAGTTTAATCCCCAAACAGTACTTATATTACTAGTAGTTTTAATTTTTTCCTGGTACATATTTCCATTGTTCTCATGAAAAGAAAATTTTAATTGCAGAGAAGTAGAATAAATTGTCTTAGGAAAAAATGAATCACCCTTTGAGGAAATGTAGTTACTGGTGTGCTCAAACAAACTCCATCTGATATATACTCTTTTTGTCTCAACCCACATAATTTTTAATCTTCCTTGCCAAAGGCTGATTGTTAAAATGTCTTGTAAAGAAAAAAACATCATCTTAAACAACACAAGTTAACTATTTTAAAATCTGCATATTATCTACTTTTTTTTCTGGAACTCTCACCAGAAATAGGGCAAATGCACTGTTTATTTCCAAAGCAACATCAAAATAGACCACACATACATTGGATGAGTCTAGATGGGATAATTTCTATATTAGCTATAGAAATTATGAACTGGAAAATCAAATCAGTGTGCCATGTCAAACACAAACAAAAGTAGACAACTTAATACATATTCCATGTGCTATGAAACAGAGAAGCTATTTGAAGATGAAGGAAATGATCATTCAGCTAAGAAATAAAATAAACAATGATGAAATGATACGATGAGCAACAAAGAGAAGTTCTCAAATTTTGGCAACTATTTGGAACCTTAAAGTTTTATAAAAACAGGAAAACAAGCTTCCTTTTAAGAAATACAATTCTCATCATCATTTGTTATTATTATTGTTGTTGCTGTTGTTCCTTACTCTGTGCAAAGAATAATTTTAGTTTGTGGGTGGAAAAAAATGATGAATGACAAAATATATAATGGGGAAAACAAGAACATAACCTCTTACTGTGTGCAGCAAAATGTGCTAGTATAACTAAAGAAAGACAAAGGACTCCAAGGCAGAGTAAGAACATACCTCTCTTGGGGTCAGGAGTGGCTTCTAATTGAAAGTAGCATTTGTGGTCAGCATAAGCCTGGTGATATTACTACACAGAAAGATAACCTGAAACCAATGAAAATTTGAATCCAGAATTAACAGCATGAATAATAAATAAATATAGCAGTCCTTAATTTTTGAAGCTGTAAGTTATTTTATTAAAAACTAAATATCAAAATGTTCTTTTAGAGGTAGCTGCAATTTCAAAATTAGTTGAATATTATGTTCACAAAAAAAATCAAAACAAATATGCATTTACAAATACCCTTTTCCAAGGACTCTAATACACCCCTTCCAATTTCTGTTTCTTTGCTCTACTCCTTCCCATTTAAAATTTTAATATGGTATAGGTGTTGGTGATGAATTGCCTGTGACTATATTTATGGATAGACTATTTATCTACCCATCAAATGTTTATTGAGAAATTATTATTTGTAAGGCAGTATGAGTGCAAAAGAGAAATAGAGAGATATTAATAGGATGAGTAAGTAAACAATGGAACATTAAATGAAGACAGTATTTTCAAATGGAGTATTATGAAGAACTTTGAGGTTGTGGTGATATTTGAGTTGAATTTTGAAGAATGGATATGATTTGATGCACCAAGATTTGGAAAAATGTAGTTGAAAATTTCTAGAAACTTTCTTGGAAAGAACAGAAACTTCCATCACAGCAAGGTACATTGGTAGGGATCTGTGAAGGCAGTCTGTTAGAACATATATTGTGTGAAAAGTACTGAGAATTATTTTTAGAAAGTAATATTTGAGCCAAATTATAAAGGTAAATGTGGTTTGTTTTAACTCTGTTGCCAATGGGAATTCACTCTCTGCGATTTTATTTAGTTCAATTTTTGTTATAGGACAGTGACAGGAACAGATTTTGCTTCAAGCATCTTCACCTGGAAGAAAGTGTAAAATTCAGTAGAGTTACGAGAGCCAGAAAGTTGGAGGCTGGTTGGCTGGTTACTGCTACAGTCTGGGGATTAAGGAAACAGCAGAGGTGGTTGGAAAGGAAGAGGGGTTAGTAAGGGCAGTCCTGGGCAGCAGACTGGTTGCTCTATCAATGCTGTGTTCCCCCCATTCCTTAGAGCCCAGGCCCAGGAGACCCTGGTTTTGGTAATTTGCTCCCTCAACTCTGTTTTCAAGACCAAATGAAAGCCTAAAAATCCGTTAAGGCTCTAAGTTTTAATTAAGAAATCATTGATGTTTCCTTGCCATTTTTCAGTAAAACTAGTGAATGTCAGAGCTGAAAGGAGCCTTCAGTGTCAATTAGCTGAATCTCTCATTTTTAAATGAGAACACTAAGACTCAGAGATTTTGAGTAACTCATTCAAGTTCACACAGCTAATTATTGCCAATTCTCTAATGGAAATATAAGTCTCCCGTCCTGCCAATGGGGTGCCTGCTTCACTCTGCATCTGTAGATTTAACAAGGGGGCCTGTTAAGAGAGGCACAGAAGCAGTGTCTGGAAGGGTGATGTCAATGGAGAAACTCCTGGTAAATGCAACACCAGGATACTGACACATGGATGTTAAATTTAAGAATGACAGTTAGCTTTCACCCACTTGATGGGATTGATATAAATGTTGATCAATAATCTCCATTTATGAGCTCATGTTTTTGGAAGAGGTGTTATGGAGACATACACACTACATATATGAAGCAGCACTGCTTCAACAGCCTTCAATTATCACCCCAAAGCATTCATTAACAAAATCAGGGAGACAGCAGGATCTGTATCAAGCCCACAAGACTCAGAAACAGATACCATAGCTGCAAAAGATCCACAGTGTCAATTACATGAGTTACGGGTAAGAACAGAACACTGTAGTATATAAACTCAAACTATTTCCAACAAAGAAAAGTCTATTTATATATATTCAGACAATATTTGGACCTAATGCAAACATAGTGGTCTCTGTATTTGCCAAGGTTATTTGCCTTTTTTTTATTCTGCCAGATCCAAGCTAAACACAATACATGGGTAATCTCCTCTCTACGTAGAACAGAGAGGCAGACAGGCTAGGCTAACAGAGCACCACATGTAAAAGGCCTAATTGAGGGGGAGGGCTGACTTAGTCATCTGTGCCTAAAGACTTTCTGTACTTAAGGAGAGTGTAAACCTATTAAATCACTACACAGCTAAGTCAGTTAGATTTTGTGGTCAACAGTGACTACAGATGCTACTTTACTCAGAATTCACAAAGGTGAAGTGTTTATTCAGAAAGGACTCTATGTATTAATCCCAAATTAGGTGCTAGCAGCCAAAGAATGGTCCCTTTCGATTAACTCTCCCATATCCCAAACTTTGCAAGAATA
The DNA here is from genome assembly GCA_028646485.1 of Cryptoprocta ferox. Classification (NCBI taxonomy): domain Eukaryota; kingdom Metazoa; phylum Chordata; class Mammalia; order Carnivora; family Eupleridae; genus Cryptoprocta; species Cryptoprocta ferox. The sequence goes on from CM053577.1 coordinate 74,963,500, forward strand.
TGAAAGATCCAAGACATACCAGAATACTTCAAAGGCTGATTGCCCGGAGTTTAACTTCTGGGTTTCTGCCATTTATGAGCTTTTTTTTTTTTGTGATACAGGGAAAATTACTAAGCTTAATTTCCTCTTCTGTAAAAAGGGGCTACAAATATCTCACATAATTTGGTATAAAAATTACATGTAAAATATCTAGCAAAACACTAATATGCCGTAGATACTCAGGAAATTATAGTAAATTACAGTAGCTTTTATCACTCAGAATTTTATTGCAACATGGGACCCTAGGTTCTCAACTATTATTTGGTCTTCCTTCATATAATCTGCATATAATCAATTAGAATGAATCATAAATCTGAAAATGATAATAAAACACCATCTTATTTTTTTTTCCTTCTCTTTAGGAGGTAAACATTGCTAAATTATTGGAATTAGATTTAGGTTGCTATGTACAAATTGTTGCTTTATAATTTTAAAGAAGGTGAATGCGTCCAGATATTGAGAAAGAAAAATGCCACCTGTGAAGCTGTGACATTAAATTATTTAAATTCATGGATTTGTTTAATCCACTTTTTAAACTAAGAAAATTGGAATTAAGTTATGAATAGGTCACAGCTCCTGCCTTTAAGGAAGTCATGATTTAGCAGGGGAACGAGAAGGCTAAACAAATAAACAAATTGCCTGTGTGTGTGAGAGAGAACGAGAGTGAGAGAGAGGGAGCAAGGGAGAGAGTGAAAGACCGAAAGAGAGATTGAAAGCACAGGATGGGGCAAAAAATAACAGAATGGTTTGCAAAGTTTTATGAAAACACTCAAGATGGAACAAATTCCTGTTCAGGCACCACTTCTTCAAACCAGCTTGTTAGTATACCATTTAAAACAAAACAAAACAAAACACCTCTTCTTAATAGAACACTACTATAGAAACTTTTAAATAATCAACTGTGTTCACCCAAATTCAACTATTTCTGTTTTTACAAAATCTAAAATTATTCTTACTGGGGAATTCAGTGAACTATGAAAGAACATAGTTGAAAAGAATCCAAAGATATCCTTTGTTAAGTACACACAGACATACTAAGCAATTCACATAGGTACATTAACAATTTAGTAGCTTATGTTTTGTACAACAAAAGGTGTTCTTGTTAACTGCCTTTTCAGCATCTCTAATCGATTTTGTGTAATCAAACCCCTCTGATTATCTGGGCCACTAGGAGACCTCACCATGATTGAAGGACTTTATTGGCTCATCCTTCTCTTGAATCATGTTGATGACACTGGCTTCATGGCAGATGGTCAGAAGTGATTACACACTCTACCTCACTTCAGAGACCTCTAAAGTGTTTCTCTGGCTCCTGTAAATCCTCTAAGAGGTCCAGTTGTCTATTCTGTGAAGCCACTTTTTTTCCAGCAAGATCTAAGAGGGTCTGTTAGAAAACTGTCTTCACAGGAAGTTCAATTAACTATCCTGGTCTTACTGAGCACTTTAAAACTTTCTCTACACTACCCAAAACTCATAGCCTTAAGTTGTGAATTGCAACCATATTCTGATGGTTTAAATTAGAAATCTTCAAATGTTTTCCTCCCCACTAAAGGTGGGCTACGGACTGAAATATAGAAAGTCCTTATTATATTTGGTCATTTGTAGTGTGAAAAACTATGTAAAGTAAGTTGTCTAAAATAAAGTTGAAATTAATAAATTAAAAAACATTAAATGATATATTATCTTAATATGAAACTAAATTAAAATGATGTGTATTTTTATATTCAATAACATTCAAAATATAATTAAAATCCTACCTAACTCTTAGAATGGACAAAAATAAAAGAGAATTCAATCACATCACATATGAAAGGTCTGAATGACAGTGTTCTTCATTTTCTTTTTAAATGTTTATTTATTTTTGAGAGAGAGAGAGAGAAAAAGAGAGAGAGAGAGAGAGAGTGGGGGGGGGAGGGGAAGAGGGAGAGGGAGACACAGAATCCGAAGCAGGCTCCAGGCTCCAAACTGTCAGCACAGAGCCTGATGCGGGGCTCGAACTCATAAACTGTGAGATTATGACCTGAGCTGAAATTGGACCCTCGATGCTTCACCCACTGAGTCACCCAGGCACCCCCTTCATTTTCTATTTGGTCTTTACAACAGAATCATAAAGAGTACAAAAATATTTGAGATATTCATCAATTTCCCCAAGGGCTTCTGTTAAGCATTTGATAACAAATCATTCTCTTTAGAAGCCTCTATCTTGTGATTATCTTTATTCTTTTCTTTTAATAAGAATTAAGCAGTTTCACTATGCCATTTCTAATTTGTTAATGATTTTACCTATGGGTTGATCAATTCTCCAATACAGTATTGCAAAATCAGCTTTGTCTTTTATAACTGATTCTCACTGTATTTGCATTGATTTATTGAGTATTTATAATATCCAAAAATCAGTAAGATAACAAGTAGGGTAGAGTAGTACTCTGGATCAATTCATTTGTAAATGTGTTCCTATTATAATGCCATTTACCTCATCAATCATTATTTTTCTAATTGGTGGGACACAGACAATAAACACTGAGATTGTGTTGACTCTTGTATTATCTTTGCATTATACTTAGTAATTGTCAGCCCAACTTTCTGCTCATGATCAGTCTAAGGAAACATCCACAGGTAACCTCACAAAATCAAAAATTACTTGATTGCTCAAATACTTATTAAGGTAGGAAGCCAGCAACGCGAAACTGTCATGCCACGTGGCGACCCTCACAGTTCTGATCCACGACATGCAACTTACTACTAGTTTGTACTTGTCTCAGTGATGAGACTACCCAGTCCAAATCTCATGACTCTGAGGGGCAACTAACTATGAAACACTGAGTTTTAGGTTTTGTCACTGACTTCCTGGCTTATCCTGCATAGAAATGTAATCAGAATGAACGTATATTCTTGGCAGGGTGACGGTCCAAGGAACTCCAATTGGATCAAAGAGAACTCCTAAGATCTAACAGCCTAGAACTCTAGATCCTAGCCCTTTTCCTTCCTGGAACTATGAGTGGAACTTCATAAAACTCTCTGTGACCCCTGTTATTTCCGTTTATCTCTCTGTTAAACTGGGTAATGACCCATGCCTTCTTAACCCCTGTGATAGGCGGACTAATGACCCCTGAAGAAGTCTGTGTCTTAAATCCACAAAACCTGCAGATATGTTGCTTTGCATGTTAAAAGGAATGTTGCAAATGTGATTAAGTTAAGGAACTTGGGATGGGAAGATTATCGTGGGTTTTCCAAGTGGGTACAACGTAATTACAAAGATTCTTATAAGCAATAGGCAGAATGAGCAACAGATGTGACCATGGAAGCAGGATGTTGGTTGGAGTGATGTGAAGAAGGGATCATAGCCAAGGAAATTGAAAAAGTAAGTAAATGGATTCTCCCCTGTAACTTCCACATGGAACAAAGACCTACTGACATCTTGATTTTAGACTTGACCTCCAGAACTGTGAGAAAATAAAATTATGTTGTTTAAAGCCACTAGGTATTTAGTGATTTGCACAGCAGCAATAGGAAATTAACACAATCTCCATATGACTGTGAAGATCAATGGGGCAGTAAGTACGAGATCTCTTCAAGAAAGTCAAAAGAAATGTTTCAAAGCAAGATGATATGGTAGGTCATTTACTCTGTCCATAGATAATTAGAAAATTTCCATAAATTATAAACACTTATGAACCAGAAAGTTGGTTTGTTCCTTAGTTTTCACATATATTAAAATACGTGAGTAAAGTACAATTAGAGGCAGCATAGATCTGGGCTTTCTTGATCATGTCACAAGGGCCTCCAGGTGCATTCTGTATCACTCCTGTGACTTTCAGTCATTAACTATGTTGTCCCATTTTACTCAATGCCTTTTCCCCTGTCCCCCCTTCTACTCTCACACCCCTTCCTGCTTATTGAAAATGGTGGCTTTGTTGGGGGCAGTGGTGAGGAGGCCATTAAAAAGAACCTGAAGTTGTCACATCTTCAGGGAAACTTTCTCAGCATAAAAAGCAGCTAGCCCCAAATGTGGGAAGGAAGGATGAGGTGAGAGAAAGGAGTAACTTGGAACATACCATAAATATTCAGACTCCAGCTTGGAAGTCCACAAAGGAAATCAATCTCACCCATTTTTCATTTCCCGGTCATTACTTGTTTGGCTACAAAGTAAACAGTTCTAAAACCAATCAGTCTAATGTTTAAAAGTTTAAATGTGATATAGAAACATTTACGAGGACAGGAATTATTACTTTGAGTATTATGTATAGTTCCTAAGCTTACTAAGTGTGATATTGTGATTTATAATAAGAAACATATATTTGGTTTTCATCCCATTCCTGGCACAGAGCTCCTAAAAACATTGGAATTTCCTAAATGTTGAGAGGAAAGAATCATGGTATTTTTTGTACATTAATGAGGTGACTTTTAGGAAAGCCTGTAGGTAAATTAAGGATAAGGGCTGGGCACCAGTAGAGTGAACCTTGTAATTAGAGTTGGAACTTTCAGCCCCACCTCTGACCTCTGACCCACAAGGAGGGGACAGAGGATGAAGATTGAGTTCAATCACCAATGGCCAATGATTTAATCAATTGTGCCTATGTAATGAAGCTTCCATAAAAACCCAAAAGGACAGTGTTCAGAGACTTTCCAGGTTGGTAAACACAGGAGAGATTTAGGGAGAGTGCCATGCTTGGAGAGAGGGCTTCCACATATCTTGTTCTAAACATCTTTTCATCCAGCTGTCCATCTGTATTCTCTATCATATCCTTTAATAAGTTGATGAATGTGTTTCCCTGAATTCTATATGCTGATATAGCAAATAATTGAATACAAGGGGAGAAAGCCATGGGAACCTCTAATCTGTAGATTTGTAGTCAAGTTAGAAGTTATGGGCAATCTCGGGATGTACTACTTGCAATTAGCATCTGAAGTAGAGGGAGTCCTATAGAACTGAGTCCCTAACCTATGGGATTGTAACTGAGGCACAGGGGTGCAAGAGCATCTGGCTCCAGGGGTCCCAAATAAACCAGAGTCTTCCACTTGCTGTTGACAAAATCCAAAGCCAGAGAGATAAGGGGTGGTGAAACAAGAAAGGAGTTCATTTCAGTGAGGGAGACACCAGTAAGACAACAGACTAGTGTCTCAAAAACTGTCTCCAAAGTGCTGAAAATAGCTCTATGTTTATATAAGGAAAACAAAGGTTGGTGGCACATGCAGGTGGGCAGTAAAAGTCAGTTGATCTTTGCCTTGGGGGTCAGTCACATGGGGCCTTGCTAGTGTCAGGGCAATCTCCAATGCTTGAGAGGGTAGTTTCAGGTCCCATCACAGGATGCTTTGCCCACTGGGTCTCTTGCCTGAGTTAAGAGATGAACTGGAAAAAAGCGTCATCAATTAGAAAGTACAGACTGAAGTCAAAATGGAGGTAGTTTAAGTCCTTTTTCATGATATGATGTTATCTCCAAGTAAATAGTGTCAGAATGGAGTTAAATTATAGGACATCCAGCTGGTATCCTAGAATTGCTTGACTCGGGGGGCGCATCCCCACAGTTAGTGTCAGGAGTATTGTGAGTGTGGTAGTAGTGTGAGAGTAAAGGAGACACACAGGAGAACTGGCTTTTCCATATACTAAGTGAATGCTTCTTATCTGGAATCTTCATGTAGAAACCCCCACTCAACAGGAATCCCTTTAAATTCTAAAATATTGAGGTACATTTCACTATAATTTAAACATGATGACAGACAACAAATAAAATTGAATATTGATTCTTTATGTTTATATTCTTCTCTTAACATCACCTAACTTTCTTAGAGATATCTCTAACATATGCCGCTTATAATAATGACTACAAACCATCAGCTAGTCTGTTAATATGAATATCAGCTTACACTGTCAGCACACATTGCTCAAACTGTCATTGCACAATGTCAGCATGATATGCTCAAAACATTTATGTATTAGCAATACAATTTCCTGGAAAACATGTGTGAAATATAAGTGCTGTTTATGTGATTTAAACAGCCAAAAAGAATAAGGTAAGTTTGTTCCAAATGTCAAAGGACTGACCCCAATTCCAAGGAAGTCTGAGAAAGGAGTAGCCAATTAATATGTAATCAAGCATTCTTTGAGTAATCAAAAATTATTAGAACCATTAGTAATTACAATCGATTACTCCACAGTACCCTAAATGGTACAATACTCAGGAAACATGTGAGAAAGAAATAAAAATGCAGTTCTAAGTATTACTGTTTTGAAATAGTATTCATTATATATAACAGTAAAATGGGAGGATATTTATTAAGCAGTTATCTCAACTTTGTAGTTTATTGTTCTGAGTTGGGCCAAAGTATAATTTCAGGCATATGTTAAATGCATGTGAATAAACACACATGCACACACACACACATGCATTAATGTCTAGCTTTTTTTTTTTTTTTTTTTTTAGTACATGTATTCATCTCTTCATCAGGTATCCTTCATTTGGCTATTTTTCTGTATAGGCCAGTCAGTTTCACCATGGGAGGAGATGATGGTTAATTTTATGTGTCAATTTGGCTAGGTCAAACACCAATATTTTTATTGGTAGTTTTTAGATGAGATTAATATTTAAATTAATAGACTCTGAGTAAAGCAGATTACCTTCCATATGGTGGGACACATCCAATCAGTTGAAGACCTTAATTAGAAAAAGACTGAGATTCTCTGAGAAAGAGAGAATCCTTTTTCCAGACTTCCTTCAGACTCAAGCTACAACATCAACTCTTCCCTGGGTGTCCAGTCTACTGTTCTGTCCTGCAAAGTTTATACTTGCCAGATTCTATCATAATCACATAAACCAATTCCTTAAAATACATGAGTCTTTCCCTCTCTCAGTCTCTCTCTCTTTCATATATATATTAGTCAGTTAGTCTGTTTCTGTTAGTTCTGTTTCTCTAGGGACCCCTGTAAATACACTGGTTAATTAGAGTTCATTAATTAATGTGAAAAAGCAAATCATAGTATCATAATATTCTAATATACCACTTCCTGAGCAGCTCAGATTTCTTTTTTTTAATATTTATTTTTGAGAGAGGGGAGGGGCATAAAGAGAGGGAGACACAGAGTCTGAAGCAGGGTCCACACTCTGACCTGTCAGCAGAGAGCCCTCCACCCTGTGAGCTGTCAGCACAGAGCCTAATGCGGGGCTCGAACTCACAAACTGCAAGATCATGACCTGAGCTGAAGTTGGATACATAACCGACTGAGCCATCCAGGTGCCCAGCAATCTCAGATTTCTATAAGACATCACTAATGATATCATGAAAGAAAAGGTAGCAAAATTTAAAGGTTTGTTTTGCTGCCTCATCTCTGTACCCCTTCCCAATTTTCAGATCCAATCTATAAAATCTAGACTCAGGAAGGTGGCAAAACTCAGAATGGTTCTAAACTAATTTATGTTTTAGCCATTCTTTGACATTACAAATATCAACACAGGATTACTATATAATAATATTCATATACCTGGACCCTCTCAATGGACAGTAATAAATTGCTTGATGGAAACAGGTAAATTCAGACAGTAAAAATAATTGAAGGATCCAACAGCCTCATTCATCTTAGAAAAGCTTTGTTAATTGTTTCCAATATATGTTATTAATATCTACCTTATAAACATTAAGTATACAGCTGAAAGTGAGAGTCCCATATAAGTTACTTAACTTTCTCATTGTAATAAGAAGTAAAAAGTAAGGTACATCTTTTCCCATTACAAAGATAACTGCCATTTTCATATTGAAGTTTGTTGCCTCTTCTGGCATTTACCTAAATCAGATTACCTAAAATGTACATGTTCCAAAGAAAAATCTCTGTTTTCTCCTGGGGCATTGACCCCTATGCTACCTTTGGGATGTTTTCCTTGTTCTGTTTTGTTTTCATTCCTGAGGCAGGGAAAGATGCTTATTCTCTTCAGGTCTGAGTTTGCTTCTGGCCATGTTAATTCTCCAATCCAATATCAAGGCATAACTACTCCCAGCAGTTATTTAGCAAAACAAAACTTTCTTTTTCACTAAAATCCATTATCATCATAGGTTAATATATAATATATATAATATATCATATGTATATATATATATTATATATATGTCATATATAATATATATTATATAATATATATTATGTATTATGTAATATATATTATATAATATATATTATTCAGACTGACTTTGATATGCTCAATACATGACTGTTTCAGTTAACATATTGATTAAAATTAAAATGTTTGAACAATAGAGTTTCCTGGAAAATGTATAAAATATAAGTGCAGCTTATGTGATTTAAACAACCAAAAAGTATAATGTAAGTTGCAGGAGTCCAGCAGAGGTAGAACTTCCTCCTAAATATCATCTAATACAAACCATTTTCTCAGCTGGCCAGTCTCTCTCTGCTGGCCCATATAAAACATATGCATGTCTCTATTCTTGAGCCTTTTCTCTTATTGTTGATTAATTCATTTCCAGAATCTATGGCAGTCTTCATTTGTTACCCCAATAAGTAAACTCTCTTGGCTATTTCATTACATGCTGCCTATTTAACTATGCTGAAAACAGTCTTTGCATCTCATTTTTGTCCATCATTTACAAGTAACAATTCTTTAGTAAAAATTTTTTAAATATTTATTTATTTTTGAGAGAGAGAGAGAGAGAGCATGAGAAGGGCAGAGAGAGACACACACACACAGAATCTGAAGCAGGCTCCATGCTCTGAGCTGTCAGCGCAGAGCCCAATGTGGGGCTTGAACTCACAGACTGTGAGATCATGACCTGAGTCGAAGTCAAATGCTTAAGAGACTGATCCATCCAGGCACCTCTATGAATAACAAATTTTTAAAGAAATATTGTCATGGTAACAGGGTCATTTCTTACAGTTTTTAAAAGTTATGTTTTTCTCTTAAAAGGATCAATTTCTTTTTTCTTTAAAGTTTATTCATTTATTTTGAGAGAGAGAGAGAGAGAGAGTGGGAGCAGGGGAGGGGCAGAGAAAGAGAGAGGGAGAGAAAGAGAATCCCAAGTAGGCTTTGCGCTGTCAGCAGAGAGCCCAATGCGGGGCTCCATCTCACAAACCAGAAGATGATAACCTGAGCTGAAATCAGGACTCAGAGAGATGCCTAACCAACTGAGCCACCCAGGTGCCCCCAGGATCAATGTCTTAATATGAGAAACGTTTTCACTACAAATATTGAAAAGTAATGAAAGTGTTGAGAAAAAGATGAAAAAGAATATTTAAAATGAAAATGGAATGTCTACCTTTCTATGACCTGCAATCATTTTTTGTGGGTTTTTTTTTTTTTTTGCAGGTTTAAATATTTAATGACTTTTTAGATCCTCACTACAGTGTTATACAACTGAAAGCCTAACCACTTGCTCTTCTATGTCTTCAGTATAGAGCTGAAGACATAGAAGCACCAGGTGTTCAGTAAATATTTATTAAGTTAAATGAATGATAGTATCTTTTTTCCTCAAATACAGAGCTTCACTTGAATAGAGTGATAAAGTATGTAAATTTTACTCAAATAGAAACTGATATCATAGGATCATAGAATTTTAGAAGTGCAAGAAACTCATGAGGTTTCTCTCTTGGTGCCTATGATAATTTTAGATTGTAGGAGAAAAGTACACGTCGAGAGATTCTGAACTCAGTTCTCAAGTTGCTGCTTTTTCCCTAGTTATCTGCATTTTTTCCTGATATTTTAAATTCCAAAGTTTCCTTTCCACTCATATTGGAATAACTCTGTCCAGTCTGCTTACCAGATGCCCTTATACTAGCCCTTGTCAAAGTGTGTTAAGTGTCATCTATTTATCAGATGTTCCTTCCTTTCCACTTAAATTAAAAATTGAGTATGTCTCATCTATTGGAAAATTATGGCTCATTTGCAATAGGATAATGTAAATTTCAGAGAGAAATGCTTAAAACAAAGGGAGCAACTAATATTCTAGAGCTTTTTTTAATGTTTATTTATTTTTAGAGAGAGAGCAAGAGAGAGACAGAGCACAAGTGGAGGAGGGACAGAGATTGAGGAAGACACAGAATCTGCAGCAGGCTCCAGGCTCTGAGCTGTTATGACAGCAAAGAGCCTGATGCAGGGCTCAAACTCATGGACTGGGAGATCATGTCCTGACCCAGTCTGATGCTTAACCAACTGAGCCACCCACGCGCCCCTCTAGAACTTTTAAAATGGAGAACTATAGGACACATTCAGAGAGCTCACCTACTCCAAGGCCACACTATTGCTATTTTTATAATGGTTGAATTGAAAGATGTTAGGATGTGAGTCAAGGACCTACTCATGAACCCCTATGCCTGCTAATACCAATACATTCTTTCCTAAGGATTTTTATAGCTTCAAAATGCAAACACACTTGAGACAGGGCATATCTGCAAACACCTTTAACAAGCATTCAAAACCTTATCTGGGTTACTAAACACTTGACATAAAGCCTGAGGCTCAAAGCAGGTACCTAAAGAAGGGAGGGAGAAAACAGCATTAGAAGTAGTTTAAGTACAGCAAAGGTAAAGTCTATCTAAATCAACTGGATTTGAGCTCTTTCTATTCAGACTCAATAAAACTTTTGTACAATTTTATGGGACTTATGTGTATTGCAGTTACATGAATGTTTTATTATCCCCTTTAGCATGTGTCCTCTGTGTGGGTAGGAACTGTATAATGCTTCTATTTGTTTCCTCAGTTCCTATTCAGTGCTTTGCATGAAGCAAATTTTCATTTTATGTTTGTATATTAAATTTTGCTTTGAGCTATCATTACATTTGGTAAATACACTCTTTGGTCACATTTAGAATAAAAGAAGAGCAAGCAATAGTCCATGGACTTGGGATAATTAATCACAGCAGCACTGATATTCTAAAACACATCAGCTATAATTTGGAGCAGCATCCATTTTGTTGGTTTTCTATCTCTAGGTACAATTAAAAAGGAAAATAAAGTTAAATTTGGCATTTTCAACCTAGAAATTTTGCAGTTTTGACCTTTGAAATCTCCATACTTTCACCAACGACCTTTGCAAACCACTGATTTCTGGTTTTATTTAATATGTCCAAATTAGATTTAACAGAACTCAGACCAATTCCAGCACATCAGGCACAAAAAGTCTCTTTGATCTTTTTGCCACTTTTGAGAAACATCTGCATCTTTGTAAAGACCTAGCAGGATAAGCCAAAAGTTTGAGAACAGATACAGCCACATGCAGGAAGATAGAATCATTAGGGGAAAGAACTCTCCTTGTTAGAGTCCCAGAGACCTGAAAGAAAGCCAATAGAATCTAAGACTTATAAACACAGAGTCATTTCTAAGAGTTGGACTATAGAGTTGACCCATTCCATCATCCTATTGAAGAGGAGAGACTGCTCTCATCATCAAAGGACAGGATGGTTGAATTGGTTATATGGTTATCCAAGCATTCACTTCACAACTGAGGAAATCACAACCCAAAAAGCTCATAGTCGAACATTGCCCTTTTCTAACTTTTCAAGATAAAGTTGACACCTTCCTTTGTCAAAATCTCTTTGTTACATATTATTCAGTCTGACAGGGAGAAAGAGCATCCTGCACATATCTCCAAGATATCCAACATATGTCTCCATCCATAAAAGTGGTCAGCTACTGCATTTGTCTCCCTTACAAGGCTCTAAGCCCCTAAGTGCTTAGTAACACTTTGATGGTCCACAGCAGCTCTTGTCACATGTTTGAGCTGAACTGAACTTTTTTGTTCCAGATAAATGCTACAGCATGCCATGTAAAATAACATTCAAATACTTCTCCTTTTGAGCAGAGTGTTGCAAATGACAAGATGAAGTTTCTGAGAGTAGCCCAGATATGCTTGGATACAAGAGAGGCCGTGAAGGCTAACTTGAACACCAGGGAAGGGTTAACCTGTGCCTCTCATTTCTGCTGGTGCTCTGAGGCTTACTTTTCCCAAACAGGTGGACGTGGAGCACTGAATGAAGGAAAAAGCAAAGTGGCAGATGATAGACAGCAGAAGTTTTCAATCACATTCTCATCCAGGTTTCTAGCACATGTTGTAGATTGAGTGTTCTGTGAAGCCCAAAAGGCATGAACTGAATAGGAGGTTGAGCCAAAACTTCTCATGACTTACTGAAAACATTTCCAGGTCTTGGAAATGTATCCTAATAGGAATTCCTATCATTTCTGGAAAAGCCAGACAAACCAATATGTTCTGAGAACACTGGGCCTTCCCCCTCTTCTTTGAGCAAGAAAGACATAGTAGCCAGTCCAGGCAGTGCATACTTGAGAATAAGTTGCTTTCAGAACTGAAACAAGAGGAGATAAAGTCTTAGAGACTATCCTATACTATTCTGAATTGTCATGCATAGTTGTACACATAAGCAAAAGATGTGGATTTGAACCTAAGCTTCCCTCTCAAGGAAGGTCACTAAATGATTTCCGAACCTCCTTCAAATTCTAAATAATATTGTTATTTCATTTTATTTTTATCAACTTTGTTGAAGTATATTTTAGTACACCAAACTGCATGCATTTCAAGTATGCAATGAAATAAATTTTGACAGATGTACACACCCATGAAACCACCAACACAATTAAAAGGCAGACTATTTCCACGACCCCCCCCCGAACAATTTATGGTGCCCATTTGTAGTTAATCCATTCCTCTATCTCTAACCCAGCCAAACACTGTTCTGTTTTCTGTCAATATAAGGGTTTTGTATTTATGTAAATGAAATTATATAGTATGTACTCTTTTATGTCTGACTTCATTCACTCAGCTAAATGATTTTTAGATTCATCCATGTGACTGCATGCATCAGTAATTTCTTTATTCCAAGTGTTTTCTTTTGTTTTGCTTTTCTAACCATGCATCTGCTGATGAACATTTGGGCTATTTCTAGTTTGGGGCTATTCTGAATAAAGCTGCTATAACATGCGCATACAAGTCTTTGTTTGTTTCTCCGGTTAAATATTTCAGAGTGGAATGACTGGGTCATATGTTAGTTGTATATTTAAAATTTTAAGAAAGTACAAAATCATCAGATTTTACATCCCCACTATCAGTATGCAAGAATTGTTATGAATCTTCACCAATGCTTGGTATTACTAGGTTTTTTCCTATTTCATCCATTCTTATATGTGTATGTATCTCTATCTCATTTTTATCTACATTTTCCTGATGACTAATGATGTTAAGCATCTTCACATGCACTTATGGCCATTACTTTATATTATTTTGTGAAGTGTCAGTAAAGGTATTTTTTTTATCATTTTCATTATTTTTGTTTTTATTGTTGAGTCATAAAAGCTACTTATATATGTTGGTTAAAAGTCTTTTGGCAAATACACATATTGCAAATGTCCATTCTCAATCTTAGGCATGTTTTGCTTTGTTTTGTTTTCTTTTCTTTTAATGTTTATTTATTTTTGAGAGAGATAGAGAGTGAGCACAAGTGGGAGAGGGGCACAGAGAGAGAGACACAGAACCCGAAGCAGGCTTCAGGCTCTGAGCTGTCAGCACAGAGCCCCAAGTGGGGCTCGAACCCACAAACCATGAGATCGTGACTTGAGCTGAAGTCAGGCGCTTAACCAACTGAGCCACCCAGGTGCCTCATGTTTTTGTTTTCTTAACCGTGTCTTTGGAAGATAAAAACAAAATTTGCTGGTAAAGCCAAATATGTATTTTATGGCTTATTTATTTATTTATTTATTGCTTCTCAAAATTACAAAGATTTTCTCTTTTGGGTGTTTTTCTAGAAATTTATAATTAAACCGTTTATTTTGAGAGAATACTGGGCACACAGAACATTCTCCCGAGTCCCAAAAACTGAGTGTTCACAAGGACCCCTCACAGAGCTTTCCTTAATTTTAACATCTTTTGTAATCATATTACAATTATCAAAACAAAGATGATAAGATTGGTAAAATACTATTAGCTAACCTGGAGCCTTTATTTGGATTTCACCAGTTTTTACACTAATGCCATTTTTCTATCCCAAGATCCCACATTGCATTCAGTTGTCACATTTTCTTTGTGGAAATAAATTAAGACCATCCAAATAAGAACAAGCAAAAGCTATATATAGCACTTGCTATAACAAGACGGTCAGTCAACATCACTTGCACTTGGCAGAGATTCAGAGAAGGGCAGAGGACTGAGAAAGTTCATAAAGGAAAAAAAGGATAGACTTGGGTATGCTCTGATTTGAGGCTGTTGGCACAGGGAAACTGTAGGTGGGATACTAGAAGTTAGGTATCAGATGTGATTTCCTTAGGGGTTGATAACTGGCTTTTCCAGGTTCTAATTTAGAAGCTGGGGCAAGAATTATGGAGGCTGTCAGATATTGATCAAATGCTGGCTTTTGGCCGTCCGTTGCTATGGGGGTACTGTTTAGCTTTCTGGAGTGGTTATTACTAATAATAGTTGATTTCCTAGACGGTTACTACACATAATGGACTGACTTCTTGGGCTGCTGCAGATTGTGGGTCAGAATTCTACTTTTTAAAAAATTTTTCTAAATGTTTTATTTTTATTTTTGAGAGAGAGAGAGAGAGAGAGAGAGAGAGAGAGAGAGAATATGAGCAGGGGAGGGTCAGAGAGAGAGGGAGACACAGAATCCAAAGACAGGCCCCAGGCTCTGAGCTAGCTGTCAGCACAGAACCCAACGCGGGGCTGGAACCCACAAACCGTGAGATTATGACCTGAGCCAAAGTCAGACGCTTAACCAACTGAGCCACTCAGGTGCCCCAGAATTCTACTTTTATATAGGGTTTGGCCATTGTCCATTTGTATATTGAGTCTCTCACTTTTGTCTCCTCCAAAGGAGTGATCATTTCCCAGTCTTCTTTATGCTTTGTGACCTTGGCCATTTTGAAGACAACTTCTTGGTTATTTGTGTTTGCCTAATGTTATTTCATGAGTAGATTGAAGTTATGTATTCTTTGCAAGAATAACACTGAAGCAATATTCCCTTCTCAGTGCAGTATATCAAGGGGTACATAATGTCTACATGTCTTATTATTTGTGATGTTAACTATGATCATTTGGTTAAGGTGATGCCTGTTGAATTTCTCCACTGTAAAGTTATAATATTTCCTTGTGTTGGTAATAAGTATCTTGGAGCAGATACTTTGTGACCATGCATATACCCAGTTTCTCCTCAGACTTTTATCCAGTAATTTCAGCCTACATCAGTGATCTTTCCTGCAAAAATTCTAATGAAGATTGTCTTTTTCTCTCATTTCTTATATATTTATTATCTGGAATTCGTCTGTAAGAAAGAATTTTCCTTCTTCCTTAAGTATTATTTATTTATATTTATGTGTATTAGTGGAATATTTTTGTTGTATAGATTACACAATAATACTATCATTATTTATTTTGTTGTCAGACTATTTGGGATTTGGTCATTGGGAGCTCTTTTAAGTTGCTTCCTGTGTTCTTTTAACATGGGCTCCATCTTCTTCTGAGCACTTTCTTGCTTTATGACACTAAAATGTGCTTTTTGCTCATCCTGTATTTTTTCTGTCCCAGATTTGGAATCAACTATGTCTCCTTGGTTCCATTTTTTGAGAATGATATTTAGAATCATGATCTGGGAGTTATACATGCTAATTGGGTATGAGTGAGGGATGCCACTGCTTCTGTCCCTTCTCAGTGGACAGAACCAGGAGATGTATGTATACTAACACACAAATTTATGTTTATTTGTCTGTCTAGCTGTATTTGTATATTTATGATTCCAATTGAACATAAGTCTATTTACCATTCCCTGATGATCTTTATTTTATAGTTGCCAAATACATCGCAATACCATGCATTCTATACCTCACAAGACAATGTTGTAATGTTTGCTTTAAACCATTATATTTATTTTAAATAAAGAGAAAGCATCCTTTATACATACCTAAATATTTGCCATTTCTGATACTTTTCATTTATTTCTCAAGATTTGTGTTTTGCTCTGGTATCACACTTCTTTTCAGCTTTAAGAACCACCCTCTTGAAGTGCAGACCTTCTGGTGATTTTTTGTTATTATTGTTTTTTGTTTTTGTTTGTGTTGTGTTAACCTAAAGTATTTTTATTTCACCTTCTTTCTTGAAGCCTATATTTTGCTGGACTAGAATTTTGGTTTAACAGGAATTTGTTTTTGTTTTTGTTTTTTTCTGTACTTCAAATTCTTTTTTTTTTTTTTAAAGAAAGAGAGGACATGTGTTTGTGTGAGCTGGGGAGGGGTAGAGAGAGAGGAAGAGAGAGAATCCCAAGAAGGCTCCATGCTCAGCAGAGTCTGACATGGGGCTCAATCCCATGATCCCAGGATCATGACCCGAGCAGAAACCAAGATTTCGACACTTAATCAATTGAGCAATCCAGGTGCCCCTCCTTTCTGTACTTCAAAGATTTGATCCATGGTCTTCTGGTCTTAATTGTATGTGATGTGAAAACTATAGTCTTTTAAATCATCTTTCTTTCTAACTGCTTCCAGGATTCTCTTTCTCTTTGGTTTTCAAGAAAATTCGTTTTGATGTGACCAGGCAGTATGTTTGCATTTACTCTTTGATTTACTTTGATTCACCAAACTTCTTGAAATTGTAAAATTAAGTCATCAATTTGGTATATTTTTGACCATTATTCTTGTTATGTTTATTTTTGCAGACAGGTAAATTGATTAGACCTAAACTGTAAATTCTTTTTCACCTGCAGTGGGTTGAACTGTAGATCTCAGTTCAGTCCTTTTATCTTTATGGGAAGCTACTTTGATTTTGCCCCATGTATGAATCAGGAAATTTGGGTGGAGTCTACAGTTTAGGTCTTCTTTTCTTTGGCTTTTTCCTCTTTAGGACTTCTTTCACGATCTATAGAGGACATGGACACCCTGGGCTCTGACTTCCAGTTCTTTAGCTGCCTTTTACCACGTTGCACCTGTGACTGTGGCTAGCTTCAGGCTCAGGTCATAAAAAGAGGAAGCTCAACCCATGACAGACTTTTCTTCTGAATTCCAAGTCACCTCCAATATCACTCACCAGAGCCATCAAGTAGAATTGTATGTGTGTGTTTTCTGTAGAGTATATAGTTGTTATCTGCTCGAGTCAATCTATTATAATCTTATTCTATCATAGTAAAGGCAGAAATCCCCCAAATTCTATTATTTTATATATCAATACATTGTACTTTTGACTAACTAAGCTGTTGCAAATGCCGCTTATTACTTCCATTTATTCATTTTCCATGTTATTTTTTTATTTTAAATGAGTTATTGTTTTCATGGCTGTTATGTAGAGTACTCATGACTTATCAAGTATTTTCACTTAATCTATGTTTATTGTTTTAAAATAACCCCATGAAAAAAATAGGGTAGATAGAATTTTTAACAGTTTAATGAAAAGGGAATTAAAATCCCAAAGATTCAAAGATAATGTAAGATCACACACTTGGTAAGTATTCATTTGTGTGTGTGTGTGTGTGTGTGTGTGTGTGTACGCGTGCATGCCCTATGTGCATGTGTGAAGAGAGAAGGCTGCCAATTTTTAGAGCAGGAACAACCTAAAGAAACCTTAAGGAGAATTAAATCCAAGCATTTATTATGAAAGAGTGAAGCTAGATCACTTAGGTGACTTTCAAAGCTTGCATAACTAGTTATTGTCTTATTGTGTCTTAAGGATCAAACTAGTATGAAAGGGCATACATGGGAAGAAAGAGGCCAATATCAGCTCTATAGAAGGAAAGACTTTTAGCAAAAGTGCCATATAAAAATGACAAACTAAAGAATTATACATTCTCCATTAATTCAGAGGCATTTAAGCAGAGACTGAACTTGTCAGGAGGCTGTAGAATATATTTAAGCATTTGATGGGTAACTGAACTAGAGTTAAGATTCCCTCTGTACCAGAACATTCATGATTTAACACTTCAGTGACCATTATGCTGCTTCTGAAAGTGCCATTCTTTCATTCTGACTCTATCATCTTGATGACACATTTGGGCATACGCTCTGAAGAAATGACTTTTACAATTGTGGGATTAGTGTTCTTAGCATGTTGTGATTGCAGAGTTTTTTGATGCTGCCTAAGAAAATATTTTAGAAGCCCTCTCAACAGCATACATGGATTTCATATGAAAAACCACTTTCAAAGAGTTAGCATTTACTCTAATTTGCAAAACATTTTTAACTAAATTTATGTTCTTATTACAGTTAAAGTCAATTATGATATAAAAAAGCAGAAATTTCTTATAAATCAAACACACACAGATACACACATGTATGTAGAAATATAGATATGTGGATCAATGTTTTCCTTGGAAAATATTTTTTTGAATTTATTAGTATGAATATAGCTTTAATTTAAAGGTTTTTGTCAAAGAGAAAATGTGAAAATTGTAATTGTTAGTACTGTTCTATAATTCAGCTTAAGATACTTATGGGTCACTCCCTCTTTTCCAGAAGGGCAAGCAAGAGGTCTGAAAGTTCCCAAGACTATTTTAGGAGTTCTTCAAGACCAAAACTATTTCCATAACAATATGAAGACATTATTTGACCTTTTACTTTTATTCATATACAAGTATAGGGTCAACTTTTTCAGAAACCACAGGCCATGTAGGATGTCATTTGCTTTTACTGTTAATGAAACATGTGCTTGTGTATTTCTTGTTGAATGGTACCATATAAATATGTGCATTTTCATATTTTAAGTCAACTTTTACTTAGTACTTAGACTTCTGTTACTCTCACTGTTTATACTTCCTGTAATCTTTGTAAAATCATTATGATCCAATAAATCTTATGTTGATATCTTGAAATTCTCCTTGTACCTACATAGAAATACAAAAGGAAGTGGAAGTTGTCTGGATTTGCATCATATTTTTGAATTTTCAAAAAATTTCTAAACTTTTGAGTATTCTCTATAGCTTATTATTTTAGAATATAATAATAGTTTATTTTGAAATCAAGGAAAGATATTTTTCTTATATTTAAGGAATGATTATTCACTAAAAAGATAGAAGAACATTCATTTTCTCAAACCACAGATGCACCTTCTATATGTAAAGATGCTGAGAAAAATAAAACTTTCATATTATTTGACTCATGGAAGAAAAAAAATCTATTCCAAAGACCCTGGTTAAAACGATAACCCAGAAAAAAAAACTATGACAAAATGCTATTTCCCTCATCTTTATATATGCTAATAATTTTCTTTATTGTATATATGTATTTCTTTATATTTATTTCTTTATTGTATATATTCTTTATTGTGTGTGTATATATATATATATATAGTGTGTGTGTGTGTGTATTACAGAGAGAAAGAGAGAGCAGAGCATGAGCTAGGAAGAGGGACAGAAGGACAGAGAGAGAATCGTGGAGACTTAAGCGGGCTCCACACTTAGCACAGAGTATGATGCAGGGCTCCATCCCATGACCCTGGGATCATGACCTGAGCTGAAATCAAGAGTTGATGCTCAACTGACTAAGTCACCCAAGGGCCCCCTTTATTGTGTCTTTTGAAATAGAATATTTAAAAATCGTTTTATAGTGACAGTTAAGTTGCAATGTCATTTTGAGACCAAATATTTAGAAATTAAAGAAAAAAATATTTAAATATCTAAAATATAGTTGGGTTGAAGTTTTTAACAGAGAAAACTATTTGTAATAGCTTTTCAAACTAGAGTTTCAGAAGCCACTGGAATATATCACAGGTTATGTTATCATATTGCACTGGCTAAAGAAGACTACATGGTAGCTGGGGTTTAATAAAGCTTTGGACCATTGACATTGCACAATGCCTACTGATGAAAATTCAGTAAAAGTATTTGCATTAGTGCCAATTTTTAATGTTACACCATCTTGTCAAATGAAAATTTTATTTGCATGCATGGAGATGAGATAATATCTTCAGAGCTATATTTTTCTCTTACAAATCAATGAATCTATAGGTATAGCTGGATTTGCTCATTTGTTTGTATTTAGCTGGTATGGGCACCAACTAAGCAGACAGGAAGATCTTGTTTTATATGAATGCTTGGCACCAAGCACAAATGGCACTGAAATATTCAGTGTTGAGTAATGTTGAATTTCATAATTTTTTTTTGGACCTCATGGAAGAACTGTGTTTACTTTTGCAATGATGTCACAAAAGCAAAGACAGGGAAAACTGGTGGAGCCTTAGCAGAAATCAAAGTAGCGGCACCCAAATGTACCACTGGTCATTATATTTTTTACTGATTGGCACTTAAAGTCAATTTTACTTAGGAATATCTGGTTGCTTGGATCTCCCTGAGCACTAAGGATAATGAAATTTGATACCTGCTTTCTCCCCTGGAACACTCAGGGAGAGCTTGATGGATTTCACTTGAGGGTGGTTTTTATGCCTCACTTTGTTATATTATTCCATAATATAGAAAGGTTGAGAGGGAGAAGGATTCAGGGATGAGTGAACATACTGCCATCTTCCCAAAAGTTAGTTGGTAAAAATAACTTAATCAATTAATCTTTTCTTGGAAGGCTAATTTTTAAAATAATTTTCAAACAGAGCTTCATTATTCTCCTTTACAAGTGTAGTTCTAGGTTTACAGACTTTATTTATTGTTTTACTGATTTTTCATTAACTTTATTTACTGTTATCTTTCTCCCACTATCACGAGGATGGGCCCAATATCTATGTTCTATTTGTTATCCTGGAGCTTAGAATAATGATAGGTACATAGTAGGCACTCAGCAAATAAATGTAAAATTAATGATTTTTATTTTTATGTTCCACTTAATGTCTCTGAATTTTGTTATATTTTCTGAGCTATGCTTCAAACGAATTATCCCTATCAACAGCTACAACATCAACAAGAAGTCTATCCAATTACGTCTTCCATTATTTAAAATACAAATAGAATTTCCTTTCTATGGAAAACAGAGATCTTTTAGCACTTTTTCTGCCTTTTTAAAAGTTTACTTATTTTTGAAAGAGAGAGAGAGAGAGAGAGCATGCATAAGCAGGGGAGGGGCAGAGAGGAGAGATGGAATCCCAAGCATGCTCCATGCTATTGGTACAGAGCCCAATGTGGGGTTCAGACTCATGAACTGTGAGATCATGACCTGAGCCAAGATCAAGAGTTGGACACTTAACAGACTGAACCACCCAGATGTCCCATATTTTTTAATTCTCTTTTCAGAGTTGTGATTTATTGCATTAAATTAGCGATATCTCATTGCTTCTTCTCTTTAGATTGCTCTTCAGTATTTTTGCGTCTTTAGTCTTCCAGACTTGTTTAGTAATAAATATGAATTTTTTAATGTTTTTTTTTAGAGAGACAGAGAGAGCTGGGGAGGGACAGAGAGAGAGAGGGAGACACAGAATCTGAAGCAGGTCCCAGGCTCTGACACAGAGCCCGAGGTGGGGCTCGAACCCATGAACTGTGAGATCATGACCTGAGCCAAAGGTGGATGCTTAACCGACTAAGCCACACACGCACACCAATATATATGTGTTTTTAAACACAGCTCTATCTAGTGGGTTAAAATCATGTAAATCCATGTTTATAGGATGCATAAGTAACTCAAAGACATTAACAACCAGAAATATCACTATACTTGTTATTCACTGACCTTCTCTGGTGGCCAATGCCTTGCTCCCTTCTGCTCAGGATAGTAAGTTACAGCCTCACCCTGATTAGAGCTACACAACTGAGTCAGCTTGGACCTGATTAAAATCTCCTTCTTCTTTGGTTAAGGACTTGGAAAAAGTCTCCTCCCAGTTTGCAATTATACTTGTCTTCCACGCACAGCCTTCTCACCATAGCACGTCCACAGAAGTATCTGAGAACAATTAGTCAACTCCTTATTATGTCTGGCTCTCCATTTCCCTAGGCTTCTGTAGATTTTTCTGGCCTCAGTTCTTATCAAAATCTCCCAATGGGTTTAAAGACTGGTTTAGAATCGCTTCGTTGTTGAAGGAAATGGTTTCTCTCCTTGCCTTGTTTTGTCCCACTCTTTCTGTAGCTAAAGCCATTTATGTCTTGTTTTATATTTATCTCAGTTTGGGGACCTAATACTAACAAACACCTGTGCATACTCAATCCTACAAATACTGAATGATACCACTGCCTTCAAGTACCGAGATCAAACATGAGCATTCAGGTCAGCTTCTTTGGGTACTGGTGCCAGTTTGGATCACACTGGAAAGGGTTAATTTGGATGGCTGACCATGCTCTAGAAGGGGATAGATAAATTTGTTCTTCCATATTCAAAATAGCACATAGGATATTTCAAAAATATGGCTACAGTGGCTAATATAATTTCCTATGTAGCTTATTTATTTATCTATATTGTCATCATCACTACACACACACACATATATATATATATATAAAAAATGGTTTCTTGCTATTTCTTTGCATTATGAACACAGCATGAATTTCATTAAATCAAATGCTCTAGAATATTGATTGTATCTATATTTGCTAAATCCAACATTATTTTCCAAGCCACTAAATTTATTTCTATTTTAAAGAAGGGAATTCTGATGTTCAAAACAGAAAAGTAATTTTTTCCTAATGACCCACGGTATGTCAGTGATGGAGCTCGTAATAAAACCAACCCCAGTTCTCTGAATCTCCAGTTCAGTGCTCAGTTGAAATTGCATTCTTCACTCAGTGAGAGCTAAGTGAGAAAATAAAAGTAACACTCTGATTCCACAGGATATGTCGTGTCGGACTAATGTCCCCCATTTTACTCCTTGCAACCCAAGCATACTTCAAGTACTATTTACAAAATGACCTGTGAAGGTCATTTTGTGTAACAGTGCAATATCTGAAGGTTGTGAGTCATCCATACTGAAATGCTAACAAGGCATATTTTGTAAGCCTTCGCCCTGTAGTTCATAAAATTAATAGACCACTTATCCTAGTCTCCTAATAAGGTTATAAGAACTTATTCATTCAAACTAATAGCTCTAATGATAAGTACAATACTAAGTAGTGAAGTAGGTATTTAAAAATTCCCTGTCATTCACCAAGCAATAACCATGATAATTTAACTTATACTATCCCACTGAAACTCCTAAAAATAACAGTGAGATTAATATTATTATTGTTGTCTTACTATTGACAGAGACAAAGCTTTGAGGATTCAATTCATGCAATGAATTAACAGAACCAAGTTCCAAAATCCATTCTTCCGGTCACCATCTCTGACACTAAGGATAAGGCATTATTCTAAAACTCTTAGATTTGAAACCTGAAATTAATAAATAAGTATGAAACTGAATTTAAGAAAGAGAAAATATTTATTACCATCAATATCTTCTGTGTGGGGGAACCTGGGTGGCTCAGTTGGTTGGACGTCCAACTTTGGCTCAAGTCATGGTCTCACAATTCATGGGTTTCAAGCCCCATGTCGGGCTCTGTGCTGACAGCTCAGAGCCTGGAGCCTGCTTCAGATTCTGTGTCTCCCTCTCTCTCTGCCCCTCCCCCACTCGTGCTCTGTCTCTCTCCTTCAAAAATAAACATTAAAAAAAATTTTTTTTAATCTTTTTTGTGTTCCAGAATACTTACTAGAGACACAATGAAGCATTTGTAATTTGTAGTTTACATTCTCAACAGGTATGCTATGTATAATCACAATAAAAAAGAACCTATATTTTATTACTTAGGAGAATTCTACCCACTTTGAAGAAGTTTAATAGATGCTTTTAAAATTTTTTATTGTATTTTAATCGACATAATATTTACCAAAAAACATGCCATGGAAGCGATAAAAACATGCACCAACTATAAGAAATAACATGGCTGCTGAGGGAGCTATTTTACCAGCTTTGGCATTTAAAGAGATAAGATTATATTCAAAATATTAAATAATCGGCATGGCATGGACACTAATCGATTGGAACAATAGTTACAACCAACCAGCTTAACATCATGTAGCAGTTTCACATCAGCCCTGCATATGGCACATTTTAAAGTAAAATGAAGTAAATGTGGTCATCAAGAGTGATACACACACAAAAATTCCATAGGAAAAGTGTTGAGGAAGTTAGGTTCAGGCTAAGCTTAATTTCAATAGCAAATCAGGATGTCCATAAAGCCTCAAAAAACTTCATAGAGCATAGGGGTCCCTGGGTGACTCAGTCAGTTAAGCATCTGGCTTTAGATTTTGGTTCAGGTCATGATTTCACAGTTCATGAGTTGGAGCCCCACATAAAGGTCTGGGCCTACAGTGAGGAGCCTGCTTGAAATTCTCTCTCTCCCTCTCTCTCTCTGCTGCTCCCCTTCCCTCCCTCTCTGTCTCTCTCTGTCTCTCTCAAAATAAATAAATACATAAATAAATAAATAAATAAACAAACCTAAAAAATATGTATATATAGCATAGAAAGACACATAAGAACCAGTGTCAATGTTTAAAGAGCTCATTGTAATCTTCACAAAGGAACATGTTCTTCAACTTCTAGTTAGCTTTTGTCATCTTTGACAACATAGTCTAAAGGAATAAAGAGGAATTTGAAATTAGAAAGAGTAACAGCCATTTTAATAAGTCCAGTTGTTTAAGCCTAGATCAACTACATCCTCAAAAAAGTATATTGGGAATGTGATTGTAAATTGTAATTTTGGAAAACTATATAAAGATTTTCAGAGGACCCTGGAATTCTGAAAACCTTAACATATAGATGCTATGTGAAGCCTTTAAAAAAGTATCATTAAGAATAACTCATGACATTCAAAACAATACCCATTTTCACCCATTCAATAAACATTCTCTGAGCACTTATTAAATATAAAGCCTTGTGCTCTAGAGCAAGGAAAAAAAATGAATTTCTGCTACTAGCAGGGATCGTAATATTATATAAGCTGGCAATTCAGGAAATACTGTCCATAAAGTGGGATTTAAATTCTGTAAGTCAGTTGTTATAACTTTGGAGTAGTGTAAGTGATATGGATTCTGAGCCTATATTCAACAGGCTGATATTCCAAATCCAAAAATGATATTAAAAATGGATAGAAGTCTACCTAGAACATAGTGTTTATCAGTATTCCACATAGGGCTTGGTTCTCATTCTTTCCTATAAAGGAATTTGTATGACAACATAGAAGCTATGGAGATTAAAATTGTATAAAGTTTAAAGGTGAAGGAAATAACTAAAATACAAAATGATAAAATTGAGATTCATGAGTACTCTGACCAATGATGGGTTCAAACAACTGAATATGACCAAGGTAAAATCTTGATCTGGCAGCAAAAGAAACCAATTGTGTAAGGATGACATGGAGTAGACATGGCCTGACAACAATTGAAGAAAAGAAATTCGGGAGATTTATCCAGCCATAAATTCTATATAAACCAAAAAAGTGACTTATGGTCAAATTGTTCTATTGTATGTATTTTCAGGTGTTTTTTAAATAGCATTATTCATAAGAAAAAAATGAAGACAACATAAAAATAGATTAGGTAAGTAAATTATTATTCATCAAAAACCAATGGGTGTATAACACAGCTCAGTAAAAGATTTCCTAATCACAATAAAATGTTAAATAAACAGAAGGATGTATGTTATATATTCAGCATGATTTTAGCTATGTAGAAACTAATATGTAAATCATATGAAAAAATGTGTCAAACATTTAATAGTGGTGTCCCAACAGTATCAGAGATGGAGGAGGATATATTCCTTAAATTTCTTTTTTATTTTAACTTTCATAATACACTTCAAAAAGTTTTTACCTTTACAATCAAAATGTTTTAGATAAGCTAATTATCTCCTCATTTACCACTTTTGAATTGATTTTATTAATATTTAATAGAATCTACCAATGATTGTGGGAAGATAAACTAGATTTAAAACCTCATTGCAGAAAAAATCACTTATAAAAATTTTTGCCATGAGATAAGCAAGAACCAACTATCTCCATTATTGTAAAATATCTGTGTACACCACACTTTTTCTACCATCTCCTTATATCATCTATCAATTTTCAAATCATTCAACTCTTTTCCTAAACAATATCTGGACACTCTATCCCTCCTTGTCAATGAGAGCGCTCTATACCTAGATGTGCAATGAGAGAAACACCAGTGGGTCTGCTGGATACAAGATCAAGGCAGAAGGGGCAGTACTACTTCTGGGATGATGAGCAGGTCCAGTTGAGATAATCAAGAGAGAACTCTGGTAGTGTCAAAACTTTGGGTGTCATAATTAGCCACTAAAGTAAGGAGCCCAAAATAAAAATAAAGGAGGAGGACCAAAGACCAACTTCATTTACATCACAATTTTGGCTTGGGTTAGCTCTGTGAAGTGCTGGATTAATATTATGTGCACTAGTGAGAAGGGGCCAACATATATACAAACCTTGAAGATTACTTCCAGTCCTCAAATGAAAAATTGTTTATTGACTGATGGTACAATAGTTGCAGAGCAGAGAAAGATTTCTAAGGAGTGGCAGGTGAGCTCAAGAGACAAAGGAGTAGTTTATTTTATATCCGTGGATATATAAATGCCATCAATACATTCGATTAAATGTATTCTTTGACTTGTATAAATGAGGAGGAGTTTCCATTGATTTGGTGCCATGGATATTTCTAAGTCTCTCACAAATTTAAAATTAATATAACTATGACAGAAACTTTTAACTTCATGGGTTTTAGAAGTTATTAAGTATGGAATAAATCCAACCATCTGGCAACATTAGTGATGCAATTTAAGTTTTTCATCATCAACATACAAGATAAAGATTTATTTCCATATATAAACATGAAACTTCAAAACTTTAGGAGGTATGCCTGTTAAATAAGGTATACATTTATAATTGAAAGACAGAAATCACTATTTAAACAATTACATTTAAAAATACACAGCTTATTTTATCATATGATAAAAATTAGCTTCTGAACTATTGACAAAATACACACAGCATATTTTATTTTATATATCCCTTAAGTATTTTCTATGTTTCATAGAAACGGCTGTTTTTCATAAAAATCATAAAGCCTGATGCTTTCCTATGTACATTCATTCTTTCTAAACCAAATACACTTATCCAAGTTATTCGAATGTTTAATAGCAGAAAATGAGAGAGAGAGAAAAGCAGAGAGAGAAAAAAGTAGAGAGAGAGAGAGAGATGGAGAATGGAAACCCTAAATAGCATATAATATAGGCTAAATTATTTCTACTTTTTTCTTTCTATGGAGTCTATGTCAATTGAGTTTTAACAACTATTAAAAGATGAATTCTGTTTATTTACTCTCGGTGTCCCAAGATTCTTAACCAAAACTTAGATCTTTATCACAATAAAATAAAGAGAAACTTTAGGGGAGATTCACACAAATGACATAAAATGATAGGAGATTGGGCTAAAGGATCTGAAAGTCCATCACATCCTCAAATTCAATGATCCTATCTTAGCTTTCACATATCAGGTGGGACACATAGCTAGTTGGTATTCCCTAGAATTATCATAAAGTTGACAAAAGTCTCAGATTCTCCCTGAATAGGCTCATCCAGGGCCCCAATCTATTATAAACAGAGCAAAATAAGTAAAAACATCTTTCTGACTGTATATCTATCATTTCATCGAAGTCACTTGTTGGCTTACCACCAACTCAGAAAATTTAATCATCTGTAGTAAT
The DNA here is from genome assembly GCA_028646485.1 of Cryptoprocta ferox. Taxonomy (NCBI): domain Eukaryota; kingdom Metazoa; phylum Chordata; class Mammalia; order Carnivora; family Eupleridae; genus Cryptoprocta; species Cryptoprocta ferox. The sequence continues at coordinate 74,991,138 of CM053577.1, forward strand.
ATATGTTCAAAGTAGAAACATAGATTCTGAAGTTAAACTGTCCAGGTTCCCACCTCAATTCTGCCACTTGTTATTTACATTCTTGGACAAGTTGTTTGGCTATATCAACTTTGTGATACAGTTCTATTTAAAATATGGAATAATACTGGGTCACCTGGGTGCTCAAGTGCCCAACTCTTGATTTTGGCTCAGGTCATGTTCTCACAATTCATGAGTTCGAGCCCTATGTTGGGGTCTGCATTGACAGCAGCGGTGGGGGGGCTGCTTGGGATTCTCCTTCTCCCTTTCTCTCAGTCCCTCCTTAGCTCACACACATACACACACACACACACACTCTCTCTCTCTCTTTCTTAAAACAAATAAATAAACTTAAAAAAAATAAAATACGAATAATAATATTACTTACCTCATAGAGCTATTGTGAGATAAAAATAAATTCTTATGTGTTTGAGATTGCCTGACACATAATACATGCTATATGTATGTTTGCTATTACTACTATCATCTAATATTTCAATTAACTTCTCTGAAAGTAGGAAAATTGAGTAGAGTTAGTATGAATTTGTAACTCTCAGCCTTCTTTTCTCTCTGCATCTCTTCTTACCAAAGATATAAGTTGGTAATATTGTAACAGAGTAGAAATGTTAAACTCAGATGAATTTTACCTTTCTCTTTTAGCATTTTAAGAAATAATTCTGCTCATTTTTATAAAAAGGGAATATTCTTGTAGGACTAGATAAAAATAAATTCCATACTTTCCAAGAAGAAAAGATTAGAAAAGATAATTATGGTTTATGAAAACTTCAAGGAAAGGAAAAATAGATTTTAGACAATGGTGCAGAGTCCAGTTATAATGGGTTCCTGAGATTCTACCTGATAGACCATCAAATGCTGCTGTGTGAGTCATTAAAGAATAGGAGTTCAATGTGAATCAATGAGTAGAGGCGGGGAGATTGGAGAGCCTTGGGTGGATAAAAAAAAGTAGCAGATTAGAGAATTACCATTAAAATCCTTTCTGGAAAGCACCAAGTCAGGGGGCAAAAGAAAGAACATTAAAAATATATTATTTTGGTGTCCATGAGCCATTTTGGAAGTCTATTTGACAACAAATCAGTCTTTGTATAGATCATAAAGGGACTTCGTATAAATTATTAGTGGTTGCTTCTAAACATTAAAATGCAAAGGATCTATTTCCTCCCTTTTCAATCAAAAGTAGCCTGATTTTCCTTGGAGGAGTTTACTTCTCCCCACAGTGTAGTGGCAATGCTATTGAAGTGGGCCTGGCAGACTTAATCCAGTCAAATCATCTCATCACCATGGTTTGGTATTTAAGAATGAACCATAACCCAGTTCAAGCCAGGAAGACCAATTGTGGTTGTCGATTATACCAATTTGGCCGAGTTTTCTGTTATTTGCAATTAAATAGTCCAGCCAATACAAATAGTAAGACATGGAAGTACAATTTGTCTTCCATTGCATGAATTGGTCAGATAATATAAGGTGCAGGACTTCAGTCATCATAAAAGAAGATAAAGGGGACACCATGTAAAACTGAGAAAAGATTAGTGCCATGGAAGATGGAGCAAGGAGAGAAAGAAAAAAAATGAGATGGTAAATGACTTATTCACTATGCAAGTCATTTTTTTGGGACTGCTGAGTTAAATAAGTCAATAAATTCATTTGTGGTTGTCAATTATACCAGTTTGGCTGAGTTTTCTGTTATCTGCAATTAAATGTCCAGCCAATACAAATAGTAATTTCACATCCATATCGTAGGCTTGCACTTGACAAACAAGTGTTCAGGCATATAGTAATTTTGCTTATTGTAACCACACATCCTGTTAGCTGATCCCTCTGCTGAAGTATGTCACAATTTCTTAATCTAACCCTATCTGACAACTCCACAAGAATCTCTGAGAGGTTGGTTAAAGCATGCTAGAGTAACCAACACTAGGATAGAAGAACTGGAAAACATTGCTGGAAAATACTTTTTTTCAGTCATTTGTCAGCATCTTAAGTTGTAACCTAATAGTCATAGCAAGAACATAGTAGCTGTAGCTCTATCTACTCATATAGAGATAGCACTCCACAGGACAAATACACACACACACACACACACACACACACACACTGAACTATCATTCCACTGTACCAAAAGAAAGGCATAGAAGTGGCCTATATTCCAGTTTTCGACCACAAATATTCACCCGACATGGCCATATCATTCCTTCTCCTGTATTACTTGGAATAGTAATCACTTTTTCTTTCCTGGAATAATAGGAAAAAAGGATGTCTATAGCAAAATTCCATCTGTTTGGACATGTGAGGTCTGTTAGGCCACAAGATAGCTCCTCCCAAAGAACCCATCTTCATATTCTAAAACATGAATTTGAAATTCATTATTTAATATTGTAAATAAATCTTTGAAATTCGAGATACCAAAATGGTTTCCAACATATGCCAAATTATTTTTATTGTAGCTAGCGTAAGAGCCTCAGTAGATACACATGTTCTTTCCCTCTTAACAATTTGTTATATTGACAAAAATATATTGGACCACCTCATGACATTCAGGACAATATTTGAATAATCATGTTAAAAAGTTAATCTCAAATCTTCTAAGGAGTTTTAGAACTTTTAAATGATTGTAAAGGATGAAAATACAAAATTATAGTCAATACCTACTTTGCATTCTTTCATATCCCTTTCTAAATTTATCCAAAGGATTTCACATTTTAAATTGTAGTGTGTGTGTGAGAGAGAGAGAAACAGAGACAGAGACAAAAAGACAGACAGACAGACACACACACGCACACACACACAGAGGAGATTGTTGTTGCTTTTGTTGTTTTTGATTCATTGCTATAGCTTCTTTTTATTTGTAAGCTACTAAAGGTCAAGGACAAAATCTGTTAGGCTGATAAATGGGAGGTTCTCAATGTTTATTTGTTGAATGTACAGATGAATAAATTAACTAATAAATAAGTAAGTGAATAAGGTCATCCTGTATTCTGCATGGATCTAACAATGAAGGAAAATGCTGCAATGACATTAATGTGTCTATATTCTTGTTAAGTGATCTCTATTTACTGTATGAAATTGAATACCTAAAAATAATAGTAGAATAATGATGCACATAGAGCAGCATGGTCTTTGACAACTCTTGTTCTTCTAAGAGAACGGCGGGCTTCAGAACTATTTATAAGTAGACTAAAGGATTATGCTAAAAAACAAGCTTAACTGTCCTAGGGTGTGAGAGGCTTCCTGGGACTTGGATTTTTAAGGCTATCTCTGGGAAAGTCCTGTCAAAGGAAAAATGCATCAGATGGAGTTAAGGCAAGGAAGACCTTATTCAAGACTCCTGCAATAGGGGAAGAGAATGAATTCATATCTACTGAAACAAAGGTGAAAGGGTTTTTAAGCTGGGGTGCCTGGGTATCTCAGTTGGTTAAGTGTCCGACTCTTGCTTTTGGCTCAAGTCATGATCTCATGGTTCATGGTTGGAGCTCCGCATCCAGCTCTGCACTGACAGTGTGGAGCTTGCTTGGGATTCTCTCTCTCTCCCTCTCTTTCTGCCTCTCCCCTGCTCTCTCTCTCTCTCTCTCTCTCTCTCTCTCTCTCTCTCTCTGTCAAAATAAATAAACTTTTAAAAAGATTTACAAAAAAGAAAGAGTTTTTAAGGTTTGGAGTAAGCTAGTGGGAAAGTATTGGAGGACATTAGGAGGGAAATTGGTCAATGGGATTGGGCCATTTGTGTTTGCTAATAATTGTTTTTTGAAATCAGGCTCCTACCTTCCCACAAAAGCTAAGAGATTGCATGCTGTCTTTTTTGATGGTTACTTGTCAAAGAGATGATTCTCGGGTCCCCCAGAAAGATATTCCTGGGATGTGAAACTGTCAAGTGACTGTGAGAAGATTTACCATCTCAAAGAGGCAGAGAAAATTTTCAGTGGAAAATTTTCTAATGTTAATGCTCTAAGAGAGGGAGGTCTGGGCCTAGAGTCAAAAAAAAAAAAAAGCATATCTAAAGTTTAGTCAAAGTGAGGAGAATGTTAAGACTACCATGCTCAGTCCCGGGGCACCTAGGTGGCTCAGTTGGTTAAACATCCAACTTTGGCTTAGGTCATGACCTTGAGGTTCACAAGTTTGAGCCCTGCATCAGGCTCTGTGATGACAGCTCCTTCACTTGTGCTCTATCTCTCTCTCTCTCAAAAATAAATAAACATTAAAAATTTTTTTTAAAAATCACACTCAGTCCCAAGCAAACTGGGAGAATTGGTCACCTATTGGATGTTAGGTATTGCACAGAACTTCACTAAAAATTTTCTCTAGCTAAAATTTAGGATATTCACATTTAGCAAATTCTCACATAAATCTATGTCAAATTCTCATATAAATCTATGACATGATTAGGTTTTCAGGCCTATCAAGAAAATAACTTTTTTTTCATGGAAGATTTCTATCTCAAAATACAAAAATTATTTTTGTTTCCATGAAATCATTTTTAGAAACACTTATTTTTGAAACTTTTGTTGGGTTTTACTAAAATGAAGGTTTCTTATTCAGTAAAAATCTTTAAACAAATCACACACTACACACAAAGCATTTAAAGAATGAGTCGGTGTTCCATGATGCTTCTGCTGAGCAATATAAATCCCCTACATCCCATAAAAGGTTTTAATTTATTGTTACACATTCCACCTCCTCATCTCAAACCTTACCATTGTTTCAGAAACTGAGAAAATCAAAGACTTGAGATTTGCTTCTTTTGAAAACATGAATTACAAAAAGGTGGCCGCATGGTCAACTTTGATCATTTAAGCTCTGATGATAAGGATATGATAATTTGTATGTGGCTTGAAATAGAAGATCTGTTGAAAAGAGTCTTTCTGCTGTAATGAATAATAAATCTCACAATTTTCCAAGTTAAAATGAGTCAGTACTTTATGTAATAATACTGTATTGTTCATTTCCTACATTTTTAGTTCTTAGGAGAGTTCTGAGGCCATATGGTGAAGGAGTTAGACTCTAGAAATGCATTGAACCAAACAGCACTAGGGACAAAAAGGAAACCCCTTTTCCAATGCCTGTGGCCAATTCATTGTTAGCTTGAGCCAAAAGAGTGAAATGAGAAAATCCTAGATATTTTTGTAAAGAACCAAATAAATTCTCAGAGTCAGATGTCAACAACCTTCAATGTTTATCATATTAGAAGAAAGACCATCACATCATCAGTAGTTTAAGACTACATTAAGTTTCTTCAGAGGGTAAAAGAATGAATGGTAGTTCCAGCATTTTTTCCCCTGCTAATTCCAGGAATTCTATTTCTCTATGGCGTGTGTGTGTGTGTGTGTGGTTGTGTGTGTGTGTGTGTGTGTAACAGTTCTGAGAAACTGTCCAGAGGCAATAAAATTAGAAAAAGGTTACAATGTATTTATTATATTAAGAGTTGAGAGAAAAACAGAAACCTTACTGAGTTTTATATAACAAACAGAAAATAGGTGAGTTTGGGTAAGAATTCATATGTGTATGTATTGATTAGGTCATTCAAAAAATATTTACTGACCAGACCATCTTCTATGTGGCAAGGCCTTATGATAGGTAATATATAGGTAGGAATGATCTCTGTGGAACTAACATTCAACAAATAGCTTCATGCATGTGTAATCACTCCAACACAACAGAAACCTAGTTTTTGCTCTTATGACACATTAAGCAGGTGGGTTTGTCATCAAAACAATCCTCTTCCATGCCATCTTTCATAACTAAATTAAAAGAGGCTCTATTATCTTTAATATATGGCTTCTAAGGTTACTCTGGAAGTTGTCTCCATTTTTTCTTGCTGAAATGGAGAAAATTAGCGGTGGAGAGCCAAGGAGAAACCCAGGAACGTTTAATGGTCCAGGCTTGGAAGCAATCCAAGGCTCATTTACTCACCTTATGGCTAGAACTGGTCAGCTGGATGCAAGAGGGTATGGGAAATTTTGTCTTTTTCTTCCCATGAACACTCCATAATATGGAAGAGAAAACGTGTTTTTTGGTAGATAGCCATTTCTTCTTTAATCTATCTCTCTTACCACCAAATATTACTCTGTACCCCACCCCCCAAGGATCCAATCCAGTTGCTGTGTTCACTACAAAGTTCTACTCTATATAGGAGATGCACTATCTTCTCCATCCATTCCATATGTGACTTCCAGGTGTGACTTCTTATAATTTAATGATATATGAACTGAAAGGTCAATTATTTGCGTTCTCCAACCCCATCTGCCTATTTTATAAGGTGGAGCAAGGATGGCAATACAAACTACCATTCAAAATGTTGAAGAATACAAGATATACAGCTATCACTCATTCACAACAATAAGGTTTTCTAATTGGCAGTTATTGTGGAGGTCCCTACCTAGCAGTGATGAAAAGTCCCTTATTTACCCAGAGACTATTATCTGGAAGAAGCTCTGTTTTCATCTATTGTCCTTCAGAGCCATATCTCAACCACAGTGTTGAAGAGTATGTCCTCCTTGAGAGCTGCACAGATTTCACAACTCCCTTCTTGTTACAATACAAATTTGATAGTTAAGGAGTTCCTATAAGGTTTGAGCAGTCCAAGATTTCTTTGGTCCAGGCTCACATTTCTTTGGAAACATAAGTCTTTCTTGCCTCCAGTCAGTACCAAGTGCCAGTAACTACAACTTATATTTTCTCCTAGACATAATTCTCAAGAATGATTTATTTCTTTGTTCCATGCCTCTATATCTCCCTCCATGGCAGCCACCTTGAGACCACATAAAGTGACACACTTGAGTGGAAAGGAAGAATTTTGAATTTAAATCTTTCAAAGCTGGGTTCCTCAGTTAATGAGAATCCTGGATGACCTTTGTTACTTATGCCCTTTTTAGATCTTGTTTCCTACTGTTTAAGTTTAGACTCTTTTCCTTTTTGTTTCTGTTCATGAATTAGCCAATTCTTGCTTAAATTCTATAGTGTTGGTGTAGAATATCTTCCTAAGTGAAGTAAATAACAAACAACTACTGCCTAGTTACTAATTGTTACTAACGTTCTGCTGTCCAACCTCTTCTAGAGTTACAAACTTTGTAGGCACTTATTCTGCCTTCTAAGTAGTTGAAAGCTATACTTCTCTTTAATAGTATGGTTAGGCTAACTTCCATAAAAAATGGAACCCAAAGTGTACACTGTTGTAAGGATAATAGAAGATTATTTTTATTCATGTAGAAGTATTAGGTAGTTGAACAGTTTAGTGGGATCATCCTTGTCCACGCAAATATTCAAGAACCCATTCTGACATTTTCAACATGTTGCTCTCAAGAGCACCTGGGGATTGCCCTAATTCTAGCTAGAGAGAATGTACAGGAGGAATGAAGAAGCATGGGCAAGGATTTTAGCAGCTAAAGCTTGACATGTCTGCTCATATTCCCTTGGACAGAATTACTTACCTGCTCATATTCCCTTGGACGGAATTACTTACCTGCTCTACCTAGCTGCAAGAAAGATGAAAAATGCACCATTTCCCTTTCACAACTATATATTTCAGAAGGGGCAACACATTTTTTTTGTTGTTGTTGTTGATGGACATTTAGGCGAATCTGCTACAATTTGTTGACTTGGCAGATGAGAAGAAGGGGAAGACATTTGGGGTGGCTGGGTAGGGCTATCATTTGAAGGGACATTTTAGGCTATCATTTGAAGGGATATTTTAGTCAGAAAAATTGATATAAGAAGACGTGAAGTGGAAGACCCTGTCTTGTTATTTTAAATATCTCAGAGAAGGCTACTGTGCCTAAAGCATAGTGAATAGTGGAAATAGGGAAAGGTGATACTAGAGAGGTAAGCTCAGGACAGATCAAGCAGGGAGAATCAACAGATTTGAATTTCATTTTAAATGTAATGGTTTAGAATATATTTTAAGTAAAAAAAGAAATTATTAGATATTTTAAAGACCATAGTGGGGTTTTAAAAAATTCCTGTTTGCTGTATGGAGAATGGTGGTAGATATAATGGTCGGAAGAAAGAGACAGTCATAATAATCTTGACAAGGCACTAAAGAATGTGCAGAAAAAAAGTGGAGAAGGATCTCACCTCATATGTATTATTAGGCTATTAATTAGGCCTAACATGGATCACTTGGATAGTCATTCTTTGTGAGATGTAAGAAACTGCTTTCTAAAAACACAAGATGCTTACCAACCTAAATGAAAACTTGAAGGTAATAATCTCATTTGGACAAAGAATATATGTGTTCTTTTACTCTTTCCACATGTGCACAATACATTTCTTCCCTTTGATTAATCTTTATTTTCTCATATTAAAAATCTGCTTGCTAATTATTGAAACATTTTATGATGGAAAGGTTTACCACATTTTTCTTAAGTGGAACTTCCCTACACAATGATTAGAGATCTCGTGGGCAGTGTAGAGAAATGAATATTTTTGTGTTTCTGTATGGTTAAGCTTTTCAAAGACAAGAAAACTGGAAGGTGGATTAAAGGAAAAGGCTTGCTAGTTAAAAGGTGAGTGGGGGCACCTGAGTGACTCAGTTGGTTAAGCATCTGACTCTTGATTTTGGCTCAGACCATGATCTCACAGTTTATGAGATGGAGCCACACATGGGCCTCTGCGCTGACAGTTTGGGATTTTCTCTCTCTCTCTGTCCCTCCCCCACTCATGTTTATGTGTTCTCTCTCTCTCTCTCTCTCTCTCTCTCTCTCTCTGTCTCTCTCTCTCTCTCTCTCAAAATAAATAAATAAACATTAAAAAATGAGTGAATAGATAGTGAGAGATCTCCAGAGAGATTTAAAGGGTTTATGTCTTGGTGTTTGTTTACATTTCAAAGGATGAAACCCAGAGTCATTTTTTTTTTTTTACATTTCAAAGAATTTTAAATCATTAGGGAGTAAAGATTTCTCTGCTCTTTCAGGAAGAGAGAAGTAAACTCCCACATTCATAATTTGGGGCTTCCTGTCCTATAGGGCAAAAAATTCCCTTGCACAAATATGGTCCATGTGGCCCTGACTGTTTCACCCCAAAGGGAGAAGAACAGGGCATGGAGAATTAATGTAATTGCTACAAGAGATAATACTCTGTCCCTAATCCAGAGCCCTGATGTTTGCTTTCAGGATAATATAAACAAGTGTAGATATTAAAAATGTATCAGATTTATCAATCCTTTCAAGGAATATGTACCACAGATGGATCGAAAATCATTGAAGGGTAAACATATAAGAGTGGTATCCACCTCTAAAAATAGCACCCATGACAATAAAGCTCAGAACAAACTGAAACTTGTAAAAAATCATAGGAACACTATAAAGGGATTTATAGATACTCCTTAAACAAGAAGATGAGTGATGAAGGGGAAGAGGTTGCAATATTAAGACTGAAAGAGAGTCTTTCAATAAGGAAAATAATGTGTTATTTTCACTAAAACAAATCGTAGTATAACAAATTCCTTCACTGTTTGGTTAGGGTAATAAATCACATATAATAGAATTTATTTAGGCAAGGCATTTTGACAGTTATAATACCTTTGTAGAATGTTTTTAAATAGGCTAGATTTATACAGTTATTGGGTGACTATATGCCAGATTATAACTTTGCATTGCATTAATGAGTAATAGTGTCTTGTAGATTGGGAACATGTTCGCCACTGGTCTGCCATAAGATTTGATCCTGTTTTACATTTTAATTAGACTTGGCTGAAAGGTATAATGTACTCTTTTGAACAGCAGATTTATGATTCAAAATTATCTAAGCTAGGTAAGCCAAACTATAAGAATAAGTCCAATTGCTAAATTCTCACTTGGATTCAGAATGCTAGTTACACACTGGGGAACCCTGAATTAGCAGCAGATTAATTGTAACCTATCTTTGACATTGGAACCCAGTATTTGTCATGATAATTAGACCTTTAGCTAAATCACTGTGCCATAAGTTTTGGTCCCAGCATTATAACTCAATAGCTTAAAGATGTGGAGGGAGCCACCTAATTGCCTAAGCCAGTGGCTTTCTCATTCTGTACATAGTATCAATTCAAAAGAATTTCAGAATTGTGTTCTGTTATTACCATTCCAGCCTTACAACATTGTATCTGGTTCTAGAAGACTCACTTTGGGAAAGACATTGGCATACAAGAAAGTATCCTGAGAACAATAGCCAGAACATAGCAGAATCCAAAACCTAAGTAATGGGACCCATTTGAGAACTAAGGAGTTTTATCTAGAATACAGAACACAGGGTAGGGAATATCATCTATACAAAGAAATATTATATTGACATTAAAAGGGCTTGTGTGTGAGGAAATATAGATAAGGAATTCAAAATTCTAATAGTGTATGTTAGTTAACTTTGTTAATTGAATATTTAGAACAAGTGGAATAAATTAGGGGAAAATGTAGCAACAAACATTTCAAGTCCATTTTAATTGTTTGAATTAATTAAACAATTGGAAATATTGCCTCATGGACCACCAGTTTTGCCATAAAAGAAAATTCTAGAAGCCGGAAATAGATGTTAGTAACAGAGTAATAACAGTAAAACCTTTTCAACTCTAAAAAGAATTCCCTTAGAAATAAAGAATGCCAAGTTCCTGAAAGTGCTCAAGCTAATGCTGGAAAACCATGTAGCTGGAGATGGGGCTGCTGCAAGATAACCCCCACGACCTTTTCCAAATACAATTCATTATTCTGTTAAAACAGTCAAGACTAAGTGTAGAAAAGGTCAGGAGTACATAAATATCCAAATATTATAAAAATATCTAGTAAAATTTGCAAAGGATAATGTTAGAGTAGAATCTGGAAATCATGTCTCTGGAAGGATTTTTCAGGAATGCAAGAATCAATGGATACTAAATGAATTTTTCAAGAAAAGCACTGAAGCTTGAAAAATAAAAGCTATGTGAAAAGAAAGTAAAATTGCAATTTTAGTGTTTTCCCAACACAACTGTAGATTTATGGGTTGAGATTTCCAAATCACTAACATATTTATAATTTTCAAATCTTATGTCACCCTGAATATCACATAATACACACAAATAAAACAGACATGCATATCTGCCCATACACGGGTTTGTATGCCCATTTGGAAATAATCTAAATAGGATTTTCTCAGATGCATAGAGCTTTATGGGTTTTAAAATTTAGGATCATTCAGAATCATTTCAACTATTAACTGCAATCTAAAATAGATAAAATTTCTATTCTATGTTTAGCTGAAGGCCACATTTACTTTTTATTTTATTTAGTATTTATTTTTCATAGTTTTCTCAGTCTTTTTGAATGTTTCATATCATTTGTCTTCAGAAGAGATCTCCATGGGAAAAGGCAGACCATCACTATAATTTCTAGTTTACAGATTCAGTGAGTTTCATTCCTTTGTTCATTTGGTTCATTTGGTTCATAGATATTCAGAATAATCATGCATGATATCAAGTAGTGGCAATATTATGGTGAGCTACTACCAAAGGCAAGTGATTAAAATAACTGTTGAAAGGTGTTAAGTGTTATGAAGGGATATAGCAGAGGTACTTGCCCAAGAGCTGAGACAGGAGGCAGTTCATAAAAGAAATGTGGTCTCAGTTAGTCCTGAAGTTTGAAGAGGAATTATTCAGAATAAGGAGGAAAAGGTATTCCAGACAAAAGAAGAAGCCCATATGAAAGTAGAGGTATATAAGAAATGATAGGCACTAGGACTTGAAGGAACAGAACTGTTCTGGCACATAGAGTGCGTGGGGACAAAGCAGGTGTTCAAATATATATATATTTGAGCTGAGCAGGAACTATGCTTTTTAAGGCATATCAATAAATTTGATCTTTTTCCTGAAAGCAGTGAGAAGATATTGAAGATTTTTGTCCACCTAAAGGCAATGTCAGAACTTGGTCTTATGTAAAGAATGGATTTAAAGACTAAGCCTGGATCCAAGAAGACCATATGGGGGTCCATGACAGTCCATCATATGATGGACCTACCATGAGCATGACAGTGCTCATGAACCTACCAGTACCTACCATGATGATCCTAGGGATGATCCTACAGTCTCAAGACATGTTTTAAAGACAAATCCACAAAATTTTGTTACTGGTTGCTTATGGGGAGTGATGGAAATAAAGGAATCAGAGATGACCTCCAGCTTAGAAGACTGAGTAGATGGTAGTTCCAAGGAAATAGGAAACACTATACAATAAACATAAGTTTGGTTTGCTTTTGAACATTTTCAGTTTCAGGCAGTTTAAAAAGTACAGATAACAAGGAAGAAAATACACAGATCTAAGGCTCAACCTACAGAGAAAATCTTATATCTGATAAGAAATTATTTTTCAAAACACATAAAGACTCATCCACCCAATAGGAAAAAACAAAACAATCCAATTTAAAAATGGGCAGAGGAACTGGACAGACATCTTTCCAAAGAAGACACAGAATGGCCAACAGTATATGAAAAGGTACTCCAACTCACTAATCATCAGGAAAATGCAAAATCACAATGAAATATCACCTCACACCTGTTAGTATGGCTACTATCAAAAAGAAGAAATAAGTGTTGGCAAGAATGTGGAGAAAAGGGAACTCTTGTGCACTGTTGGTGGGAATGCAAAATGGTGCAGCCACTGAGGAAAGTAGGATGGAGTTTCCTAAAAAATTAAAAATGGGACTACCATAAGATCCAGCAATCCCACTTTTGGGTATATATGAAAACAGGATACCAAAGAGAATCTATACTCCCATATTCATTACATTATTCTCAATAGCAAAGATATAGAAACAATGTAAGTGTCATTTATAGATAAATGGATAAAGAAAGTATGGTGTATATATACAATGAAATATTATTATATTATTCAGCCATGATAAAGTAAGAAATTCTGCTATTTGTGACAACACAAATGGATCTTGAAGCA
>CM053577.1:75004548-75022516 GCA_028646485.1 Cryptoprocta ferox
GGGTGGCTCAGCCGATTAAGTATCAGACTTTAGCTCAGGTCATGATCTCATGGTTCATGCGTTCAAGCCCCATGTGGGGCTCTGTGCTGACAGCTCAGAGCCTGGAGCCTACTTCAGATTCTGTGTCTCCCTCTCTCTCTGCCCCTCCCCCACTCATGCTCTGTCTCTCTCTCTCAAAAATAAATAAACATTACAAAATTGTTTTTATTTATTTATTTATTTATTATTTTTTAAATTTTTTAATGTTTATTTATTTTTGAGAGAGGGAGACAGAGTGCAAGCAGGGGAGTGTCAGAGAAAGAGGGAGACACAGAATCTGAAGCAGGCTCCAGGCTCTGAACTGTCAGACTGACTTTTTTTTAAAAAGTCAGGCTAATTGGTTGTTTAATTTCATAATTCTGGAATAAATTTACTAACAATCCAAGACTCGATGAACACATTGAGTGGGTTCCTCAATCAAAATTAAGAGGAAAAAATCTTGTATTCTTTCACTTACTCTCCTCAGTAGAGATCTGAGAACAACTATGTTAATACATCTTCCCTTTTATTATCCAGGATCAGACACTGCTAACAATGCTTGCCCAGTAAAAGCTCGTATATTTTTCTGTTAAATAGAGTCATCTGATGATAAACTGTACATCTTGTAGTTTAGTATAGTTTAGCTTCATCTTTCTAGATTCATCTAGTTTTTATGTTTATTTATCTTGAGAGAGAGAGAGAGATTACGCAAGCACATGTGCAGGAGCAGGGGAGGGGGAGGGGGAGGGGGCAGAAGGAGAGGGAGAGAGAGAATCCCAAGCAGGATTCCTTCACACTGTCAGTGCAGAGCCTGACATAGGGCTTGATCTGAGCTGAAATCAAGAGTCCAACACTTAACCAACTGAGCCACTCAGGTGCCCCAATATTTATGTATTTTTAGTATTTTTAATATTTTTTAAGATTGGGTAAAGCCAAACACATTGGAGAACCCAATCTAAACATCGAAGTTGTGTCCTACTTAGCAGAATAATAGCAGCCTTTTAAAGAAAAAACTTTATAGCCAGACACATTCAACTTGACTACTACTTCAAGCTGTGTGACTCTGAGCAAGTTATTTTGTTTCTCTGTGTTTCAGTTTCCTCTTTTGTAAAATATGGATTATAATTGTACACCTACCTAATAAGATTGCTATAGAGATTAAAAGGAAATGTAATTAGCACAGGGTCTGAATTGAGTTCACATACATTCTTTTTGCTCCTGTTAGTATGCAGTTGCTGTGTATATGCTAGGTCCATCTAAAACTCTCCAAAGTCTATAGATGTCCTGTGTGTCACTGGTCTCTGATGCCTCCCAGAAGATGTTATAAACCTATTGAGGGGAAATTGGATATGAAGTTTACTCCTTCCATCTTGGATGACACCACCATATATATTTGTTATATTGATGAGAGGGAAGCCATCTGAAAATAAGTGAAAAGTTGCAGAAGGAGAAGACATTCTGGGGGGCTACATAAGTTTTTTTTTCAAATGTATCCCTCTGAGCCAAGATTGTAGACAGTCATACTCTCACGATGCCTGTATACATGGGAATATGAGACCAAACTTTCTCTTTTCCACTCCAGAAATCTGAAGGATTAAAGCATTAACAAGAGGTGGTCTCAAAACCCTCAAATTAAGTATAAATTATTCTCTTTGCTTTCTCAACTGATTTTTAAAAAATTTTCTCCAACTAAGAAAAGAGGGTGAAAAAAATATTTATATTGTTGACTATTACTATCATCCTTATCAATAATAGGTTATTTGTTGAGGACCTTCTATGAGTTAGACATGGCACTAGATGCTTAATTTTTGTTACTCCATTCATCCTCTCCAAAAAATAAATGTTACAGAGTCATTATTATATTTCTCATTTATAGATGAGAAAGCTGAGGCTTGGAGACATTAACTAATTTGTCCCAAGACATACAGCTAGTAAATATCATGTGTGGGCTTTGAACTCAATTATCTGATGCTAGAGTCCATATGTTCCTGCTATGGAATGCTTTCAAGCATGTTTGTCTGGGGTTGAAATTGCTTAAGCACCTACATCTGAAAATCAGATCTTGATTTTAACATTACTTATATAATTTCAAACAAATAACCTAAACTCATTTTTCTCAACTGTCCTATTTATCTTAGTGTTTTATTACAAGGGAAAAATGTAATTCAGTGCTATAATTTATAGTAAGAATTTGCATGTTCTATATAAGGCTGCTTCTTTATCATCATGTTTATCATTTTATAGCTCATATTAGTTAACAAGGGTTTTTAGGTACCTTCAAAACAATTGCTTTTAGCAATTAAAACAAGCATCTTATTGAATTAAGTTTAGAACCTAAAAAAATCATAAATTTTTAATGTTGCCATAATTACCTAAGGGGGATTCCAGTTTGATCACAAAGATCATAGAAAAGCATAGGACAAGTTTCCAGACACTTAGTATATTAGCAAATAAGTTCAGCTTTATCAAGAGAAAATATGGTACAACCAAACTTATTGCCATTTATCACATGTGTAAGTTGAGCCAGTTTGAATTTCCTCAACATCAAATCTCAATGAATATATATATAAAGAAATGTCTTACTATAATAAGTAGACATATGATATATATTTATTCTAACTCTTTATGCACATAGAGTCAGATTTTCAAAGTTCAGATCATGAGAACTTGATCAGCTTGAGAAATTTGTAAGGAGAAATAGTAGAAGACAATGTAACAAATGGATTTTAAGGACAGATCACAAGAGTCTTTACTGAAAGTCTAAAGAATTTGTATTTTACAGTGTGACAATGGAAAATCACTAAGTATATCTGACTAAAGAAGGTATACACTCAAAGTTTTGGGCTAGAAACACCAGTGGTACATCAGAAGAATTCAAATAAGGAAGGAGACTGAAGGCAAAAACAGTCCAAGTGGCAATTTAAAGCTTGGGAACTGAAATAATGGCAGCAGTGAGAAAGGAGAAGAAATGAATAAAAGAAATAGACAAATCATAGTCAACTCTAGATGGTGGGGATTGATCTTGCAAAGGAAATGTTGAATCTGATGGCTTGAAAGAATAGATATATCAAAAATAGAAGTACGACAGTTAACTGAAAGTAAAGACAGTTAGGAAAAAAGTGTTTTAGCATAGAGAATTTGAGGTGATTTCAAGATACCAAGAATTAGCCAAGCAAACAGTTAGAAAAATATAGAATTGGAACCCAGGATCAGGTTAACAGATTTGACATTTACCAAAAGATGATTTCAAAGAATAAAAATTGAGAGAAAAGATAAGAGGCTTGGACTAACATATTTTATATATAAGAAGGATAGTAAGAATATGGAGAAGAAAAGGCCAGAGAAATAGCCTTAGCATAATACATATTTAAAAGGACCTAAGAAGATAGACTTTCAAAATGAAATTGGAGAGGAGGATAGGAATTGTATTCTTTGTCTTCACAATGTTAAAAATCAGAGTTTTAAACCAAAGGGACAAAAGACAGGCAAAAAAATATAAATAAAAATTTCTTAAATTACTAAAGAGAAAGCAGAGAAGAAAATAATATTTATTGAGGGCATATTATGTGCTGATATATGTGCTGGACCTTGTGTGACAGAACTAGAGAACTGAATATTAATTAGAGAATGTTTCTTCCAAGAATAATCCCAGGGGCAACTGACCATCTTACAAATGACTCAGAAGAGATACTAATGGAGAAATTGGCTCAAGTTAGAGGAGCCAATTTTTCATTACCGTTGAAAAATTTTCAAAACCCAACTACTACAGTCAACAGATATTTCATCCAAGTTGTTAGGTGAATTGAAAATAGTGGATTGAAGCAGTAGAGTTTTTAAGCAGAGTGATAGGGTGATGTGTGTAAAATGTGTATTGAAAGGTAGATCAAAGTTTAAGGTCACTCTCCACTACTTGTAACTGACAACCATGAACAGTTCTCTGATTTTCAGTCTATTCATATAAAAAATAAGATAATTATGATAGAAGCTGTCTATAATATATGTAATTTTTATGATCATGACATTGAATAAGTTTATATAATGGAATTCAAAAATGAATCTTATCTTAAAGCTTGAAAACAATGAACCACAGGTAAATCATGTTATATAGACCAGGACAGCACCTAGCCCAGAATTAAGTCATAATGTTCATGTGTAAGTGCTTCTCACAGTCTTTGAACTCAGAGAGAATATATGATGTTATTCAACACATACACTGGACATTTTATCATCAAAACTCAAGCACATTCAAGTGACATGATAGAATGATTTCCATCTTGGAAAATGAAAAAAAATATCCAAAACAATAAGACACAGTTGATACGTATAAGGTCAAAATGAATATATAATAATTTGATGACATAGCACTTGGGATATTAAGCTAGGGTTGGCAGGTGAAAGAGGTTATCAAATTCTGCTCATCAGGGACAATGAGTATCGTTACAATTTTTCTTTTTACAACTCGTCATTTTATAAAAAGAAATTTTATATTTGTAGGATTTCACCTGAGGACAGAAAATTGAGAAGATTAAAGCCACACACATACACACACACAAAGGAAAGATTCAAATTGGCAATCACAAAGGTAATGATGAGAGGTTTGCTCCCAA
Source organism: Cryptoprocta ferox (assembly GCA_028646485.1). Taxonomy (NCBI): domain Eukaryota; kingdom Metazoa; phylum Chordata; class Mammalia; order Carnivora; family Eupleridae; genus Cryptoprocta; species Cryptoprocta ferox. The sequence continues at coordinate 75,009,174 of CM053577.1, forward strand.
GTTTGCTCTCTGCCTTGTGTACTCTGGCCTCACAAACATTACAGTAGCACCTCCTGGGTAAAATAAAGAATCTTGATTTAGAGTCTACACATTCTCTTCCCAGTTAGATACACATTCAATTGCTCCTAGGGGGAAATTTTATGACATCAAGTGTTCATTGCCACAATATAAATGGGAGAAAAGTGGAAGAGAGGAGGAAGGAGCAAACTAAAAAGAGAAATTTCATTTGTGTTTAAAGTTCAGGTTTAGAGCCACAGTATCAAGTTTTAGCTCTGAAAACAAATCTTCAGTGCTCATTATTAGAGTCACGGCTGAAGGACTTCATGTATTATTTATCTTGAGCTTCAACAATACACACACACACACACACACACACACACACAGCAATTGAAAAAATTGGGAATCACTACAATAAAGACCCAAGTAAGTGTTGCTATATAAAATACACATAGACACTAAGTTCTAAAGAGTTAAGATATTACTATATAGCCCCAAAGAGACATCTATTTATTGTACCACACGTTCTTCTGTCTTCTGATGTCCAAAGGCTAGAGATATATCTAAATTTAGTTTATATAAATTAAACCCATTGAAAGATCCATTGACATTACAAAACCTCCCACTGCCAACCAAAGGCATTTATATCTCCAGCTAGTTTGTGGATGAACAATTACTCTTTGCTGACCACCCATGCAGCCAAGAGTGCAAAGATGTGCACATCTTCCCCACAAGTTAACTTGAAGAGCACAGATTAATTTGCAAGACATAATGCCTTAGACATTTGGAGATAAGAAACTCCCTCTATTTAAAAAATACATTTATGGGGCGCCTAGGTGGCTCAGTTGATTAAGCACCTGACTTTGATTCAGGTCATGATCTCACAGTTTGTGGGTTTGAGCCCCACATCAGGCTCTGTGCTGACAGCTCAGAGCCTGGAGCTTGCTTTGGAATCTGTGTCTCCCTCTCTCTCTCTCTGCTTCTCTCCAACTTGTACTCTGTCTATCTCTCTCAAAAATAAATAAACATTTAAAAAATACATTTTTTACTAAGCTAGTCATATAGCTTAAGAGTTTTATAATTTAGGGGCACGAGGGTGGCTCAGTTGGTTGAATGCACTACTCTTGATATTGGTTCAAGTCACGATCCCAGGGTCGTGGGATCGAGCCTTGTGTCGGGCTCCACACTCAGCATGGAGCTTGCTTATGATTCTCCCTCCCTCCCTCTCTTTCTCTTTCTCCCTCTGCCCCTCTATCCCATTTGTGCTCTCGCTCTCTCTCTCTCTAAAATAAAGAAAAAGAGTTTTATAATTTAATATTATCTGGGCAAGTTATGCAGCTGAGGTAGGTTATCTCAGATTATACCTGGTGCTGCAAGATTTCCTCATAAGGTCCTGGAAATGTAAATCAATATTAATAATTTCTAATGGAGTTTAAAATATATGTAAGATTGAAATGTGTGACAACTTGTGTGTGTTTTCTAGGGCTACCATAACAAAGTACCACAAATTGGATAGCTTAAACAACAGAAATTTATTGTTTCACAGTTCTGGAGCTGAGAAGTCTGTCTGAGCTATTTGTAGGATTGGTTCCTTCTGAAGGTGGTGTCTTCAGTCATCTCTTGGTGTGCAGATAGTATTTCCCTGGATCTTCACATCATATCCACTCAGCACATGTCCCTGCATCAAAATTTCCTCTTCTTATAAGGACATCAATCACACTGGATTAGGAGCCCACCTACTCTAGTAGGACTTCTTTCTAACACATCTAATTTCATCTGCAATGACCCTATTGCCAAATAAAATCACATTCTAAGGTATTGGGGATAGAGATTCCAAATATCAGTTCTGAGAAGGACACAACTCCACCCATAATACAACCCTAACCATGAAGTTAAAAGAGTATTGAAGGGGCACCTGGGTAGCTCAGTCTGTTAAGTGTCCCACTCTTGATTTTGGTTCAGGTCATGATCTCATGGTTTATGGGATAGAGGCCTGCATTGGGCTCTGTGCTGAGAGTGGAGCCTGCTTGGGATTTTCTCCCTCTCTCTGCCCTTCCCCTCACTTGCACACATGTGCTGTCTCTCTCTCTCTCTCTCTCTTTCTCTCCCTCTCTCAAATAAATATTTAAAAAAGTACTGAAAACTACGTAACATTTCTTATTTTTTAATTCTTATAAGTCTACAACCATACTTAATTTATACATTCCTGAATGTATACATTCTCTGTGGAAATTAGGTCTACAAAAAGAGCTTGAATGTTAAAAATCAGAGACCAAGAGCAGGAGAAATCATCAAAGACATTAAAAACAAACTATCAGAATAAGATATGCTAGAATAAGTTTTCATTTTGGCTCCAAAGGTATGTTAACAATTATTTATGGGAAACCTTTAGTAGCATTTTTAACATTGGGGAAATCTGTAGAGAACGAATGGATGTATAAACCTGGTTTTGGGTCAAGCCTGATAGACATAATTATCACTTTTCAGCTCTGTATAGAACTAGTTAACTTCACTGAGGTTCAGTAAATGCCATAAACTATTATAGTTTTTTAAAAGTATTTTCTTTCTTTCTTTCTTTCTTTCTTTCTTTCTTTCTTTCTTTCTTTCTTTCTTTCTTTCTTTTGTTTTAGGTTTTATTTAAATTCCAGTTAGCATATAGTGTAATATTAGTTTCAGGAGTAGAATTTTGTGATTCATCACTTACGTATAACTCTCAGTGCTCATCACAAATGCCCTCCTTAATACCCATCACCCCTGCCTACCTCCTTATCCCATCCCCCTGCCCACCTCACCTCCAGCAACCCTGCTCTCTATAGTTAAGAGTCTGTTCCCCCCTTCCCATGTTCATCCCTTTCATTTCTTACATTCCACATATGAGTGAAATCATGGTATTTGTCTCTTTGACTTATTTCACTTAATATAATACACTCTAGCTCCATCCACATTGTTGCAAATGGCAAGATTTTATTCTTTCTAATGGCTGAGTAATATTCCATTATATATATATATATATATATATAAATCACACCTTCTTTATCTGTTCATCAGTTGATCCACACCTTCCTTCTCCATTTATTCATCCATAATTTGGCTATTGTTGATAGTGTTGCTATACAAACATCGAGGTACATATATCTATTAGAATCAGTATTTTTGTTTCTTTTTGGTAAATGGTACTACAATTTACTACCTGGTAGTACAATTGCTGGATCCTAGGGCAGTTCTATTTTTAACTTTTTGAGGAAGCTCCATACTGTTCCTCAGAGTGGTTGTACCAGTTTGCATCCCCACCAACAGTGGAAGAGGGTTCCACTTTCTGCACATCCTTGCCAATATCTGTTGTTTCCTATGTTGTAAATTTTAGCCATTCTGACAGGTGTGAGGCGACAGCTCACTGTAGTTTTGGTTTGTATTTCCTTGATGATGAGTTATGTTGAGGATGTTTTCATGGGTCTGGTAGCTATGTGGATGTCTTTGGAAAAATGTCCATTCATGTTTCTGGCCATTTCTTAACTGGATTATTTGGGGTTTTTAGGTGTTGAGTTTGATAAGTTCCTTAAAGATTTTGGATACTAACCCCTTATCAGATGTGTCATTTGCAAATATCTTCTCCCTTTCCAAATGTTTCCATTTAGTTTTGTTGATTGTTTCCTTTGCTGTGCAGAAGCTTTTTCTTTTGATGAGGTCCCAACAGTTTATTTTTGCTCATTTCCCTTCCCTCTGGAGACACTTCTAGTAAGAAGTTGCTACAGCTGATATCCCAGAGGTTACTGTCTATATTCTCCCCTAGGACTGCGATGGTTTTCCTGTCTCAAATTTAGGCTTTTACACAAATTTTCTCAATTAATACAAATTTGTAATAGATATCGCCACTTTCCCTGTATCCATTTAAGGACATATGTCTTTGGGAGGTTAAGTCACTCAGCCAGAAACACATACCTTGTTAAGAGGTCCTTAAAACTCCTGAAATGCTTCAGATGTTAGAGATGACAATATTTTAGAGAAAACTAGGAATGTATACATCTTGTTCTAGTTCTCTCTTGATTGTGAAAATTACACATTGATTTTTCATATTACAATATTACATAAATAATCTTTTCAAACATAAAAGGCAAAAATTTGGATAAATTCATTTCCAAAAAGTGGTAAATTTGATTTTCAAAATAAATTACTAAATAACTCAAAGCTACATTACTTACCTGGATGATATATCAAATTGTATAATCTGCATCAAAAAGGCTAGAATACTGAGAGGTAAATGTTTTGAACAAATAGGACTGTCAGCTGCAGTAGAGATTAATGGTGTTCACCCACATCCTCTCTTACTCGCTGCTTCCTGCTTTCATATATTAGATAGGACCTTGTGACCTCACAGGGGACTGTGAGGAGAAGTGGCCTATATCACTCCCAGTGTAAGGTGTGAATAGCTACTGATTAACCCTCTGGCACTCACTCACATGCCCTGGAAGTTTTGTCCTCTGTCATTCTGGATCCACAAGGTGCAGTCTGAAAGGAAGTTGTCCTGCTGTGAGACCTGCCACAGACTTTGTATATCAAGCCACTAAGTATATTTGTCACTAGAGCATAGTCTAATCTACCCCAACTAATGACAGAAACACCAATATGTAGACTTTATTTATTCATCTGTCACTTTTAAGCTTTCTTAAGATTTGTCAAAAAACTTAACCGTTCCACCTGGATAGTCAGAGAAGCCCAACTCACAGGTGACTTCTCCCTAGAGAAATCAAATTGGCAACATAAAAGAGGATTTCATACCTACTTGCATGGTATGAAATCCATTCTTCATTTCACAACTGTTCTAAATGTATGGGACAGATGGAGAAACAAACTGCCATCAAAAAGTTGCCAGCTTTGACATTCCTGGGACAAAAAATGCTTCCAAAGGGCATAACTCCACAAGCCTTCACAATCTGGAGGACTAATTCACTTCATCGCCTTCATCAAATTGTTAGGAATAGTACAATGTTCACTGGGATAAAACTAATGGAGAAAACAGGGAATGTTCTGGTGCTTTTGTGCAAATTACGCATTTTATTTTAACTTTAGAATTTTGCACAAAACCACCAAAAACTTCTTTTGAATATAAGAAACTGACAGGTGATCGATTGGATTGCTCTAAAGCTATTGTGCCTACATTATATAATTGTCCATAGGGACTATAAAATTTCAGACATTATACCTGGAAAAAATACATTTGTTATGACCTGGATTTTTGCTGAAATATTTGAACTCTCAACTAATATTGCGGGATCTGGAATCTGACTGTGTTTGACTCCCAGCTATCCCACTTAACAGGAATGTGACTTTGGACAAATAAATTGTTTTGCTTCTTATACGATGGTGATTATTTCTACATTATAGTGCAGTGAGGCTTAAAGGAATCTCACATATGATAATCCACATACCACAGGGCCTGACAAAGTGTACACAATGCCTTTTAATTATTATTATACAACAACATCTTTAATTAGTATTACATGAACAGAATTAAATTAAAATGCAACTAACAAACTACTTGTAATCTTTAGTTTGAGCAGGAGCAGGTGTGCTGCACTGGTGACTAGCTTGGGCTGTTGGGTTTGTCTATTGAGCTCGAATCTGTTTTACAACTTCTTCAACATTGGGTGAATAATTGAGTGAATGTGGGTGAATTATTTAATTGCCGAATTCTTCAGTTTTTCTCTCTGTCAGCTGAGGTTTAAACTGATAAGAACATATACTGCACTTGATCTTGGCCAAAAGGCCAAGAAGCGATATCAGCTGAGGTTGAAAAGCATAGCCCAACTTAGGGGAATGTGAGAAATAAATATGAGAAACCATGAAAGGTCCTTTTATCACAACATTACTTTTTCCAAAAGTCAAAATGGATACTGTATATACATCATTACTAATTAGAAACCTGTTATTAAATCTAAGTACGAAAATATGTATTTGATCATTATGTTGTAGTTATTCCAAGATAACTGAGATCTAGCATTTGATATAGCTCATTATCAATCTCCAACATTGTTCCTTGTATATTCTTGTGGGTTCAAGGTTTATGTTGTTATTCCTTCTCTACCTTAGTCTCTCATTTCCATCAATTCCTCTCCTACAATTATCTTATATTCCACACTTCCACAATCACCATCTGCCATGGTGACACCCCAGTTCTCCTCAATGCCAATAATGGCAAATTCTTTGTCATCTCAATTTACAACTTGCATTCACCGACCACCACTTTATATCATTCTATCTCATTTCCTGTAATAATACAGACTCTAAAATACTTAGAACATCTTCATATCTTCTGTCTCCCTTTCACTTAGCTTGAATTCCATGGTTTAACATAATCATCACCTTGCTTATACCCTTGACTTCCTCTCCCTTTTCATGCTTTATTGTACTTTTTTGGCAAAAGTACAACCCTTGTAAATTCAGTTCTATACTTATTCTGGTCCTACACCCACGGTTAAGAGAAAAATCTCTCAATTGTGCTGACTCTTCTCATCCTAATTTCATGACTATGAATCTCAAGTGCACATTTAATGCTGCACATTCACAATATGTCCTTAATCAACCTATGTGATGATCACTTTCTACTTCATTAGCCTACATGTTCTTCCTCTCCCCAGATGACTATATCACACTTCTTTTTCTGTTCTCAAATCTCTAACAGTCTCACCCCAAAATTCACTCTGAGCCAATGATGCTCCTTCACATTTATTTGACAAAATTTAAGCATCAGAAGAGAACCTCCATAGACCTTCAACACCAGCTACACCCACCTACCTTGCCTACCATCTATCTGCACTCACATAATCTACCTCCCTACCTGGCACCCACAGATATAAACTATCCATTCATCTCCCCAAACCCCTTTCCTCTATTTGTTCTATTTGTTCTCCAGATCCTACCCTTACTTACTTTGCTGTGACAGTTTTTTACTCTTTTCTATTATACCATATACCATTCTCTCTCTCTCTCTCTCTCTCTCTTTCTCTTTCTCCCTCCCTCCCTCCCACCTCTCTCCCTGCCTCCCTCTTTCTCCCCCTCACTTCTGGCCTTCTCCCTCCCCTCTCGCTCCCTCTCTCTTTCTCTCATCAATATACTATTATCCTGATACATATATCATTTTAAAATACCTTTTCATGACCGTACCAGTTTTCCGGTATTTATTGTCCCATTTCCTTCATCCACTTTGCAGCAAAACTCTTCAAAAGCATTGTCTATACTTCCTTTTCCAATTCCCCCGCCCAATTCTACCTCAGGCCTACTCCATTGTTGATTTTGCTCCAACTATTCACCAAATCTGTTTTTTTGTCAAGATTACAAATGATTTCTATATCACAAAATGATTAATTCTTAGTCTATAGCACATTTCTGATCTGTCAGTATTTTTCGACAAAGTTGATTGTTCTCTACATCTGAGCCTCCAGGACACCATATCCTTTACTTCCTTTCTCACTGTTCACTCCTTCTCAGTCTACTGTGCTCATTCCTCCTCCTATTCCAGAACTCCAATTTTGTAACACTGCAGGGCCCAGGTCTTGGTCCTTCTTTGTCACTCAGTTTCTTAGTGATTTCATATAGACTTATGGCTTCAAAAAGAATCTTTTTGTGGATGACTTTGAAATATATATATTCCAGTTGAAACCTTTATCCCAAATTTCATATTCATACACCTGACCACCTACTCAATATTTCCAATAGAGAGATATTTCAATCAACACATCCAATAGACTGGATGAGGAAAGATGAGAGTGATTGAAAGTTGGACATTAAGAGATTCTAATAATAAAACAAAATAAATCATCATGACAAATTCACACAATTTGATATTAGAGGCTAGTCATTGATTTATGCAAACAAAAATAGTAATGCCAATCTAAAAATACTATCATGTCATTATTATTATAAAGTGCATGTTAATAAATGCAATCAACATCTAAGTATTAATCATTTCATGCTGTTTTGAATCTTCTCCTTTTCTAAATCTTTAATATCATTCCATATTTTACTTTTCCATCTTTTCCATTCAGTTTTAGTGAAATTGATGTAGATGATATTTTAAATATAAAATATATATTTTCTCTTACAACATCTCTGAACTAAAAATCAAAAAACAAAACAATAATCTTATAATGATTTTTTCACAAAAGAAAACCTTTTAAAACCTTTGTAACTGATGATTATACAGAGGTCAGTTTGAAATGACAATGCATCATACAGCAGTGGTCCTAAAACTGTGGAAAATGGGAGAAACATATCTGTGTTTGAACATTTTATAAATTAATGATAATATCTATGCATATTCATGGAATCTTATTTATACACATGTTAAACACACATATACATAAACATCCTCTTGAAAAATACAAATTCAGTAGGCTTTTTTTCCTGGGTTAAACATTGAATGCTTGAAACACTGAAACACTCAAGTGATTTTGGTTAATTTATTTTACCTTCAAAGACAATACCTTTAATCTGAAATACTGGCTCCAGTCTTCAGCATTGTATTCCAAGTAAGCCTTAGATTTTTATATATTTTTAAAAAATTTTTAATGTTTATTTATTTTTGAGAGAGAGAGAGAGCATGAGAGAGCATGAGTGGGGGAGAGGCAGAGAGAGAGAGAGGGAGACAGGCTACAGGCTCTGAGCTGTCAGCACATAGCCCTACATGGGGCTCAAACTCCAGAATGGCAAGTTCATGACCTAGGCCGAAGTTGGATGCTTAACCAACTGAGCCACCCCGGTGCCCCACCTTGGATTCTTATATTAAAACTGGTTAAAGGAAATAAGTATAAACTCTATATATAAGCTCCTCAATCCTTCACCAATGATTTACTGATTAAACATGAAAGGTTACATCATTACCAACTGACATTAAAATTGAAATTCTCTCCTTTTCGCAAAAAGCTTCTGGTACTATTTCGAACTTATAAACTCATAAATTTTAAAGCTGTTTCTGTTTCTTGATTAATATATTTCCCACTAAGGCTAGATCCTAGCTGTAATCTTATTAGAAGTCAGAAGTGATACTTCTCAAGATAAGGTCATGGAGTTACCTTAGGAATTTGCTTCTTGAAGTGGGAAGCCCTTGGAGAATTATATTAAAAGATAAGAAAATGAAGAGAATGACTAGATTATTGCTTCCTCCACATCAAATAAAGACTGGCTAATTTTTGTCATTAATAGAGTTAATGTGACCCAACAGATGTTTAATCTGGTAGGAAGCAGATTCTGTACCTTGGTGTGAAAGTATAAGTATTCCATCCTTTGCCTAGGCTTCTTCATCATAGGACATTGTCAGAAGTTCACACCATTCCTGTCTGCCTTCCTATTTGTCTGTTCTTGTTGATGTCACATTCCATTACCACTACAGAATATTTCAAATCATTTTCTTCCCTCTCCTTTTCCTAAAAATTCTAATGCAGTCAAAACTTGAACAAAGGTGAATGCTTCTTTAATCTCTGCTGTCAAGTCAGCAATTCACATTTGCCCTCTGTGGCAGAAAGCACACTCTTCATCCACCTGTGATGGTGAGTTACAACAGTGCCATTCATATAGTTACTGCTGGATTCCTGTGTCAGCACTCTCTGTGCTAATCCAGCTGTTCACTCCTTCCCCGGGGTTGTATAAGTCAGTTAGTGAAAATCACCTGTAACTGAGATATGGAGATTCTATTGACTTCAATAAGGAGCTTATCTTCCTTCCTTCTTTTTTTTTCTTTTGAAAATGGAATTATCAACTACATAATGAGCCCCTGCAGGTGGAATGGTTTCATCAGACAGCCCATGCCCATAGATGATTAGTCATATAACATGAGCCATTTATATATCCAGGCAGGTGCAGCAGATGTACTCAGACATGGCATACAGCCTCATCAGTCATGTAGACCTACTTAGCTATTATGCTGTCCTAACACACACTTTTGGAAAATTCAACCACTTAACCCAACATTTCTGAGCATGAATCTCATGTGCACTATTAAAGATGTATTTTTTACCAAACAAAATACTTAAAGGTATTTTTAAATTACGGTCAGATGCATACTTCAGCTGCCTACTGTTCTAACTGCACACTTAGCTCGAGTATTATCCAAAGGCTCAAATTCTTCAGCATGCTTAGTTTTGATTACTCTAATGATGTAATAGTTTATTAATAATACCTTCTGATAATACTTGTTATTACACATGTTTATTTTTATTCATTCTAAGACTTCTCATAGTTGAATATTATTTTGTTTTGTTTATAGAAAGAAACGAAATCCATGTAGATCAACAGTGTCTAAGTAGCACATGCATCTTTGAGTATCTCTGCTCACAAGTTTAAGGAAGGCAGACTAGGTTTAAGCTGTGCTTGTGCTGTTATTGAATTTCTTTTGTAAGTAAATGACTTCAATGGGGGAAAGTACATTCTAGACAAATCACTTTGACATAGGCACAATAAAATATATACTTAACACTTAACACTCACACATGCACATGTATACCCATGGAAGGAGGTATGTATAGTACATCTGTACATATCTTATAGTAAAGTTCAGTTATCTAAAGAAAGTTATGAATTATTCTCCTCTTACTCTAAGGAAAGGTAATAATTCTATCTTAAAGAAATGTATGACTTTGTACCAAGGATTAAAGGATTTAATCTTTGGGAAATTAAAAGATTTGTACCAAATAGAATCTTAAGCCCTGCTCTTACCACATGTATGCCTCATAGCTAGATTGAGAACTGAAGTGTGATTGAAGATAAGATCTTTCAGAGACTGGTAAGATTTCATGGAGCATTACTGATGACTCAGAATAAAATGAGTGTCTATTATATGAAAATTATTCTCTGAGGATGCTGTGGAGCAGGAAATAAGTTCTATGTTTAGTTACTGAGATTCAGTAACATAGAATAAATTGAAAGAAGGAAATAGTAGAATGTAATTTTGCTCTAAAGAAGATAGAGTCAGCACTGAAATGAAGGAATCAGAGTAGACATTACAAAGGAGAAAGCACATAAGCTGAAATTGAAGGATGGCTAGTTTTGATGAAGGTCAGAGGGAAAAGTCAAAGTTTTCAGTAAATGAACCCATATATGTAAAGACATGGTGCATTGCAGGAATTGGATTATTGAATGAAAATGGGAAGTGTTGTACAGTAAGGAAACAATTTTATCTGTTAAAATGTTAAAAAGTCTGCAGGCCAAAAATTTCCCAGTTGATTTAGCAGTGCTAGTGTCTTTCAGTATTCAATTTTTCCCAGCCTTCTTATTCAACTTTCCTTAGCTTATAGACTTTTGTTTCCTTCGTTGGCTCCTGGTCAGAAGATGGCTGGTATAATTTTAGACATCAGGTTCTCATTCCACAACAAAGCAAAAAAGAAGGGGGTGGAGGAACCATTGCCTATATGTCTCTCTTTTACCCAGAGAAACATCTATTTCAAAATGTTCCAAAAAGAATTCCTCTATATTTAATTGGCCAGAGCTTGGTCACACAACCACTTCAGATGATCCTCTGGCAAAAGGAAAAGGAATCCACCTTGATTCATCCCCGGGAACTGTGCAAGGTGATTCCTGAAGAAAACCGGGGTTCTTTCGGCAAGGAGAAAGGTCTATTTAGTAAGTAACCAACAATCTATGACATTATGGGTATTTCTGGTATGTGGTATACATGGAAATCATATGAACTAAAACTGGAAAGATTTGAACTGGAGAATGAAAATATTGACCATCAATCTAAGAGGTTGATTTTTAATCTGATTGCCGATTGGAAGACTTTTAAATCAAAAGCTTTGTTGGTTTGTTTCTTTATTTTTTAGCTTAGTTTTCTTTTGGTTTGGTTTCATTCCACTGGTAGGAAAATTACTCTAACAGCAGTGTATAAACTGGATCAAAACTGAGAGTCTGGTAGTAAAAGAAACTTGGGAGAGTTTTTCTGATTACAAGTAATGACCAGTGGGAGATGGGAGTAGAAAAATTATTCAAATGGCATTCCAGAGGAATAATCGAAGAACATGGGAACTCATTGAATGAGAAAATAAGTATGAGGGCTCAGAAGGGGACTATAAGTCTTTAAGCTCAGGCTTTTAGAAACAGTGCTTTCATGAATACAATAGGAGGGTCAGGAAGATGATTCCACAAGGAAGCTAATGACAGCAGTTTTTAGCAGACTTAAACAAGCTGAATTATCCTTTGTCCAAGTATGTAGCCAAAATTACAACCATATACAATACAACACAATATGACATTAAGCAATCTAGTAATAAGGAGGTAAAGACTACTTTAAAAAGCTAAAATAAAGTCCTAAGTTTAGCATTATATTTATACAGTAAATTATTAATAAAACATGTTCACACAAAAAACGGTTATTAAAGAATAGTGTAGGGGCACCTGGGTGGCACAGTTGGTTAAATGTCCAACTCTTGGTTTTGGCTCAGATCATGATCTCACAGTTCACGGGCTCAAGACCCACATCAGGCTTTGTGCTTATAGTATGGAGCCTGCTTGGGATTCTCTCTCTGCCCCTTCCCTACTCACTCTCTCTCTCTCTTTCTCTCAAAATAATTAAATAAACTTAAAATTTTTTTAAAGAATAGTATATATAAAATATTTTGCTTGTTAACCTACACTCTGCACCTGATGATAGAATATAAATTGGAAGTTGCCTTAAGGGAGAGAAAGTTAAAAAATGGAATATTTTTAGCAGCTACAGTCTAACAATGAATTTGAAAGTTTTTATTTTTAATATGCCATTTATAAATATGTTTTGAAACAACACTAAAAAGGAATGTTAATTTTAAGTGTACTTTGTATAAATCATGATATGAATCTGATATGGATAAAATAAAATTTCTAGATTAAACAAATAAAAAGAAACATAGTAATATTTAGTAGGCTTTTCATTACTCTCTTTGTGAAGTCAATGCATTTGCTAAGACATGTTATTACATACCTTAAAATATATACAACTATAAATTACATTAAAGAATCAAATAATCAAATGGAAATAATGACCAGAAAATAATTAGTTTAATAGATGAAGAGAAATCATTCTAAAGTATTTTAAGCCTAAATATGCTAACTACTTTATATTAGCTATAGGCTAAATAAGTTCTAATTTACACATGAGTAAACTTAAGATAAATAATAACAATTAATCTTTCTGAGCTCACACAGCTAATAAAAGAATGACTCCACAGTTCATTATCTAAAACTTTTGTGCCAACAGACACATGAAATGATGCTCAGCATCACTCATCATCAGGGAAATACAAATCAAAACCACACTGAGATACCACCTCACGCCAGTCAGAGTGGCTAAAATGAACAAATCAAGAGATTATAGATGCTGGCGA
>CM053577.1:75022616-75045882 GCA_028646485.1 Cryptoprocta ferox
CCAATGTTCACAGCAGCACTTTCAACAATAGCCAAATCATGGAAAGACCCTAAATGTCCATCAACTGATGAATGGATCAAGAAGATGTGGTTTATATATACAATGGAATACTACATGGCAATGAGAAAGAATAAAATCTGGCCACTCGTAGCAAAGTGGATGGACCTCTAGGGTGTTATGCTAAGTGAAATAAGTCAGGCAGAGGACAGATACCATATGTTTTCACTCATAGGTCTAACAGGCAGAAACCTAACAGAGGACCATGGGGAGGGGAAGGGGGAAAAAGAGTTAGGGAGAAGGAGGGAGGCAAATCATGGGAGACTCTTGAATACTGAAAACAAACTGAGGCCTGAAGGGGGAGGAGGAAAGGGGAAGGGGGGTGATGGTCATAGAGGAGGGCACTTGTGGGGAAGAGCACTGGGTGTTATATGGAAACCAACTTGACAAGTTTATAAACTATAAATTAAAAAAATAAAACTTTTGTAATTTTGTGTACATATGATATGTGTGTGTATTTACAATTCATTTCTTTACAATATTGCTATAAATGCCTATACATGATGACACATAAAGCTGAAATGCATCTATTAGAATAGCAGTGGCCAATTGAGAAAAGCTGTCATGCTGGAAAAATTTGCTCAAACAGCAAAGGCCCACAGAAAGTCATATTGTGGCTGAATTTTAAGCCATACTTGGCTATACAGATGCCAAAACACAATAGTGTTTGCCCTTATTCCTTGAGCTACTATAATGATTTCAGGGTAATTATGTTTTCTGTGTTTCACTTAATAAGCAATTACTAAAGCATGAAGCTCTTATTTCAACCCATGTGTTTATATTCAGTTCATAAGACCACCTATTCCACTTGACAGTGATAACCAGGGAAGAACAGAGACGCTCCTCCTTAATATCCTGCTGCCAACTTTTTAGAACATCGGAGCAGAGCACATTCAGATTAGAGTTTTGGGATGTTGTCATTAAAGAGAGAGGAAAGATTGGAAGAGGAAGAAGAGGGAATGCTTAGAAAAGAAGGCATGGGTGCTTAATATTTATCTCTGGCTATTTTTTCAATCTAACAGAGGTGAGCCATTTGCTTCTTACAGTTTATTTTCCTCAGGTAGCACTCACTGTTAAATTAGTCAGAAATAAATTAGCAGGAAGTAGTAAGTGTCCCTTGGCTTGACTTGAGGAGCTAGGCCTAGAGATCAGTTTAGGAAAATGTGTGTTTTGATTCTTACTGGTAAAAGACTCCATAAATAATAAACTGAAAAGACAGTACTTCAGGAAAGTTTATAGTTACAACACAGAAAAGGCATTTCCTTGGAAGAGCACAAATAGTCAAGTGTTTACAACAAGGCTAGCTTTTAGATCCTGCATAAGTTCATTCTTTTTTTCCTCACAGTTATCTAGATCCTGCTTACCTGGAAAGTGGTAAGCAAGACTGTCATAACACTCAGTTCTGACAATGACAGTCCCACTTCCTCAACTTTGCTCTAAACATCCACCCACAATAGCTGTTTTAACAATTTTCAGTGGGATACGTGAATATAATTATTCTATTTTGTGGTAGATAAACTAATAGTTATTATAATGTATGCTTTTTGATGTCATTCTCAGAGATACAAGTTGCTTTCTTTTGATACATCTATTTAAGAAGCATCTCACAATAAGATAACCTCTTATAACTGTTCTAATTATTTAAACAAGAATTTTTTAAAGCAATCTCTCCACTCAGTGTGGGGCTTGAACTCACTACCCTAAAATCAAGAGTCACATACCCTTCCAACTGAGCCATCCAGACACCCTTATTTAAGCAAGATTTAATGGAGATCAAAACAGCATTATAAGATATGATAAAAATCAAGCATGTTCCAAAGTGATGTGTGATTTGCTAAGACCCACTGCAGAATAAGTGCAATTTATATGGGTTATTATATATTATATTTATAAAACATATAAAAGGAAGGTGTGAGTGTCTTTATCCAGTGTGTGTGTGTGTGTATGTGTGTGTGTGTGTGTGTGTGTGTGATCTTCCAAAATATTCACTAAATTTGCAGTGTCACTTAAGGTCAGTGATTGAGACAAAAGAAGTGTCTGCTGTAAATGTTTCACAACCAAATATCTTGGGGGTAAAAACCTCGCTTTGTAGCAGTGGCTGATCTCTGTGGTGTAAATATTCCCATAATGGCCAATTTCAACCTACTAATGTCATGTCACAGGATGTGAGTTAGGAAGATCCATGCAGTAGCTCACTATTACATAGTATCAACAGCATACAGATGTGATACGTGTAAATAACCTCAAGATGATAGATGACACTAAAATAATTAGGAAGCAATTAGTTTTGAGTCATTATTACTTTCGTTTTCAATATAATTTAATTGCAAGTTATATAATGTACCATTAAAATTGGAACTGTTTAACACCCCACACACAAAAATTCTTGAAATGTTAATAGTTAGTTCTTGCAAGCTGGTAAGAGCTAGCCCCAATTCATCTCCCTTGACTCCCTAAATATCATGAAAACGATATCAGAAATTCTAAGGAAAAAAGGAGCATGCAGCAAAAGGGTGAGAAACCCAGCTGCCAACAATGAACTAGCATTTCAGGGAAACTGGGAAGGATGGAAGGATCATGAAAATATACTGATAATAAACCGTATTATTGAAGAAACTGGTCTAAATGTGAATGGAAAAGAGAAGCAACACAGACCCAGAAACATCAAGATGTCTCCCAGTTCACAAGGAGGAAAGGCAGCTGTGCCCACGAGGGAACGTTTCTTCTTCCGCCTACCTTCTTCTCACCTGGGGAACCTACATGAAAGACTCCCTCCAACTTAAGCAGGTCTGCAGTGAGTCTCCTTTTAAGATGAGAAGCATGCTGGGCGGGCGGGTGGGGGGGTGGTGGTAATAAAAGACCTGTCATCTGCTAAGGAGACCAACCCGGCTAACTATATTAATCAGTTCTTATACACAAATAGGAAAAATAGACATTTGAATAAAATCAATAATATAAAAGGAAAGGAGTAAGACAAGCAGAATTATTAACTCCAAATGAACAGAGGAAAAAAAGGAAACAGAAAAAACAAACACAAATTAGTTAAATTAGTGGCTTTAAAGAAAATATAGGAGGATATTCAAATCCATAATATAAAAACAAACTGCAATAAAAGTGCAATGTAAAAAAAAACAGAGTTCTGCAAAAGTACAAATACTAGTGACATACTCAGAAAAAAAATTAAGAGGACTGTAAAATAAAATGGAAGCTGTTAAAATGCAGAATTTTTATTTCAAAATAGAGTGCGGAAGTATCCCAAAGTTTTGAACAAAATTACTTAATTCCTAAGAGGCAAGAAAGATACATCCAGAAAGTCTGGATTTCATCCGATTCTAGAGTTTTATCAAAGAGACAGAGGAAAATGGGAGGATAAAGTATTTTAAAAAATGATAAAAATTTTCCTAAGTCAGTCAGAGAAAGAGAGATATCATATAATTCACTCTTGTGTGGAATTTGAGAAACACAACAGATGAACATAGGGGAAGGAAAGAAAAATAAGATAAAAACAGAGAGGGAGACAAACCATAACGAGACTCCTAAATACAGAGAGAGAACAAGCTGAGGGTTGCTTAAGGAGAGATGGGTGGGGAGGAAAATGGGTGATGGGCATTAAGGAGGGCACTTTTTGGGAGGAGCACTGGGTAACATATGTAAGAGATGAATCACTGGGTTTTACTCCTAAGACTACACTGTATGTTAGTGAACTGAATTAAAAAACTTTTCTGAGAAAGGGGCGCCTGGGTGGCTCAGTCGGTTGAGCGTCCGACTTCGGCTCAGGTCATGATCCCACAGTTGGTGGGTTGGAGACCCTCGATGGGCTCTGTGCTGACAGCTCAGAGCCTGGAGCCTACTTCTGATTCTGTGTGTCCCTCTCTCTCTCTGCCCCTCCCCTGCTCGTGATCTGTCTCTCCCTGTCTTTCAAAAATAAATAAATGTTAAAAAATAAAAATAAAAAAAACTTTTCTGAGATAGAGAAAAGTACAGCTTTTCATATTAAAAGTTCTCAAGGGGTGCTGAAAAACATAAGTAATATCCATACCTGTACCTAACACATTTACATCCATTTTTTAATCCTTTTTTCAATGGTAAGGAAAAATGATAAAAGCTCCAAAGAGAGGGGCGCCTGGGTGGCTCAGTGGTTAAGCGTCTACTTCGGCTCAGGTCATGATCTCACTGTTCGTGGGTTTGAGCCCCGCGTCAGGCTCTGTGCTGACAGCTAAGAGCCTGGAGCCTGCTTCAGATTCTGTGTCCCCTTCTCTCTCTGCCCTCCCTACTCATGCTCTGTTTCTGTCTCAAAAATAAATAAACAGAAAAAAATTTTTTAAAAAAGCTCCAAAGAGAAAAACGTTATCTAAGGGAAGCAATAATCAGACTGCCATCATTATTGGATGTGAAAATAGAGAAAGGCATTCAAAGTTGTGAGAGCAAGTTATGTATTAAATCTAAAATCCCATGTACATTTGGATACTAAATTATGTGGGAAAATACATTTTTTAAATACGTAAAAAAAAAAATAAGAGCCTACAAATTGAACATTCTTTCTAGGAAAAAAAATTATATTTAGTTACGTATACTCCAAAAAATGTAAAAATAAATCAAAGAAGGTAGAAAATTGAATGGGAGAAACAATGGAACTAGTTAAGGGGTGAACCAGGTTAGGGTAGGAAATGGTAACTCAGATCTGTAGCTCACTAGACAACAATAGAATAGAAAAGAGTGTCCCACATAAAAATAAGAACAGAAGGGTGAGTAAATAAAAGCATTAAATTCTTTAAAGTTACAAAGGCAACCACTAAAAAAGTGTGAAACAGTGGTATTATTAACAATACTGGGGGAGTAAGGAGGGAATCGAAGGCTAGTGTGGGTTCTACATTTTTCATATTGTATAATGGAGACTAAATAGATGTTAGATGATAACTCCATATTGTTTGTTGTTGTTTTGATTTTCCTAGAATAAATAATTGATTTTTTATTTGCTTAGTTGGTTTCATTATTTGTTTGTTTACATAAACACCTATGGCCCTAAATTACTACATCAAACTTCACATTTTATAGACTGTGTCAAAGCATCTTGATGCATTACATCAAACTCACAAGGATGCTGCAAGATATTTTACACCGCGGAGGAAACCAGCAATACTCAACATCTTCCAGCCACCGAGCAAAATATTAGCTCAAGTTAGATCACAGTTTCTATATTAAATGGAGCCATATTTTTTCTGATGATGTCATATCTCTATTCCTTTCATTGACATATCTTTTTTTTTCTAAATGTCTTATTCATTTCTGAGAGAGAGAGAGAGAGAGGGAGAGAGAGAATGAGCGGGGGAGGGGTACAGAGAGAGGGGACAGAGGATCTGAAGCCGGCTCTGCACTGACAGTGAGCCCAATGTGGGGCTCAAATTCACGAACCATGAGATCATGACCTGAGCTGAAGTTGGAAGCTCAACCAACTGAGCTGCCCAGGTACCCCTCCTTGACATGTTTTGCAAGACTGCTGGCATAAAAATCAAGAATTTTGGGAAACTCAGTGTGCCCTAAGAAATGAGGGTGTCAGTGTGCTGGGAGCCGCATCAGCCTCTGGATGACACAGTCACAGAGAGGAAATGGCAAAAGTTTGCACAGCTTCTGCCATGAGAAGCGAAAATGGTATCTCCTTCTACTACTGGCTCATATTGGGAATTAGACTGCTGTTATTGATTAGGCCTCACAATATTCCAAATCAGACCGATATTCCCCACACAGACACCTCATGAGAAGAAGCATATTCCTACCCCCTACAAAGGAGATTTTAGATCAAAGCACTGTAGATGTTTGTCAAAGGCTCTTGTAATAGGCCCCCGTAGATTTGAAACATAGACTATGAAGGGGTTAAAAACACAAGAGTTGCATTTAAGTTTGGCCCGGAGAAAAGAAGCTTAATTTGGAGATAAGAAATAGAAAAGAAGGACAGAACATAGTCCCTTCCCAAGGTCCACATTCTACAAATACTCTCCCTAGTACTGACTTCAGTTATGAGGATGGATAAGAAAATAGAAACTCAGGCACAAGGCTACACACATAGGGCCCCCACTGTGCTTACATCAAAGAAAAGGCTTTCTGAAGCAAGTTGTTAACAAGCATTCTTTCTCTTGTAGTTAATGAGCCAAATAAAATAACTCCTAGCCTATCTATATACAACTTAACCTATGTTTTAATCTTAGCATTACTAACTTAAGTAATGTATATGTTATCCTGTTTTTTTACTAAAAACATCCTGTTATTATCTAGGTTATAAGATTTACTCAACCTCACTGTAAGTGCATTACATGACTCGGTTGTAACTTGTTAATTAAAAACAAAGTCATAAATATTGTCAAAAAACCAACCCGTGCAAAATAAGATAAGTTTGTTACTTTCTTGTTTTGGGGGATTGACATGAAGAATGAAGGGGGTGGTTCTCCAAAAATACTGTAAAACCTGTTTCTGTACACTTTTGCTAAAAAAAAGCATCTTATCACAAAAAATTAGCCCTTGTAAAAAATTCTATTTTCTGATGTCATGTTGTCGCTTGACCTAAAAATAAAGACACCAAAACAGACAGAGAAGGGATGCCTGCCTGGTGGTCAGAAAGAAACTCGAGTCTCTCTCACTCACTTTCACCGATACCGTCCATCCTTCAGGGACCCCTGGACCTGCTGGAGCTGGACTCCGGTGTCAGTGTTCAATCTAATTCCATGTTTTGAGAGTTGTCAGTGCCCAATGGCCACTCACATTTTATTACTAAATAATTATGTTTATTTAATAATGATATAAAATGTATTTCTTTCCATTTACATACATTTTAATGTATGTAGTTTTAATGTCTGTAGATATTACTTTTCTATCCTCCTAATAATGTTTAAGTCAATGTTAAGTTCCATCCCCTTTTTTTAATTCATATAAATGTTTTCAAATTACACATCTTTTTTCAGTAAAATATCATATTTCTATTCTCTTTCCCTATTTTCTTTTGAAGGGAATTCCAAGGAGGGAAGATGGGGAAAACATCTTTCTCTGAAAGATACTTAACTTTTATGCATTGTTTAAACTGTTTAAAAATTACATGTATGTACTACCTTTATATTAAAAAACCAAAGTTTTTCCAGAAAGCAAAAGTTTAAAATGACTATTAGCAACCAAATAAAATTTAAAATTCAGAACTGCATGAACACTTGAATGATAAAATAATTTTGGATGATAAAGAGATAGTCATAATTCATCACTATATAATACTCCTCACACCTTATCTTCAGAAGGTCTGTCCCCCACAAACACCAAGTTTCTCTTTCCTAGTCTTTTTTTATTTATCCCCATCTCTTCCTTTTTCTTTCTCACACACACATACACACAAGCACACATGCACATGTACAGACACGTACATGTTCACATATACACCTTAAACATCTTAAACATGACTTCATTCCCACCAGGGAGAAGTGGCTGAGCAGCTTTGACGTGGGTTACATTGCTGGTGGGAATGTAAAATGGTACAGCCATTTTGAAAATACTCTAGCAGTTCCTCAAAATATTAAACACAGAGTTTCCATATGACTCAGAAACTCCGGTCCTAGGAATATACCCAAGAAAATGAACAACATATGCCCACAAAAAAGCTTTTACCTGAATACTTACAGTGACACTATGCATAAGAGCCAAAAAGGAGAAGCATATTAATGCCCACCAAGTGACGAATGGAAAGACACAATGTAGTGTGCATATAACACAATGTGGTGTATATATATATTACATATATATGTTTATATATATTATACAATGGAATATGATTTAGCAATGAAAAAGAATAAAGTATTGATACATGCTATAATAGGGAGGAACTTTGTAAACATTTTGCCATGGGAAATAAGATAGACACAACAAGTCATATATTGTATGATTCCATTTATGTGAAATGTCTAGAATAGGGAAATCCATAGAAACAGAAATCATCCTAGTGATTGTCAGGGGCTGGAGGAGGAAGGAATGGAGGGTGATCATTATGATATATGAGATTTTTGGGGGGTGCTAAAGATGCTCTGGAATTAGTAATGAAGGTTACATAATAGTGAATATCCTTAAAGTCACTGAACTGTGTACTTCAAAAGTGTGAATTTTACAGTATATGAATTGTATTTCAATAAATAAATTGTATGAGAAAAAGGAATATTAAAGCAGTATTCTGTGCTTTATCAATTTTACCCCTTGAAATAGTTTGATATCTAACATGCCTTCTTGGATGCAACTGGAATGTATTTTATTTGACTTGAATATTTAAAAGACCTTTTCTTCCACTTACAAGTTTTCAGACACTCTTCAGAGAATCCCTAGGACACTTTCAGGTGTGAGAATGGATTCTTTCTCTTCAATTCATGAGCTAAAGCCTCCCTTCTAATTTTCTAGCCCATGAACAAGTATTCCTATTGCTTTAAAATAAAAAGAAGAGTAAAGAAAAAAGAAAGCAGGAGAATATTTATTCTGGAAAAAAAAATAGATATTTTCTTTCCCAAGGAAAGACATTATGGCCACGTATTTTTGTTTCAGCCAGAGAGTGCTTTAACATATCTATCCAATTTCCCTGGAAGTATTTTCCACCATATTTTTTTCTATTTTTAGTTAAAAACAAAAAGAATAAATTTATTCTTTTCTTAATGTAGTCATATATTAGAATCTGCTACTTCAGACAAGACTGAAATGTGGGTGTGAAACTTGTTGTATTCTTAATAACTAGATCAGGGAATGGAAACTTTATGTAAAGGGACAGATAGTAAATATTTAAAATTTTGCACGCATATGGTCTTGCAACTACTCAACTCTGATGTTGTAGCATGAAAACAACCATAGATGATATATACAAGGATTAGCATTTTAGGATTTTACTTGCATTCTAATAAAACTTTTTTTTTACAAAAATAAGTGGTAGGCTGTGTTTGCTGACACCTGAACTTGACAAAAATACTTGAAAAAATTTAAAAAGTTGAGAAATTGATAATGAGAGAAATCTACACATTTATAGGAAAAATATTTCTTGGTTTATACTCAATAATTATTGGTATATTTAATATAATTTATTTCATATTTTACTTTTTTTTAGTTCATAGATTTGAGAGTTATTTAAACTTGTAACCAGTGAAGTTAATTTGTTAGATCATTCCTCTTTTAGTCCCATTTAAAGAATCACATGTGGGGTTTTTTTTAGTTTTACAAGGTTTTATTGTAATGATTTTTATTGATTTCATTATAAGAACTATTCTTGTGAGAATTATGTCAGGAGTCACCGTGGCTTCCATTTGATTCCCAGATCATGTTTAAATGACCCTGTGTGTAATCTTAGAACAATAGGAAACTGTGTGTAATGCCCACTTCAATCACCAACACTTCATTAGAAAGAAAATGTTTGCACATGTTCCAGCAGCACAGCCAGAACAAGTGTAGAAGAGAAAACCTCACTGGTTCCATTTCTTACTTCTTCCCATTAAAATTCTCTGAGGTGATGATCAGAAACTAAAATTATGATGACAAGGTGGTTTCGGAAATTGGCAGCCCATCAGATGATTTTGCCAGGGTTTTGAAAATTTTGAGGCATCATTTGGTCTACCAAGGTCATGATAAATAATAGTCCTTCCACAACAGGAGTATATCTACAAATGAATTATCTTTCTGCACTTGTCCCTATTATGTCCTCGCACAATTTGAAAAATGAAGGTTGGTTATAAAAATATTCTGTGGAATAAAAGAAGAAATGTAAATGGACTATTGGAAATTGAATCCAATTCCACCCCAGAGTTTTCCAGTGATTTATTAGCCCTTGTTCTCTTAAAGGTCTTAGCTAAACAATAGAATTTCTGACTTTATACCAAGGAACATGGCTTTAAAAAGTGAGACTATCAATCCTCCCTCTAACTTTAAGGGAAGATTTTGTTCTTCAGGATACTCAGTATTTCCTAGAAATTATATAACCAAGAATGGAAGAAAGTGTAATATTTTATAAGCTAAATGGATCTCTAAAATTGATATAAAATGCCTCAGAATATTTGAAATCTGCTGCAGATTCTTTGTTCTTCCCCCAACCTTTATCCTTTACCCAGACATTGGTTGCAAAACCAATGTTAATTTGGGGGAAAGTATCACTTAATATTTGTGAAGTTAACATTCTAACTTAACAAGTAGAATGTTAAGTAGAACATTCTATTTAATATTAAGATTTGACAACATGGATGGGTCACCTGGGTGGCTCAGTCGGTTAAGTGTCCAACTTTGGCTCAGGTCATGATCTCACAGTTCATGGGTTCAAGCCCTGCCATTGAGCTCTGTGCTGAGCTCTCAGAGCCTAGAGCTTGCTTCAGATTCCGTGTCTCCTTTCTCTCTCTACCCCTCCCTCATTCACGCTCTGTCTCTCTCTCTCCTTCAAAAATAAATGAACATTAAAAAAAAAAAAGATTTGACAACACGGAAATTAGAATATAAATGCATAAAAATGCCTAGCACCTAATGACTGTACACTACACTTAGCTTATTAATATAAACACCAAATGACCTCAAATAATTGAAAATAAGAATTTTACTAAAGAAGGAATGAGGCATGGAAAATTTGGGCATAGCACGATATTGGAACATCAGAGAGTGTAGGACTTTGACCAGTCAGAGCCTAGCACTAGGAGTTAGGGAGGGGAGGATGAAAGAAAGAAGGAATCAAGGCAAGCTTTATGAATTTCAACACTGCATTGATAGAGGAAACACTTATAACACTAAAATCTAAGACAGGCTTTCTGGCCCATTGCTGTCTGGCTTCGGCTCCTGACAGGGCCATGGTTATGATCAATAAGTCATGTGAATTGATAGCCTGGGTCTATGTGTCTCAAGGTTCTGGCTACTCTTTTTTTAACAAGGCCCTCTGTCGTATACTTATGGTTCTATAGAGCACTGTTGAATCCAATGACAGTATTTAGATTCATAATATTTTTAATGTATCTATATTATATCAATGTATATGCATTATTGCAAGTGATTGTGACAGTAATTTATGATAACTTGAATGTAGGTACTTGAAGAGATAAAAGTATGCTGACAATCCCCCTGGAACTCTATAGCATCTCAGTGAGCTCAGTGGTTATTTAAAGATTATTGCTTGATGAATGTTTCTAGGTCTTAGAGTTTCCTCAGGTACAAATCGTAGATTTTCTTCTCCAGAATCCTTCTTTATGAATACATATTCTCCTTCTAGACAGTAATCTGAATAAAGCTTTTTGGATCCTCTCCACATGGGTAGACTATATATTTTTTCAGGTACATTAAAAATATGAGTGGATTAAACTTATTCTTCCTCCCACTCCTTTTTTTCTTCTCTACCCACAAAAATGTAGGATTAAAAAGAAGTTAGGCATGGAAAATTCATTTTTCATTCATATAGAATTTTGGATGCGTTCAACTCAGTTAAAACAAGAAAGGAAGTTGGAAAGGGGGAAAGTAATCCTTCTAATGAGCCTGGTCCCCACTGTCACTCGGTATGATGATGTACCGGTTTCTGATTTCCTGACTGTTAGAGCTCTAAGGCCAGCCTCATCTACTTTACCTCCCATACAATAGATATCCACATGGAACGAAGTGAAGAGAGTGTCTACAATTGGGTCATACAGAAACTGTATCATGTGGCTAAGGGGTGGAAGACAGTGAGAGGGGAGCTGATAGATGTACCCACTAACATGACACAGGTCTCCATGATTTTGAGCAGCTTCCTAACAAGCTACTTTCATTTGAAACTTCAGAGCTACCAGCAACAATAATATGATGCCCACATTTTAAATCATTCTCTCCTTGTTAACCATTAATGCTGTGCAAAACTTTAGCTTTCGTGATAACTAAGCTGGTCATGTGCTGCTGACCATATGAAACTTTATTTAGTGCCATTATTCCTATTCCAGTATGAGAAAGTGTGTCACATAGGGAAGCCAAATCACTCTCCTAAGCTCATAGTGTCAATTAATGGCCAGCGTTAGCCCCACAGATCTTGATGTTTTCTACCAGCTGCTTCTCTCATGTTGCCTGTCCCTTTTCCCCACCTGTCTCTGAAATTAAAATCAAGAAAGTTCTTTATGCAGCCCTACACTTATGCTCAGGAGGTAACAGCAATGATAAGACTTCCCAAATCCTTTTCTGAAGTGGGAATAATATAACTGAAATCGAAATGAATGAACACCATTGCAAAAGCATGGTAGTTTTTTGTTTTTTTTTTTTGTCTTTTTTTTTTTTTAAACTTTATAGTTTATTGTCAGGTTAGTTTCCATATAACACCCAGTGCTCTTCCCCACAAGTGACCTCCACCAAGACCATCAAAAAGCATGGTAGTTTTAAGAATGATCTCATATGAATGCAAAGACCAGGGAGCTGTGTCTGGGCTGAGGTGACAGGGTTGCAGCTGTCCTTCAAAACAGTTCAATAGGGAATCTCAGAAATTAAGGGAACTGCACTGTAACAAGAGAAACTAAAATGGATTCTAAATGTCCTCACAGAGCCAAAGAGAAGTGTGGTCATGCAAAAGCGACACTGATACTTGGAGACTCTACATATCGGGAATGTCTGCGTCTGTCCCTGATATACAGAAAACAAGTGCCAGTTTTTAGGTTATCATCCTCGGTTCCTAACAGTATGGATGAGTTATAAGAGAAGGTGTAAAGTGCGGGGCAGGGAAAAAAGTAGAATAGACTTTTCCATTTAGGAGGGATGGAGGAAGAGAAGAGATAGCAAAAGCCACTAAGTGTATTTTCATTCATTTTCCTTTTTTATTATGGACTCAAACTGTAATCTCAGAAATATGTTGTGTAGAGATCCTTTAAAAACACTTTGTACACTTTTTACATTATCTCCTTTTACCAGCTGGTCTAAAGAATATAAGTATGTGTGTGTACATACACACATATATGTATGTATGTATGTATATTGATATATAGATGCCTACATACTTATAGATGCCCATAAAGAGGTGTATACACATATAAGTGTGTATTCACACACATGCATGTACACATACATATACATATTTGTAAACATACTGATCTTGAGTACACTGATTCAAAAACTATGTTTGATATCAGAGAACAGTAAAGACACAATCCCAGACTTCATGGAGCTTATATACTGAAATCTTGTCAATGTGGCTAAAATTAACAACTCAGGAAACAATAGATGTTGGCAAGGATGCAGAGAAAGAGGAACCATTTGCACTGTTGGTGGGAATGCAAACTGGTGCAGCCACAGTATGCACATACTGTTGGAAAACAGTATGGAGGTTCCTCAAAAAATTAAAAATAGAACTATCCTATGACCCAGCAATTGTACTACCAGGTATTTATCCAAAGGATACAAAAATGCTGATTTGAAGAGGCACATGCACCCCAATGTTTATAGCAGCATTAACAACAATAGCCAAATTATACAAAGAGCCCAATGTCCATCTACTGATGAATGTATAAAGATGTGGTATCTCACGCCGGTCAGAGTGGCTACAATAAACAAATCAGGAGACTATCGATGCTAGCGAGGGGCCAAAGGAGGGGCAGGGTTGACTGCAGATCTTTTGGAGTAATATCCTGATTGTGATGGTGGGAATGTTTTGATCGTTGTCAAAACACATCTACTTAAGACGGGTGCTATTATTTTATGTAAATGTTACTTTCAGTAAAAAAAGGTTGAAAATGTTTTTTAAATGTCATTTGTGGACAGCACAAGTATAAAGTTAAATATTTCATGAAGAGTTTCTCTAATATGTCAGGACTTAACACAAATATAACACACATTTTATTTTCCTAAAATAAGAAGTTTTTGAGGAAAAACTCTTATTACAGAAAAAGAGAGGAAAATTGAAGTCTTGAGGTCTCCCAGATGTAAACTTCAAGTTCTAAAGCTGTGCAAATAGGCATCTGATGAGGAAGCCCAGAAGTCACTGGAGGGTGTGGAAGTTAGCAACTCATACATAATCATTAAGCACCTCTGTCATGATCATAATGAAGAAGTGGGTCCTTATGGTGGTATTTCTGATTTGGAGCACCCTGACACTCTTAAAAAAATAGAGATCTCTGAGTGTCAAGAGGTAGGCTCTTAGCTTTAGACACTCTATGGCCAGACATACTGCACTTGACTTCTGTTAGATACAGGTTAGTCACTTCCCTGTAAAATATCTGCTCTACTTAACAAGATGTTTGAGAGGCTAAAATAAAATGAAAAACTAGGTGAAATGTAGCCTATACCTGGTTTTGGTCACTGACACCAATCACTTGTGCAAAAGTACATACAAATGTCCAAAATGACATGGGATATTATGTAAAACCAATAATTCAATAATTTAGAATTAACCCACACTATAAATATAAAGAAGACAAAAGGTGGATGAGAACATGGGTGGAAAGTATGTGTAGAGTAAAGGTGGATTAAATTTTCGTCTTAAATAGAAAAGACACTAATTTATCAGATCATACCTCTAGTATGACCTTAAAGGCTTTATGATCATTAAAACTTAACTGGTATGTTTTAAATCTGAAATCTAATAGAACTAGAAATGGGACACATATAATCCAAAACTCTGTAGAAAATAAAAGCTAAAGCAACATAACTCAAATGGAAAAAGGCAGATAAAAAGGAAATACAGAAGCACATAGAACAGAAAGAGAAAAACAACATGAAAATTTTAAGAACAAATATATTAATGAAGCAGAAGTTAAATTCTCCAATCATAGCCTCATGTAAATATGTGCACTATAACCAGAGAAGTGCTTTGATTTGAGAAGTAACTGATTTGTTTATTCTTTGCTATTCCATCTTAGAAAATGCAGATTAATAAAATAGATTTTCTATTTAGAAAATAAAAGTACACAGTAAAGAGAGAGAGAGAAAAGAGAGAAGAAGGGATATATTTTATCTACAAACTGTGTAAGGATGTCTGTGATGAGTTGGGTCCAACTTTTTGAGGAATAGCCCCATTTCTCTACCAGCCTTTCTTTCTGTGTGAGAAAAGATCCAAGTAGAGTGAGTATGCCTGATCAACCCTCTCCTTATTCTTCAGTTCATTACCAGAACTTCAGTGTACTTCCATGTGTAATTTATTATGAGGAGGCATTTTTGTCTACCTATGGAAGAAGAGGGTATAGCTTCCCCAAACCAAACAGGGCCATCACTGATCCTGTAGCAGCTTCTAATTATAGGAAACACACCACAGGCATCCTCCTATGCACTAAGGAAGGTAATAAAGTTTTGGGCATCACCCTGCCCTCTGACAGTTTACAAACTTGGTTGGTGAGATAGCAGTCGACATATATAAAACAAGCAAGTGTATAGGGAAAAACGTATAATAATAAAATACTTATTAATGCATGTTTGCAAAGGGAGTAATCAGTGTAGACTGCCATCCTTAGGATGTCCTCATGGAAACAGAATACTTTGAAAGTGATTATGGAGGATAAATGGACTCCAGGAAGTGGATAGGTGAGAAGCTCAGAGAGGCTGCGAAGGTGTGAGAGAGAAAAGACAGAGTTCAGGAAATGAAATGTGGATGCATCTACAAGGAAGACTGTGTTGCAAACCCAAGTAAACCTTAGCGTATCTTTACTGCAGTGCCACATGGTTCATGGTGATGTGGGAGAGACTGTGTGTGTGAACATACATAAAATGTAGGTCTTGAGATTAGTAGTTTTTTCATAAGTTGTATCCACTGGCAACACTATCTCTGTGACCATGACTGTTAGCTAAGAAAAAGGAAGGTTAAGACTGGTACACAAATGTGTAGCTTTGAGTGACTCTAATGGCTGTTTCACCAATACTAACCAACTTGCATCGCACAAAAAGAACAGAGTTTTGTGGACATAAGAGAAACTCCAAATAAAATATGCATGCTATAAGCTGATAATCTAGGAACTATGGAAACATTTTTATGAATTTAATAAATCATAAGTAGAGAGCTACATACAGGTTTGGCATGGATCACTCAGAGGTAGAGTTTTAAAAATCTGTCTTAGTTGTAGCAAGTATTCCTTAGATCTTGATTCTTCTTGCATGAGTTTTGAAGTCTCCCAGAGGCTCTTTACAATTGGAGGATCCATAAAAAGAAATGGGTGGGTGCTTTCTCAGACCACAAGAATTCTTCCTTGAAATAAAATGCCATTCTTTCAGCATGTGTCTGAGCAACAAGTGAACCTGGCCACGTATTTAATGCTCCGATCATCTTAAATTAATTTTCTACTGTTCCAGGCTAAGAAAAATCCAATACATATTTCATATAACTTTGTATATTTTAAGGAAATTTTCATCCATGTGCTTTTAATTCATTTACATTTATATCATCAAGTATTAGTCTTATGAGCTTTTTGATGTACCACCAACTTTAGCTGCCTTTTCAATAAGGTATGTTTCAGTACCTTTTCCTTTTAGGAACAGGAAGGCTTGTTTGCCAAAGACAAATGAACTCAAATATACGAAGGTTTAAATTTGATCTGTACCTTAAAGTTCATGTAATTTGCATATCTAGAATTACTGCCCCCCTTCCCTATATGCACTCAACTAAAATAACCAGATCCTCAAGATAATCCTGCCAGATACTAAGCAACCAAAGGGCTTTGGCAATGACCACTGAATGAAAACTCCAGAAAAAAAATGTGGAAATCTTCAAAACTACTAAGAAAAGTTTGACTGAAAAAGGAATTTCCCTCCAGTATTTATAATTTGTCTGAGTATGATGATGGCTAGACAAATTATGGAAGCTAACATCATCCTGTCTGAATTGTTAAAGAAATTTCATTAAGGAAAAACATCAGCTAATTCTAGATTTCCTAACTATCTCAGAATGGGATCTTCCTGGGAAATATCTGATCTATATACTTATTTAGGATCATCATGCTCTATTTCTTTGAAGTGGCTTATTTATTCCATTTGTTGCCTGTTGAGTAGAGTACTTTATTTTTTGAGTCTAAAAAATTCATTCTATAGAATTCAAGAGAAATTTTCCAAATCTGCTGGTGTCTCCTGGGATTTTATCAATAAATCTAAGTTTATCTTCTTCATTATGTTTGTGGTTTCGTTCACTTTAATCTTAACCCTTTTGGTCTGTTTCTGTAGAGTGAGCAAAGTCAGAAGTAATTGAGCATGTGAACATATGGAAAGAAAGAGAAACAACTGGATGTTATTTCAGTTGAAAAAAAAAGGATTTTGAACAAGTTTCTGTGCCAAAGTTTTTTGCCAAATCTTATTTAAAATGATGTATAAAGGGACTGGGGGGAATATTTTAGGGATAAAAAAATGTAGAGGTAAAATGTAGCTTTTCTGATGGAAGACTACAAGAAGCACTACCTCTACGGAAAGAATGTATTAAGTTCCTTGTTTCTAATCAGGGGCAGCAAGATCTCATGTTTGAAAATATATGCATCTCTTCTGTGTAAACATGCACAGAGCTGAAGTTTGCGAAGCATATGTAAGTGTAAGAGAATTTAGGAATAAATCATTGTGTATTAGTTATCCAGCACATAATGATCTAGGAATCTATAAGTCATGTGTACTAGACTACTTTCTGAAGGCATGGGCTATGTACTGAGGGGGCAGGGAATAAGCAAAAAAATATCAGAAACCAAAAAAAAAAAAAATTAAAAAAAGCATTAACCCTTTTTTCCCTCCCTTTCTGCCCTACCCCCATACCAGAAATTAATAATAGTTAATATATATTGAGTGCCTACTATGTGTAAGGCAGTCTTCTAACATTTTATGGATGTTATTTGTTGCCAATTTTTGAGAAAACATACTATTATTAATATTTCACAAGGAAACCAAGACACAGGGGTGTTAATTAACATTTTCATGATGACACAGCCAGTAAGTGATAAAGGGGAAATCTAAACTTGGACAGCCAGACTCTAGAACATGTCTTTTAGACACATATCAGTATATCAGTATAGCCTCTGAATGATCCATGCCCATAACAAGGGTTAATATGAAGCATTTTCCTCAAAAATCACAGAAATATTAACATAGCTAGATGACGTTCTTGAGAAGAAACATCTGAGAGATAAAATATTTCAAATGGGAACAATTAGGTTCCTCCAACAAGAATTCCAGAGAACAGAATAAAGTTCAGAAGAACCTAGGGAGATCAGACTCTATATTTATAAACTCAGTGGTTCCACCGGAGTGTTACCTTTCTTAAGAGACTGGCACATGTTAAGTTGAGTCAAGCTGGGCCCAGGCCAATTCCAACTTGTTTGTTTTGTAGAATAGCTGCTAATGTATAGGAAATGAGACATTTATATGACTATTTATCAGGGATATTCACTATTGTTTTACCAACTATAACAACTATTCCAACTATCTAGATGATAGATAATTGAATCATATCTTTGAGAGTTAGCTCAGTAGTTAAATGAGGAATTAAGTGTTACTATTGTGTATGCTCCATATTGTGAAGAAGATTCAGTGAAGGGATGTAAATGTCCCTCTGAGGTTAAATCAATCCACTGTTATTTGTTTTCTGTGCTGTATTCATTCAATCGTTAATGCAGGGTCATTTTGAAACAAAATTTTCAGGGGTGCCTGGGTGCTCAGTCAGTTAAATGTCTGACTTTTGATTTTGGCTTAGGTCATGATCTCATAGTCTGTGAAATTGAGCCCCGCATCAGGCTCTGTGCTGACAGCATGGAGCCTGCTTGGGATTCCCCCTTTCTCTCTCTCTCTCTCTTTCTCTCTCTCTCTCTCTCTCTCAATAAATAAACTTTAAAACATTTTTTTCAGGAGAAAATGTGTCTTTTATTCTGGCTAGTGTGAAGTTTCTAACATTGTCATTCAGGAATTATTTCTCTCCCCCTTCCCTTTGTCCTTATGTATCTTCCAGAATACCCCAAAAGTAAAGTTTATTTGAGCCCTCACTTATTTTATTATGCCCAAATGTACAATAATTCCACACACACAGTGATCCCACTCTATTTTTGTCATCTTTTTTATTCTTCTGAGAGTCCATATTATATTTTTCCATGAAAATAAAATTATTTTATTTATTAATAATTTATTAAATTATTTTATTTCATTTTATATTTTCCATGAAAATCTCAATTATCTTCTAGTGCTTTAGAAATTTAGAGTTGAGTACTATTTCAATATCTATTATTAATGTTCTTATTGATACCAGATAATCCTATTTTATGTTGATTAACTGTGTTAAACTTTTAAGCATTAACACAGGTCTTATGACACGGTGGTGCCAGTGGTTCACAGTATGGACATATGCGGACTATTTCACATTACATGTGGTTTTGTTATATATCAGTGACCTATAGCAGAAATAATTGCTTTACCCCCCTCTACTCCCTAATCGTCTATCACTTGCCTTAATTCCCTTTATGGTACTTGGCTATTTTCCTGGTAATTCTTCAAGAGATATTTATAATGTCATTAGCCTATTTTTGTTTCCTTTTTTAAAAAGTTTATTTATTTATTTTGAGAGGGGGAGGGGCAGAGAGAAAGGGGGAGAGAAAGAGAATCCCAAGCAGGCTCCACACTGTTAGCCCAGAGCCCTATGCAGGGCTCAAACCCACGAACAATGAGATCGTGACCTGAGCCAAGATCTGGAGCTGAATGCTCAACCAACTGAGGTGAGGTGCCCCATATTTTTCTTTTCTTACAGTGTTAAGTTTTTCTCTTTGATTAGAGCAACCAAATTGGGAGGGAGGGAGGGCAGAGTTGTCAAGGACTCTGAAGATGTGTGTCTCTGTGTATGCATTAAATAATATATACATATATGTATGTAAATAATAAGTACACACACACACACACACATATATTCACAGCCTGGTCATTGGTGCATTGTTCAAAATGGTATAAATTGGGATATTTTTTGCTTTTATACAGCAATTATATTGTCAGGAGCAGCCAAATTAAGCTTCCACACTGAAAATAAGAACACTGAAAAATTTGCTCTATGTGTGAAATTGAACTGACACTGAGGCTTAAAGGGAATAGCCTAATTCTTCCTGTTTGCACTTCAGGAAACTGTAACTAGAGGAGAGAAAGGCACTCCCACCTCCGTCTCAAACAAAGCCCCACCTCTCAGTGAAAAATAAAGTCCTGGGAACAGGATCAGGACCAAGAAATGGTTCTATTCTTGTCTTGAGCTTGAGTCAGTTCAGTTTAAAACATTTGGTGCTTCTGTTTCACTCTGGAGAAAAGCAAACATGTAATTTGGCTCCAGTCAAAGACCCATATGACCCCAAAAGAAGAAAACTAATATTTAACTTGTACATACCACATGTCAGGTACTGTACTCAGGCAATTTCGCAGCACACCACATCATCTCATGCTCAAGTCAGAGGAGATAGTGGCTTACTTTAGAATTCTTAGCTAGCGGTGATCAAAAAGTTCATTCATCTAGGGAAACCTGAGTGGTTCAGTCCATTAAGTGCCCAGCTCTTGCTTTAGGCTCAGGTCATGATCTTGCGGATCCTGGGATTGAGCCCCGAGTCTGGCTCTGCACTGGATGTAAAGCAGGGTGGAACTTGCTTAAGATTTTCTCTCTCCTCTCCCTCTGCTCTCTCTTTCTCTCTCAAAAACAAAAACAAAACAAAACAAAATTAAGAAAATGCAATATAAACATGTTATTTAGAAATGGCTAGGGACGCTTGGGTGGCTCAGTCAGGTAAGTGCCTGACTCTTGATGTCAGCTCAGATCATGATCTCTCGGTTTACAAAATTGAGCCCTGCCTCGAGCCCTTGGGATTCTCTCTGCCCTTACACCTCTCTTTCACTCTCTCACTCTCTTTCTCAGAATAAATAAACATTTTTTAAAGTTAATTTTTCTAGTTTGGTTGTAGTCTTAGACATCGTATCCTAAATTTTGCCAAGTAGAATGCTTTAAGCCAGA
The DNA here is from genome assembly GCA_028646485.1 of Cryptoprocta ferox. Lineage (NCBI taxonomy): Eukaryota > Metazoa > Chordata > Mammalia > Carnivora > Eupleridae > Cryptoprocta > Cryptoprocta ferox. The sequence goes on from CM053577.1 coordinate 75,043,570, forward strand.
AATTGAGAGACCTGAGATGTTCTATGACAAGGCAGAAGAGAAAATGTATTAGAAAGCTGAGGTCGGGAGCTAGGTGTGATCAACTATGTTAGATAAATGCCATGAATTTACTTAGGGTCTAGAAAGTATAACAAAATTGCTTATCATGGAATTCAAATGGACCTTTGTGGTAAGGTAATTGTCTAACATAATTTTGTGGGTAAGGACTGGTAGCCCAAAGAAGCTAAATAACTTTCTAAACAGCTACATCATGGAAGACAGAGGAATTATTTTGAACTCCAATCTACTGGCTCTCATTTCAGTGTTATCCCTCCTTAGCCTCTTACAATGTGTTTGTTACCATACAGAGATGTTCTTTTCTTCACCCACAGCCGTGCCTGAGCCATCCACCTGATCAGTTTATTTGGGTTATTTGACACAATGCTACTTTTCTTTCTTTTCTGTGAATGAATTTTCAGTTGAAGCTAAAGGACAAAAAGCACTGACTTACTGACTTTCCAAAACACTCATTCAGGATTCAGGTGAAAAAAAAGTCGTAAGAGAGACTTAATAGTCTGGTTGAAAGTTATTAGGAAGAATAGGTGAGCTCTTTTGCCCTGAATTTTGCACTGCATGCTGAAGGTGAAGAAAGACCTAATGGAATTGTATATTTGAGTTTTGAATCTCATGGCAGAGAAGACCTATGCCTTGTCTTTTTCAAATAGGATTCTCATTATTGACAGGTCTGCAATGGTGATGGGAGTGTTTGGGGGGTCAGCAAGAATATATCTTTTGAAAATTCTTTTTAAAATTTTTTCTAGAAAAATTCAACATTTGTTTATAGATAGTGAAAAGTATTTTGAGAAAATCTTCTATGGTACATAAGATGATTAAGTTATGTCTCTATCCTCAAGGTATATAAAGATATAAAATAATAATTCAGACAGTGCTATACTCAGCAGATCAAGGGGCTATGTCCTGTGTGTTTACTTCACCTCTCTCTTTCCCATTACTTCCGTGGCTTTGTTCAGGATGTTTGTCTTCTCATTCATGCAAAAATTTCAGCTGCCCTAAGGCTAATGCATTAGATGATAATTATCTACTCATCTTGTCATTAAATTCTATAACCTTGCTCATTCTCCTAATTTTCAAAGTCTTTGGCACATATTCCTAACTCATTAACACTTCCCATGTTAACATTGCCTCAAGCAAAACCAATATCCACAAGTGTTCCACTTTTCTGGAAACCTTGATCTCTATATCTCCAGCAACCTTCTTCTCTGCATTTTTTTTTTTTTTTGCCATCATCCACATAGCCACATCTTTAAACTTACCTCTGACATTATAATTCAGAGATCTATCTGAGTCCAGTTGAACTGTGAATACAACAATAACCTAAACATGTGTTCTGTCACTACTTGGTAGGTGAGAATTCTACCACTGAACCACCAATGTTTTGCTCTTTCACTACTTTGGGACTTTCATTCATCCTACTTCTGTCTACTTCATTCTTCCATACTGAGACTGGGCTAACACTGACTATTCTTTACTGTTCAAATTTTAAACTCCTTTGCACATTCATGGAAGAATCCCAATAACTGCTTTTTCCTTGCCTGGAGAAAACTCACAAGTAGATATATTTTTATACAATCATGGTGATCAAACAAAGGAGATCTTAATGCTACTTAACAATGTCATTATGCTCTGGTGCTTTTATTTTTAAGTCGTATCTCATTAATAATAACTGCTTCTAAAGATCTGTAATTTCAAAGTTTTGACACTCTCATTCTCTCTTTCTTGCTCCCTTGTTTTTCCTTTCAGTGGAAAACACTCCCTTTTTAGCAGAGACCATCTTATGATCCAAAAAATTAGAATACCTTCGAAAGACACTCTATTAGGTTCTGAACCAAAATCACAGATTTGTTTGTATCTCAACTGATCTTCTGTTTTCCTTCTGACAAAAGCCAGTTTACCACCTGTGTTTTGAATCCCATTATTTTCTACCTTAGAGAGTTAGTGTTTCTATTATTCCCTCATTTTTCTTAATTTTAAATATTTCTCTCATTTTATCCCATCAATATTTAAATATTCTTTAATCTTCATGATCATAAAAAGATCTTGCACTCAATTCAATATTCTCATTCATCTACCTCTTAACTTTTTCTTTCCATTTAATTTTGAGCCTCTAAAGTGTGGCTACTGTCATCCATTCTTTTTTTTTTTTTAAACTTTTTGTTTATTTTTGAGACAGAGAGAGACAGAGCACAAGTGGGGAAAAGGCAGAGAGAGAGGGAGACACAGAATCCAAAGCAGGCTCCAGGTTCTGAGCTGTCA
>CM053577.1:75045982-75084225 GCA_028646485.1 Cryptoprocta ferox
AAAAGCAAGTTCATGACCTGAGGCAAAGTTGGTACCCCTACTGCCATCCATTCTTGGTTGAAACTGCTCTCCATTGCTAAAACCAAAGAATATTGTCCCTGTCCTTACCTCACTTGATGTCTTGGTAGCATTGCACATGGTTGACCATTAAGTCATAAATTTCTGGAGGACAAGAACTCAGATTTGAATTACCAGTACTTAGTGCAGTATCTGACACCAAGGAAAGTCTAGGACCAGATGGTTTCATGGGTGAATTTTACAAAGCATTTAAAGAAGAACTAATGTCAGTACTTCTCAAACTCTTCCAAAACATGAAAGAGGAGAGAATACTTCCAGACTCATTTTACAAGGCCAGTATTATCTTGATACCAAAACCAGAAGAAAACACCACAAGAAAAGAAGATAACAGGCTAATATGTTTGATGAATGTAGATGCAAAAATTCTCAATAAAAAATTAGCAAACTGAGTTCAACAGTACATTAAAAGGATGATATAATTTATCAATTTGTTCTTTTATGAATCATGCTTTTTTGAAATATTTATTTAGTTTTGGGAGTGTGCAACCAGGGGAGGGGCAGATAGAGGGGGACAGAGAATCCCAGGTGGGCTCTGCACTGACAGGCTGACAGCAGCAAGCCCAATGTGGGGCTTGAACTTGTGAACCGTGAGATCATGACCTGAGACAGTCAGATGCTCAAGTGACTGAGCCACCCAGGTGCCCCTATGAATCATGCTTTTAATGTTGTATATAAGAAATATTTGCTTAAACCAGTGTCTCAAAGGCTCTCTTCTATGTTTTCTTTGAGAAATTTTATAATTGTAAGTTTTTACCTTTAGATCTAAGATCCATTTTGTGTTAGTTTTTGTTTATGGTGCAAGGTATGGGTTGAAGTTTTGTTGTTATTGTTGTTCATATATGAATAAAACAACTTTGTAAAAAGAGAACCAAGCTGGAAAATTACACTAACTGACTAAAAAGCCCAAATAAATAAGACCATGGTATTTGCATGAAGATAGAAATGTAGATCAAATGAACAGGATATAGAATACAGAAATATCAGAATTATAAATGATATTAGGAAGTATTTCAGGGTAGCAAGAACAGAATGAATACTTTGAATTTAAATTATTAAAGGGGGGACCACAAAAAAGAAATGTCATTTAACATGGATTATTTCTATCTATATATCTTTCTATCATCTCTCTCTCTCTCTCTCTCTCTCTCTCTCTCTCTCTCATCTATTTGGTGATTTCACAATTTTATATGTTATACTGTGCTCACCACAAGTGTAGCTACCATCTGTCTTCTTATATCGCTATTAAAGTATCATGGACTCTATTCCTTAGCCTCTGCCTTTTTTTCCCATGACTTACTTATTCCATACCTGGAGGCCTATATCTCCCATTAGCCTTCACACATTTTGCCCAACCCTCCCTACCCCTTCCCTTTGGCAACTGTCAGTTTATTCTCTGTATTTATAGATCTGATCCTGTTTTTTGTTTGTTTATTCATTTTTTAGATTCCATTTATGAGTGGAATTATATGGTATTTGTCTTTCTCAGTCTGAATTGTTTCATTAAACATAACACCCTCTAGTCCTTCCAAATTATCAGAAATGGCACTATCTCATCCTTTTTTATGGATGAGTAATAATCTATTATATACACACAAGCATGGACACACATTTTCCTTATCCATTCATATCCATTTCCATATCCATTCATAAGCAACTGAGGTTGCTTCCATGTCTTGGCTATTGTAAATAATGCTGTAATAAGCATAGGGGAGCATATATTTTTTTAAATTAGCAAATATCTTTCCTTTGGGTAAATACCCAATAGTAGAATTGTTGGATCATATAATATTTCTATTTTTAAACTTTTTGAGGAGCCTCCATACTCTTCCACAGGGGCTGTACCAATTTACATTCCCACCAACAGTGCACAAGGATTCCACATCCTCACCAACACTTGTTTCTTGTTTTTTTTTTTTATTTTAGCCATTTTAACAGGGGTGAGGTGGTATCTCACTGTGGTTTTGATTTGTATTTCCCTGATGATTAGAGATGTTGAGTATCTTTTCACGCTGTTGGCCATCTGTATCATCTTCAGAAAAATGTCTATTCAAGTCCTCTGTCCATTTCTTAATCAGATTGTTTTTTGATGTTGAGTTGTATAAGTTCTTTATAAATTTTGGATATTAACCCCTTATCAGATATATCATTTGCAACTATCTTCTCCCATTCAACAGGTTGTCTTTTTGTTTTGTTGATGGTTTCCTTTGCTGTGCAAAAGCTTTTTATTTTGATGTAGTACCAATAGTTTAGTTTTGCTTTTGTTTCCCTTGCCATAGGAGATATATGTAGAAATGATATATCTAGATATATCTAGATGTTGATATAGCTGATGTCAGAAAAATTATCCCCTAGGATTTTTATGGTTTCAAGTCTCACATTTATGTCTTTAATCCATTTTGAGTCTATTTTTGTGTGTGATGTTAGAAAGTTGCCCAGTTTCATTTTTTATATGTAGCTGTGTTGTTTTCCCAGCACCATTTATTGAAAAGACTGTCTTTTTCCCATTGTATGTTCTTGCCTCCTTTGTCATAGATTAATTGACCATATGTTTGTGGGTTTATTTCTGAGGTCTCTATTTTGTTCCATTGATCTATCTGTCTATTTTCCTGTAAGCACTATGCTGTTTTGATTACTATAGCTTTTTCATATATCTTGAAATCTGGTACTGTGGTACCTCCAGCTTTGTTCTTCTTTCTCAGGATTGCTTTGGCTATTTGGGGTCTTGTGTGGTTCCATACAAATTTTAGGATTATTTGTTTTAGTTTTGTGAAAAGTGCCATTGGAATTTTGAAAGGGATTGCATTGAATCTCTACATTACTTTGAGTAATAATTCTTCCAATCCATGAGCATGGAATATCTTCCAATTTATTTGCATCACCTTCAATTTCTTTCACCAGGATTTTATAGTTTTCAGAGTACAGTTCTTGTATCTCTTTGGTTAAGATTAGTCCTAGGTATTTTGTTCTTTTTGATGTAATTGTAAATGGTGTCATTTTTTAAATTTCTCTTTCTGTGACTTTGCTGTTAGTGTACAGAAATGCACCAATTTCTCAGTATTCATTTTGTATACTGCCACTTTCCTGATTTTTTTTATTATTTCTAGTATTTTTTTTTGGTGTGGATGACTTTTTAAAGCTAACACAGAACAAACCAGGAAGATTATTTTTATATTAGTCCAGAAAACAGCCATATACATGTTAAATTATCACTCTGTATTAATAATATATTAATACATATATATTTTTAAATATATATAATATTAAAAATGAAAATTATGGTGTATTGGTTACTAAGTGCTCATCTCTGTATTAAAAGTTTAAAATATATCAGTTAAATCTCAAAAGATCTATGTGAGATAGGTATTATTTTCCTGGCATTAGAGCTGAGGAAACTGACCCTTAACAAATCTTAGTTATATGCCTTAAATTACACAGGTTATAGGTGATAGATCCAGGATTCAAACCAGATCATCTGACTCCAGGGTTATTTCTTAACCTTGTCTCCATGCAATCTGTTCTAAAGGGTAGAACTTGCTAATAAGATCTAAACTGTATATAATATAATCTAAATATTTGGGTAATGAATGAATAAATATTTTGACATTCTCATCTTTAAAGGGCTCATAGTCTCATGAGTGTTGTAAGAAACTAAACCAAAAAAGCTAATAATTTTGATACTGCAGCAGAGAGTGTTAACTGTGATCATGGGGTTTGGAATCATAACAAAATTGGCACTCAATACTGGTAGAGGTGTGAGACTGTTAGGGATGGCTTCAGAGAAGTGGTTGATTTTTATGTGATGCAATATTGAAAGGAGAGGATGAGATATAAAGATTAGAGGCTAAATCTGTGCCAAGGAAGAAACACATGATGCACTCAGGAGAGTATAAACAGATCTTTATGGCTGGAAATTGAGAAGGGAGAAATTATGAGAGGTGAGTGAGTAAAAGCATATAGTATCTCAAGATGATATGCCTCTTAGTGTATGGCAAGAAGTTTGAATTTGATCTTGAGAGTGACAAAGGGTCACTTAAGGATGTTAAGTTTAAAGGTGATACAGGCATCCCCTGCTTTTTCAAAGTTTGCATTATGCCACCTTGCTTTTATGAAAGAATTGCATTAGTTCCTGTTTTTGCTAACCAAAAGAAATCTTGGGAGGATTTTTGCTTTTAGGAAAAAAACTGAAAAACAAAAACAGCATTCAGCATTGGCTTTGCAGCAAGCCTATGGCAGCGAGAGTGGCACCGCCAAGCTCATTCTCTGGGAACTACACTCAGTGGCTCAGCATTATCCCACTATAGCTTTGAACTGTGTCTGTGAGCATCTGTTCTTTATCTCGATTTATTTTGTGCATCTGTTAGCAAAAAAGATGTGTCCTAAGGTATCAGAAAAGCCTAAAAGGGTTATTTTTGGGGTGTCTGGGAATACTTAAAAAATTTCTCATATAACTTAATGATGACTGCTTCTTCATTATATTACCATCTCAGCTTATAGACGGTTTCTTAGGAAGATTCTACTTGTGAATAATGGGGAAAACTGTTGTTATAGTGTATTTTATGATCATTTTATAGACAGTATAGAAAACAAATTAGAAAGAAACAAAATGGAGGGTAGGAAGATGATTTAAGGATATTGGAAAATCACAGGAAATCAGGGCCTCAACTAAGACAATAGCGATGTATAGTAGCTATTTACCTGCTGAATACTAAAAAAGGTATATAATTAGTAGGACATATGATTTAGACAGATTAGGATAAAGACACTTTAAAGAAAGACTTGCAAGTTTCTGGCATGGATGACTAGTTTTTTTCAAAGCAGGGAATAGATTTGAGATAAAGACAAGAGGAAGAGATAAAGAACAAGGAGTTCTATTTATGAAATAATTCAATTCCGGGTATCAGGGAGATTTCCAAAATGAGGATTTGTAATAGGCAACTAATTGTTACAGGAGAAAAGTTACATAGGATCATCAGAATAGAAATCAGTGACATATGGAAGGTTGTCAAGCAGTAGGTCTAATAAAGATCATCCAAAGAATGTTACAAAGAAGGGATAAATGGGATAAGAGTATCTGGGAATGGAACTGAGAAAGGGGGGGTGGTCAAGACAGAAGGAATATGAAAAAAGGTTGATTTCAGACAAAAAAGAAGTTTCAAAAGGAAAGAAGTGGTCAATACATCAAAGATGATTAGTCAAATAAAGACTGGGTTATATTTATTGTATTTGTCAAGTAGATCATCACTGGTGACATTACAAGAAAGATTTTTCAAGTGGGAACACAGAGCCAAATTCCACAAAGTAGAGGTGTGAAAGTCTAAATATACAGATGTCATTAAAGGTAAGATAATTTGACTTCATAAGCACACAAAAAAGTCACAAAAACACAATAAACAAAGTGAAAAAGCAAGTATGTATGGAAAAAATATTAATATATTTTTAAAAAACAGCCAATTGATAATAATTAAACACACCATTTGCAAAGTATACAAAGACTATGAGCAAACAGTTCTTTGTAAAGAAGATACAAATTGCCAACAAACACATGAACCTAACTAGAGGTAAGGGAAATGTAAATTAAATATTGATTAAAAGTCTTTTTAATGAAAACCAAACAGATTGAAAACAATAAAAAGAATGTTGCCTAGAGCTTAGAAAGCATCTGAGTCCTCTGATAATCCTGGCAGAAGGATAAATTGCAATGGCATTTTTGGAATAATATCCCTTAACATTTAAAATGTATGTCCTTTTTTCAGTCCAGCCACCCCATTTTGGGATTCTACCAATAGAAATCAAACAATACATATGGTATTATGATCAAGAATGTATATTCAGCATTATTCATTTGGAATGGTATAGGACACAATCTGCTAATTAATAGAGGGGTGATTGAATGAATTATTGTATGTTCATGTAATAGATTTGCTCTGACCAATAGAACTTTCTTCAATGATGGAAAAGTTATATAACTGCACCATCCAATACGGTAGTTACCAAATATATTTGGATATTTTGAGCAACTGAAATGTGACTAAGAAATCTTATTTTAATTTTTTTCAATGTTTATTTATTTTTGAGAGACTAAGTGGGAATGGGGGAGGGGCAGAGAGAGAGGAAGACTTCAGGCTTCAGTCTCTGAGCTGTCGGCACAGAGCCCAACGTGGGATTTGGGCTGTGAGATCATGACCTGAGCTGAAGTCAGACCTTAACTAACTGAGCCACTCAGGTGCCCCAAGAAACTTAATTTTAAATTATATTTAATTTTGAATTAATAAAAATTTAAATTTAAATAGCTATTTGTGGCTAGTAGTATTGGGGATGGCATAACTATAGAATATCAGTTAGCTTCAAAAAGTGAGTTACATCTACATATTTTTACCTAGAGAATTATCCAGTTTAAAAATATAGCTCCTGGGGCGCCTGGTGGCTCAGTTGGTTAAGTGTCTGACTCCTGATTTCAGCTCAGGTCATGATGTCACGGTTTGTGAGTCCAAGCCTCGTGTTGGGCTCTGCACTGATAACGCAGAGCCTGCTTGGGTTTCTTTTTTTCTCTCCCTCTCTCTGTCCCTCCCTAGCTCATGAGAGCTCTGTCTCTCTCTCCCAAAATAAACATTAAAAAAATTAAAAATAAAAATATAATTCCTAAAATGTGATAATTTGATCTCACTTTGTTGTTGTTGTAAAAATCAAATGAAAACTTCCAACTGATACTTGTGTGTATTTATGAAATCTAAGAAGAATGTAAAAAGATGAATTCAAACCTTTAACAACTTTGGCCTGTGAGTTTTGAGCAAAGGTGTCAAGTGTTACCTCTAGGCCACTGCATTTAATTACTAATTTGAAACTTGCCAAACTGTTTCCTCTGTCATGTCAACTTACAAGTTTCAAGATACTGACTTCTCCATCAGTCTGGAACCCGAAGTGAGAAAATGCATGAGGAATTGCAATGTGGGTGAGAAATAAAGCTTTTTAATCTTAAGCCATTTGGAGTGTACATTTATTTGTTATGGCAGTTACTAGAACTGTGTAATACATGTTACATTGTAGAGACTTACTGCATATGCTAAGAATTGGTGAAAAATGTGTAACAATTTAGAATTACTAACAAATGTATAAAAAGTGGCCAATAGAAGAATTAAAATGAACAGAACTTATACAGGAAAGTAGGTAAGACTATCATAAGCAAAGGTCCTCATTTTTCATAGCACAAAGACATCTATGTATTTCAGAGCTGATAAATCAACAAATTAAGACAAAACCACATTATCTGGAATTGGATACAGTAACCATAACAAGATTTAAATTCAGAAGTGATTGAAAGAGTTTACCTATTAGAAGTGGGACTGGGTATGAGAAGGATGAAAGCTTGCTTTTTATTTTTTCTTTTCTGAAGGGTACATGTATTGTTTTCATAAATAAAAAGAATATAGGCATGGCCAGATATGTTTCTCCAGCCTCTCCTTCCTTCTCCAGTCCCTCTTGGATTTGTCCACAAGGTTCTCCATCTGTACACTCAAGTCCTGATCACTGTCTTACTATCTAGTGGAGGCAAAGAACACATGACCCACTTAGACCTGTGAGGGATGGCGCGGCATTAAAGCTGCACCTCTGAATGTGCTCCCCAGATCATCTTGCTCTAAAGACACATGTGTTCAGGTAACAAGGGGACAATTCCAGGCTGCCTGGGTTGCCTGTGTCTACCAATAGGTGTGTTTCCTGAATGACTACGTGAGGTCCTAATCTGTGAGACTAGGCATCAGTCTTCTCCAATTTTGCCGAATAGTCTTTACCTAACATATGGTTATCCTGCTATTCTTCTCAGGATCTCTGCCACTCTGCCCTGGTGTGGCTCTTCTTCCTCCTCAGACTTGGATCCCTATCCCATATCTCCGCCAAGGGCAGGGTATACAGCCGTGTAGAGATTCATGAATGGCAGTCTTCCTGACTCCTACATTATAACTGACACCTGAAATTTCCACCATTGTGCTCTTTTAAAAAAATTTTTTTTTAAATTTATTTTTGAGACAGAGAGAGAGCACGAGTGGGGGAGGGGCAGAGAGAGAGGGAGACACAGAATCTGAAACAGGCTCCAGGCTCTGAGCTTTCAGCACAGAACCCGAGGGCTCGAACCCATGAACTGTGAGATCATGACCTGAGCAGAAGTTGGACGCTTAACCGACTGAGCCACCCAGACGCCCCATCCACCATTGCACTCTTTAACTAAATGAATGCCATCTCAGCCTAGTGCTGACTAAATCTAGAATGAAGGTGAAGCTGGGGCATTCTTAGACACTGTACCAAGGTGCCTGGCTGGCTCCTATAGTTTTGTCAACTTTTTCTATTCCTGATGCATAGGTCTCTCTTGGTTCCAGGTTTCTGTGATTGGCATGTATATATTCTTACTGAATCATATATGCCATTATAATGTAAGAATTCTTTGCAAGATTTTGTGTCAATTTTTAATCACACAAGTACTATAAGAGAATGTCTTCTTAGAGTAAAGCAAAAAGGAAGAACAAAATTAACATACTGCATACAAGTCTAAAGTCTGCTTTGATTAAATCTCTTGCTTCTGTCTTTATCTCACCTCTTAAAGTCAGATAGGGCAATGAGTTTAAAGTGTATGACTAAATTATTTTTCTAGAAATCATTATGATATTACTAAGTGTACATGCATGAGTTTATAATGTGTTGATTTCTGTCTCTTCAGGAGCACTAATCATTCAGTTTGTAATATCTAAGTGCCTGATAGATGAAAAGGAGTATTTTATTCCCATGTTGACATTTTTTTCCATCTTTGAAAGTGAGAATGAATTTTATTTAGTTAATAACCACTTTATATCTTTGTCATTTTTCTATTAGTATGTTTATGTTTTTATTTATTTTAAAACCTCTTGATTTTAAAATTTTGATTAACTTTTGCTTGTACATGGGGAGATAGTTTTTCCAGGACAAACTTCAACTTCTACTTTTATATAATCTTTATAATTCAAAATGCAGCCCAGTTAATCACCCTCTCTTTAAGAAATTTCCTTTCTAGTTTGGAAAGGCTTTTCTTAGTTTCACTAGTAGATACACTACATTAATTCTGAAGCATATTATGGGTCGACTTATCACACTATTGTATAAAGTAAAATAGGCAGGTATTAAAGTTGCATTAAAATAAAACTCTCGAGTTCTCTGAAGTGGGATGGTAATCAAAGGAAGGTATTGATTAGAAAAGAAAAGAAAATTAAAATTTTCTCACACATTAAGTGTTACTACTATCTGTAGCTCAACTTTTCTTTCATGCTCAAATACACATTTATAAGGCAAAAGAGCTCAAAAAGAGTAGGAATAAACATTTGTCTTTTTAATCTGAGGTCACCGTGCAGCAGGCTGTATAGAAGACCGAATAAAACATTATAGTTTCATGTTTTGAATTACTTTTTGGCCAGATGTAGACCTTTCTATTTTGTATAAAAGGACTCAATGATCTTACTACTCTCCCCTTCTTGAACTGTTGGCTGGTAAAATCTCTGCATCGTAGAATCGGCACTGGTACCTCCACAGGGCAGGAGCAGAGAGGCCAGCCCTGTGTCTGCAGGCAGGAGCTAGTTACTTAGGGAAGAAAATTTGCCTTTCTTGCGGGATTGCCTGCAGTGGATTCTTCCAGAGGAAGTGTGCTTTTAGACAGAGGCATAGAAGCAGTCTCTTAGAAAAGAAAGAGTGTGGGAGGTGTTACTTGAATTGGTCATTCTGAACTCTAAGAAGGGACTCAGGCCTGAGGGAATCCGATGAAATGCATTTGTTTGCAAATTTTAAATAGCTCTCAAGCAGCTTTTTTCCCCTGATAAATACGATTTTAAGAAATATTCTCCTGGAAGCCTCAGTTTTGAAAACATTTCCTCTGGGGATACAAACAAGAGAAAGGTATTGCCTCTATATATTGCTTCTTTTCTCCCTCCCTCTCCTCTTTCCTTCCTTTCTCTGCAGGGTAATGTTATGAAATCTTGGGTGTTAAATTCTCTATCGCCATAATTAAGAGGAAAATAATTATGAAGTAAAAGAACACCCTGTTAGCTTAACAACAGTCGTCTACTTCGGAAGGTGCTTACCCCAAATCACCTTTCAGTTTCTGGGGTTAAATGTTTACCAGGTGCTGTTAGGTGTGGCTTTTTAGCTGCATGTTTTTGCGGATTTGGAGAGCCTGCAATTTCTTGTGCTCACTTGACCTTGATAAGAGACTGAGGGGATTTTAGGGCCAATGGTGAATTCTACTTTTACTCTTTTACTTAGTTCTAACCACATTACTAGCTTTAGGAGATTTAGATACCTTGCTTTGTAAACCTAACTTCTGCTAATATTCGATTATGAAAGTTTTTTTAAGCAATTTTGTTTACTTTGAAATACACATTACAATGTGTCTCTTATAATTTTCTCTCAAATTAAATTCTCTCAATGTTTCAAAGAACCATATTTTTATCTGGCATGTTCTTGGCCTAATGATAGAAGAAATAAGTTTATTGCTTACATAATCATGTGAATCAGACATGGAAAATACATATTAAATTATCTAATTCATCCTTCTGCCAATTCTGGATTATTCCCTTAAGTCCATTGGTCTATTTTTTAGACTCGTTACATGATTCACTAATATAATTTAAGTAACATTTCTTGTTTTCCTTATTTATTTGTGAATTGATACAGATACCTTCTTCCAGTGAGGGCATCCTTTGTTAATATTTGCTGAGGATATAAAGAAAATATTAATATTGCCTTGCATTTTCCTAGTTATTCTCCATGTGTATACATAATTTTTAAAATCTGTACTATCAGACACATACTGTTATATCTATTTTGAAATAAAATTATGTTCAGAGAAATTACATAACTTCTTCACAATGGTATAGCTAGTAACTTATCCAACGTGGAATAAGTTCCATGATTTTAAAACTCAAAATGATAAACACTTGATGGAAAAATGTATTGAGAAAAGAATTAAAAAGTGAAGGATATTAAACCCTACTCAGATTAGCAAGCTATCAAACATACTGGAAGTTTGGAAGAATATAAAACTCCTATCACTTTTTCCTTTCCTTATTTATCCTTTTTACTCTTTTTGAGTTTGGACAAATGCATAGAATTATGTAACCACAACTACCGTCAAAATACAGAACAATTCCGTCTTTCTCCAAATGTTCCTCATGTTCCTCATGCTGTGTCTTATCCCATTCTTAACTGCTGCGAAACTTTGATCTGTCCTATGTCACTATACTTTTGTGTTTACTAGAATGTCATATAAATGGAGCCATCACATATGTAGCCTTTTGAGTCTAGCTTCTTTGACTGGGAATAATACATTTGAAATTCATGCTTCTGTGGAGTGTCTAACAGTTTGTTCTTTTTTATTGTCAGGTAGGATTGACTGTGTGGATGGACCACAGCAGGGTCATCAATTTCCCAACTGAGGGTCCTATGATTTGTTCCCAGTGATTGGTAATTACAAATCAGACTGCTATAATATTCATGTACGTGTTCTTGTGTGAATCCAGGTTTTTATTCAATTATGTAACTACCTAAGAGTGGGATTGCTGGGTCGGATGGTCAGTATATGTTTAGCTTCATATAGAACTGCCAAACTGATTTCCAATAGTGACTTTACTATTCTGCATTTCCACCAGCAATATATGAAATTTCCAAGTTGTTCTGAATCCTTCAGTTTTCCTTTTCTTTCTTTCTTTCTTTTTTTCTTTCTTTCTTTTTCTTTCTTTCTTTCTTTCTTTCTTTCTTTCTTTCTTTCTTTCTTTCCATCTATCTGTCTGCCATTGTAATAGATATATAGTGGTATCTCTTTATGGTTTTAATTTGAATTTCTTTAATGAATAAGGATGTTAAGCAACTTTTCATGTACTTATTCACCATCAGTATAATTTCTTTGGTGATGTGTCTTCCAGATTTTTTGCACATTTCATTTTATTGAGCTATTGCAGTTTGTTTTCTTAGTACTGAATTTGAGAGTTCTTTATGAATTCTAGATACAAAAACAAAAATTTGATCAGATGTGTGATTTGCATATAGTTTTTCCCAGCTTGTGACTTGTTTTTTCTATTCTCTTAAGTAACTTCTGGAAAACAAAAGTTTTAATTTTTTATGAAGTTGAATTTAAAACTTTTCAAAAATTTTGCTGATCATGATTTTCATGTCATGTGTAAGATCTCTGCCTAACTCAAGGTCACAAGAGATATTCTCCTTTGTTTCCTTCTAAAAGTTTTAAAGTTGTATGCTTCACATTTAGGCCTAAGATCCATTTTGAGCATATTTTTCTATAACGCATGAGGTATGAACTATTGGTTGAGTTTTTGTTTTGCATATGGGTGTCCAACATTTTCAACACAATTTCTTGAAGAGACTACCTTTTCTTCACTTAATTGCTTTTGCGCATTTCTTAAAAGCCAATACATGATATATTCTGTGGTTTTGGCATAGGCATATGGCAATATTATAGCCAACATAAGGGAAGAGTTTACTGTGACTTTTCAACAAAAACTATTCTTCACTGATAGATAGAAACATATAATTGGAACCTTGTTATTACACTGGATGTCTTTTGCTTCACCTGGGATATCTGGAAACACACCAATCAGAATTTATTATGTTGCAATTTAGATAACTTCCATCAGTCTGGAAATTTATATAATTTGCTGAAGGTCAAGATTTTAGTACAAGTCTGTCTGACTACTTAAAGCTCTTAAATATGATGCTAAATTGGAACTAAGTAGATTGTTTTTTTTTATTTTTCTATGCTTCACAATGTGTTGGAACAAAATTCTTGTTTATTTTTTCATTCATTATGCTAAAGATTGTTTCTTGAAGAAAGATTACTGGAAGTGGCATAGTAAAAACATTTCAAGATTCTAGATACAAATTGCCATTTTTTTCTAAATAAATTGTAGCAATTTACACTGTTTTTAAGATCTGAGTTTTCTCATAACATTATCAAATATTATTGTTAAATATATTAAATGATATATAGTTATGTAAAATATATTATATTTTAAAATGCAGTTTTTAGATTATTAGAGAGTTTGAATTTTCTATGTATTCATTATTGTTTTTAGAAAAACCCCTCATCTTTTCATTTGTCTATTAAACATTTTTAATACTAGGTTTTATTTATTTACTTGCCTGAGATTTACATCTATTAAAAACATTTGGTCTATCTTATATCTATAAATACTTTTCTTAGTTTTCACTTTTCTTTCTTAATTTGTAAACATTTCAGAGTTCATGTAGCCACATATATTGGTATTTCTCTTTCTGATATGTGCTTCATAAGATTGCAGAATACCATCCAGTTTTCATTAATGTTCACTTTCTTAGCTTACCTATGGCTTATCTAGGACTTTGTTTTTGATAGCTAGCTTAATGTTCCATTTATGATTGGATGCCATGAAGAATCAAAATTATTTTTATAACTGATTAATAGTTTATGAATTATTAGTAAGAATGCAATAAATTTATGCATATTTTTTGTTTATCATATTTATATGATAGGCTAACTAGATACTTTTACAACAACATATTAACTATAATTGACCATCTTGTATTTTTCTTGTTGAAATACTGATACATTTCTTTTTAATTATTTATTTAAATTTGAGTTAGTTAACATACAGTGTAGTATTGATTTCAGGAGTAGAACCCAATGTTTCATCACTTACATATAAAACACCCAGTGCTCATCCCAACAAGTGCCCTCCTAATGCCTATCACCAGTTTAGCCCATCTTCCCACCTACCTCCCCTCCAGCAACCCTCAGTTTGTTCTCTGTATTTAAGAGTCTCTTATGGTTTGCCTCCCTGTCTTTTTTCATCCTAATTTTCCTCCCCTTCCCCTATGTTCATCTGTTGTGTTTCTTAAATTCCACATATGAGTGAAATCATATGATATTTATCTTTCTCTGCCTGACTTATTTTGCTTAGCATAATACACTCTAGTTCCATCTATGTTGTTGCAAATGGCAATATTTCATTCTTTATATTGCTGAATAGTATTCCATTGTATATATATATCACATCTTCTTTCTTCTTTTATAGTTTATTGTCAAGTTAGTTTCCATATAACACCCAGTGCTAATCCCCACAAGGGCCCTCCTCCATGCCCATCACCCCCTTCCCATCTCCCCCTCCCCCATCAGCCCTCAGTTTGTTCTCAGTATTCAAGAGTCTCTCATGATTTGCCTCCCTCCCTCTCCCTGACTATTTTTCCTCCTTCCCCTCCCCCATGGTCCTCTGTTAAGTTTCTCCTGTTCCACTTATGAGTGAAAACATATGGTATCTGTCCTTCTCTGCCTGACTTGTTTCACTTAGCAGGACACCCTCGAGTTCCATCCATGTTGCCACAAATGGCCAGATTTCATTCTTTCTCATTGCCATGTAGTATTCCATTGTATAGATAAACCACATCTTCTTTATCCATTCATCAGTTGATGGACATTTAGTCTCTTTCCGTGATTTGGCTATTGTTGAAAATGTTGCTATGAACATTGGGGTACATGTGCCCCTATGCATCAGCACTCCTGTATCCCTTGGGTAAATTCCTAGCAGTGCTATTGCTGGGTCATAGGGGAGTTCTATGGTTAATTTTTTGAGGAACCTCCACACTGTTTTCCAGAGGGGCTGCACCAGTTTACATTCCCACCAACAGTGTAGGAGGGTGCCCGTTTCTCCACATCAGGCACTCCTCTGCTTTGGGTCACTACAGATTAGTTTCACCTGTTCCAGAATTTCATATAAATGGAGTAACATAGTAGGATGAACGCTTTTATTCCTGCCTTCTCTCATTCAATGTGTTTCTTGACTTTCACCTGGTTGTATATATTAGAAGTTTGTTCCATTATATGAACATACCACAATTTGTTCAACAATTCACTTTATGATAAGCACTTGGGTTGTTTCCATTTTGAAGTGATTATAAATAAAACTATTAAACATTTATGTGCAAGACTTTGTGTGGATGTATGTTTTCATTCCTTTGCGTAAATACATTAAAGTGGAATTACTGGATTATGTGGTAACTAAACATTTAACTTTACAAGAAACTTGCTAAATGTTTCCAAAAGGGCCATACCATCTTACATTGCTGCCAGCAAAATGCAAGAATTCTATTTGTTCCATTTGCTCAACACAATAGTTTGTTTTCTGTTACTTTTTAAAAGTTCAGTCATTCTAGGGGTGCCTGGGTGGCTCAGTCAGTTAAGCATCCAACTTCTACTCAGGTCATGATCTCACAGTTCATGAGCTCAAGCCCCACATCAGGCCCTGTGCTGACCACTCAGAGCCTGGAGCCTGCTTTGGATTCTGTGTCTCCCTCTCTCTCTGTTCCTCTCCCACTCACACTCTGTCTGTCTCTCTCTCAAAAATAAATAAACATAAAAAAATAAAAATAAAATAAAATTTCAGTCATTCTACTAAGTATATAATGGTGTCTCATTATGATTTAATTTGAATTCCCTGGCGATTAGTTATATTGAGCAACTTTTCATATGTTTACTGCCCATTCACATATATTCTTTTTCGAAGCATCTATTCAAATATTTTGCCAGTTTTTATTGGGATGTTTTGGTCTTATCCTTTTAAGAGTTATTTATAAATTCTAGATACAAATTCTCTGTCAAATATATGGATTGTACATATTTTCTCCCAGCAGAGCCTGGAGCCTGCTTCAGATTCTGTGCCCCCATCTCTCCTTGCCCCTCCCCCACTCACTCTCTGTCTCTCTTTCTCTCAAAAATAAAGAAACATTAAAAAAAATTCGAAGTAAGAAAACAAAAGAAAATGGAATCCATATTGGAATCCATATTTTCTTTATTCTTTTTTCTCTTCATAGATGAGAGAGAAACTGGAAAACACTGTTAAAAGATAAATGAGATCCTCCAAATAACTTATGTAGATAATTCACCTCAAGGAGCTGGAGCTTTGTTCACCAATAATTAAGTCACTGGAGGCTGCATATAGTGAAGTGAGGTCCTTCAGGGAAGTATGATATATAAATGTAGTATGATTAAGGAGAAAAATAACCATTTTAAAGTAGAGAAAGCTGACAAACACTACGTTAGGTGATCAAGGCTAACATCAATAGTGATAACTCATGTTGATAATATGCACCCTTGATACGATATGATGAAAATGACACTTTATCTCTTTCTCCAAATATTTCATAGCCCCAGACTAATTCTGGGAAAAACATCAGATGAATTCCAATAGAAGAAAATTCTACAAAATATATAATCAGTACTCCTTAAAATTGTCAAGGTCATCAAAGCAAGGGAAGTGTAAGAACCTGTCATAGACAAGACGAGCCTATGGAGACCAGATGACCAAATGTAATGTATCCTGAATGTCATCCAGGAACAGAAAAAGAAATTTAGGTAAGACTAAGGAAATCTAGTAAACTGTGGACTTTATTAATAAGAAAATATTGATATTGGTTCATTAGTTGTGACAAATGGACTACACTGATATCAATGTTAATAACAAAGGAAAGTGGATGTGGAGTATATGAGAACTCTATTATATTTATAATTGTTCTGTAAATCTAAAACTATAAAATAAAATGATTTTAAGTAAACATATATAGCATCAATTTATGTAAACAGATAAGAGTCTCATAGTATCAGACATATATCTGGATAAAAAGTAGGCTCCCAATAAATGATTGTTAATTGATTTCAATTCAGTGAAACAAATACTTGCCTGTGTGTCAAAAGTCCTATATGATAGGAGATGTCACATGCAGAGCTCTTTTATCTAAGAAGGTAAGGTGACTGCTTAAAGTACAGGCTAATTCTCTAGGCTTTTAAATTCCAACAGAGAACCTGATTACATTTCCATTGCTTTTATAGGCGCACTACTGAATCTTCTTGGAAACAGATTTTTTTTTTCAGAGTCAAACAGGAAATTAAAACAGGAAAACTTTCTGATTTAGGGTTTAAACATTTATTATGTTTCACAACAGGTGACAGAGCTATTGTTATCTACTCACTACCTAGTCACCACTTTCTCTTTAACACTAGAGTTTGGCTCCTTATCAAGGTTAACTTCTCCTGATCTATGACATTGATGCTACAAGTTTGCACACAACACTATTCATCATAATGTCTGTAATCTATTCATGTCGATTCAAAAGAGTATCCTTGTTTACATTAAATTTTTATAACAAATGGTTGAAGTGTTTTTCAGGATATTGCAAAAAGTGGCATGAAGTTTTACAAATTAAATTTTTCTCTGCTTAAGATAATTATGTTTTACAATGGCTAAGTCTGACCATTATCCCTCTGCAATGACATTCAGTGATGGTGTTAATGGTTAGCCAAATTAAAAACAAGAAATTTAATTTGCTTTTTCCAGATCAAAAGAATAAAAGTGAAGTAGATTTTATGGTTTAATGTTTATTAAATTATTATGGAATATTCAATTAATATTTAATATATAAATATTAAATGAATGCATTCAATGACTTAATATAAAATTTACACATAAAACTAAACACCATTCCCTTATACATAGCATTTTTTCTATTTTTTGTAGCTCTACATTTATTGCTAAAATAAATGTACTTTATTTAACTTGAATTTAGAATGAAATACAATGTGTATCTAACATTGTTTGCATAGTCTGTATAATTTATGATCCTTTTGGAACATTTTAAGTGTAGTAGCTGTAGCAACTCAGCCTCAGGAAAAATATTAGTTAGCAAACAGCTGTGAGAAAAGTTTACAATGAAGCAAGAAAATATACTGATTTCAAACATAAATGGTTATACTTACATAAAAATATTTTTCCTGGCAATGGACTGGTCATACATATAAAAATTAACATAAGTACATATTAATAAAATGGGGATCATATGACATTCAATAAGTCTGAATATTTATGAGGCCAGTTTAATAAAAACAGGAGTTGTTATACTTGTTTTCTTAGTGAGAGCTAGACCACTAACTAGCACGGGTACAATTAACGTCAGGATTTTAGCTATTGGGTTGATAGCTGTTACCAGGCAAAGATAGCAAACACTTATTATCTGATACATTTTATGGTGCTGAGTTCCCTCAGTTGTAAACTTCACAGAGTAGCTAAATCCATGTGATAAAGTATAGAGGTGCTTTAATGATGGCCATCCAAGGTAACTGAATGAGCCCAGATAAGGCTAATGAAGTAGCTCTGGGTGAGATTGGAACCCTACTTCATTTTTAGAAGTATACCCACACACACACACACACACACACACACATACACACACGCACGCACAAATGTATTGTATATATCTTTTAAAGCCATAAACATTTTTACTTAGTTATTTGCAGTCTTATTCCCCATACGCATTGATTCTCTTTTCCTTCTCATTGAAAGACATCATTCAAAAGTACTTTTCAAGAGGTCTTTGTGTGTTAAACTTCCAACCTCTTATAGGACACCAGAATATCCTTACTGTACACACATTTATTTCAATGTTACAGCTCTCTTTCTTACTGTTGAGAAATGTGATATGCAGTCGATTCTTATTCTTTTATGAGTCATCTGCTCTTGTCCTCTAGGAGCTTTTATACCTTCCTCTTTGCTCTCATTGGTCATTGAATTCAACTATAGTCTATCCAGGTCTATTTTTTTCTTTTATCTCTAACTTAACTGGTGTGGTAGGTTGTTTGTAAAGATGGATAATAATTTCTGCTTTCACATTTGCCTGCTTCTTTTGCAATGTGACTCTAACGTTCCTCGTTTCAGGAAGAACAGTCTACCTTTCCACCCCTAAATCTAGGCTTGGCCATATGACTTATTTTGTTAATAAAATATTTAGCCAACATTATGTAAGCAAAGACTTGAGCAGCACTTGTACATTGTGGCTCTCTCTCTTCTGTAGCTCTTAGAATTCTGAGACCACCATGGAAAATGTGAATGTGGCTGAGATGGCCTATGAGAGAGACCACATGGAGGACAACTGAGGGGTCCTGGTTCATAACCTGCCAAATATGGGAGTGAGGGCATCCAAGACACACCAATTCCATCTGACCAGTGGCTGCAGACCCATGATTGAGTCCAGGATAGATCAGCAACGAAATCACCCAGATGATTCAAACTCAAATTGCCAGCTCTCAGAATTTTGAGCTAATAAATGATCTTTTTGTTTTAAAGCACTAAGTTTTGGGGTGGTTTGTTACATAACAAAGCCTAACTGATGAATTGGCTTTCCCAAAGAATTGCCAGTCCAAAATTTTCCATATTTCTTTAATTCTTGGGAATTCTAAATTATTATTTTTTAACTATTTCTTTACAGTTTATTTTTTAAAACACTTTATGGAGGTATGACTAACATGTAAAAAGTTGTACATATTTAATTTATATAACCCAATGAATTTGGGGATAAGTATACACCTGTGAAATTGTCACCACCATGCAGGCCATAAACATACCCATCACATTCCAAAGTTCTTCCCTCCCATTTATGATGATGATGATGATGATGATGATAATGATGATGAGTGTGTATGCATGGGTGTGTGTGCAGTAGGAACTTAATATAAGCTCTACTTTCTTAGCAAATTTCAAGTGTACAATACAAGGATGTTAACTGCACATACTATGCTATATTGTTGATGTCCAGAATATATCTATCTTGTAAAACTGAACTTTGTACCCTTTGACCATCCCCTCCCCACTTCCCCTTGCCCCCAGCCCCTGCGTGGCAGCTACATACAATGGAATATTATTTAACTGTATAAAAGATGGAACACTTGCCATTTGCAACAACATAAATAGAACTGAAAGACAATATACTAAGTGAAATAAAACAAACACAGAATGACAAATACTATATGATCTTACCTATATATGTGGAATCTCAGTTTATTTTTTATCTCCATCTGAAATTGCTTTTATATGAATTTTTGATACTTCACTTTTTCATCTCTATTTACAATTCTATTATATTTTCTATCACTTTATTCTTTTCTGAAATTTTTCTTTCTCTTTTTTCTTTTTTGATATCTCAATCTGATTTCTATGTGGATAATTATTCCTCAGCTGACTTATCCCTTTATTAAATTGTTTATTTTTATCAACCACTTTATTTTTCATATTTTGAATTTCTGCTTGATTCTTTACCATTGCATCTTACTTTGTGTTGTGTATTTCCTATGCATGTTTTTATTTGCCTAGTTAGATCGTTCTTATTTTGTCTTTATTTTATTCTGTTTTTAGTCTCCAATTCTACTGAGTTTTCTTGTATGTATATTTTTAACAGGAAGTGTCAATCCAATGTATATATGTACTTCACCATGATGAAAAAAATTCAAAGGAGTTTTTATGTAAGAAATAGACTAATGTTAAAATAGGAAAACCAGTGTTTATTAACACTCTCTGCCTTTAATCTTTAGGGATTCCTTCAAATGTGACTCTGGTGTGATTATTATGTCCTGACCACAAAGTCAGAATACAACCCCCTTGGCAAAAGTGAGAGTTTCTTCCTGAAGGGACTGGGGATTTCCACAGCCAGTTGTCAATCTTGGAAAAAATGATTAAAACTTGGAAAACAAATGTTAAATGTAGTAGGGAGAAAATATTCCTCCTTTCTGAAGTGAGGATCAGTTTAGTAAGAATATGACAGAAACCCATGCGATGATTGGTACAGAGCTAGTCTTGACTACAGCGGGCAGCCTTTTGTTTTAGGAATAGCTCTCCAATCTCCACATAAAAACAATCATGACAGGACTGTTCATAGCATGGTTCTGCCTCACACAGGGGTAAACTTGTGACTCAGCTGCCTAATCAGGGACATGGAGCTTGAATCAGGGATAGCCAAATCATCCAATTCAGGCTGATCACTTTTACATAGTTATCATTAAAGAGATACATGTGTACCTAATCTAAGAGTGTTGTAATTCTGGTGACTTTACAGCAAATATGAAGTGTGGGGAAGCTTGCCTGAGAATTAACCCAGAAGAAAACAGGTAAAAGAAAAACAAAGGGAAGAAGGAAAGAAAAAATAATTAAAAATATTATTACAGCATTCTGATTCATTTAGGCCTTGAAACTGAAAGTTTGTTGGTTTGCTTGTTTGGTTTTGGCTTAACCAAGTTAGAGTTGGGCTTTCCTCACTGCAACTAAAAGGATAAAATAATCATGGTTAGCCCAAGAAATGGTACCAAAGTGAAGTGCATATAAAATTATGAAGTGGCTATGGGGCACCTAGGTGGCTCAGTCAGTTGAGCATCTGACTCTTGATTTCATCTCAGGTCATGATCTCAAGGTTTGTGAGATCCAGCCCCATGTCAGGCTCTGCACTGACAGTGTGGAATCTGCTCGGGATTCTTTCTCCCTCCCTCTCTCCCACACAAGCATGTGCTCACTCTCTCTCTCTCTCTCTCTCTCAAAAATAAATAAACCTAAAAATAATGAACTTTCTCACTTCCTATCTCTTAGGATGACTACTAGAAAAGAAAAGAGAATGTGTTGGTGAGAATGTGGAGAAACTGGAACCCTGTACATTGCTGGCGAGACTATAAAATGGTACAGCTGTTGTGGAAAATGGTATGGTGGTTCCTCAATTAAAAATAGAAGTACCATATGATCCAGCAATTCCAGTTCTGGTTGTATATAAAAAAGAATTGCAAACAGATTTCTTAACAGCTATTTGTTCTCCCATGTTCATAGCAGCAGTATTTGCAATAGCCAAGAGGTAGAAGCAGTCTAAATGTCCATTGACAGGTGAACAGTTATTAAAATGTGGTATGTGGAATATTATTCAGTCTTAAAAGGAAAAAAAAATTCTGGCACATGGTACAATGTGGATGAACCTTGACAACATTATGGTAAATGAAATAATCCAGTCACAAAAAGGCAAATATTGTAAGATTCCACTTCTCTTAAATTAAATTCAAAGAATTTAAATTAGTTTAAAGTAATTAATTTAAAAAACCAGGAAGTAGAATGGTGGTTGCTAACGACTTAAAAGAGAGGGAAATAGTGAGCTATTGCTTAGTTGGCATAGAGTTCCAGTTTTGACAGATGAAAAGTTCTGGAGATTAGGTACATAACAATGTTATTATACTTAACACTACTGAACTGCACACTTATAAAGCTTCAATGGTAAGAGGAAACTTACCATCTTTTATGAACATTTTTTATGCTTTGGATCTCAAGTGCTTTTTAAAATTCTTCTCACGTTTGGAGAATTTCTTACATCTCAGTCCATGCAAGGTACTCATTTTCCCAGTTTCCCTTGTAGCCAGATATAGGCATAGGACTTGCCTATGACATTCAAAATCACCCTTGCAAATCTTCGATTCAGATGCAGTGAGAAGAAGGTGGCATCACACAGGATTTGCTCCAGCAACGGTGGGAGCAGACACATCATCCAGTGTCTTCTGACGAAGCAGCACTGACGGGGAGAGTGTCAGTGGGATGCTTCTGCAATGTGTGCCTGGAGCCAGCAATGGAGTCTCTAAGGGGGCAGCCCTATAGTATAATACAAGTGTTGTTCCCAGCTAGGTTGTATCCAAGTCTGAATCTGTCTCTGTAAGTTATTTTGGGAGCTACCTAATATCTTTAATAAATTATTTTTCTGCTTAAATTAGCTATATGCCCTTTACTAGGCTCTTAACAATAGAGTCTGAGGCAAAAGCCAATGTGTTAATTTTTTTATTTGTACCCATATGAAATCAGTATGATTGAAAGTGTTTCATCTTATTGAAAAAGAGAACAACAACAATAGCAACAACAAAAAAATACTGAACTGGCTGAGTTCATGTGGGATAAACAGTAATGAATATAGGAAAAATTTGAAATCCTTGTTAGAGCAGTTAAGAAACTGCCTCTGGGGCATTGGGTTTCAATGTATCTAACAAAGCTGGAGCTTAAAAAAAAATTCAAGAGGCGCCTGGGTGGCTCAGTTGGTTGAGCCTCTGACCTCAGTTCACGTCATGATCTAATGGTTCTTAAGTTCAAGCCCTGCATTAGGGTCTTGGCTGTCAGCACTGAGCCTGCTTTGGATCCTCCATCCCCCTCTCTGTCTGCCCTCCCCGCTTGTTTTCTCTTTCTTTCTCTCAAAATAAATAAACTTAAAACTTTTTCCAGTTATTTGAGGGTATTGGTTATTTTTTATAATTCTCTGTTAAGTCCTACAGGAAAATGACATATTTTCAACTTTTCAAGAATGTCCCATTAGATTAGGATTAACATCCATATCCCTACATGATCTGATCTTTGTTACATGTATCACCACCTAAAACTATATCTTTAATATATATTTTCCCTTATCTTTATTTTTGGTTTCTCTGGAATATAAAGTCCATTTTGCATGCTAATGGTCTTATCCTCTGAGACAAACCAGTTCTGATAGACTAGGTTCTCAACTAATGTGTGGAATTAATATTACATTTCAATAAATATAATAAGCAAATTGATACACCTTCAACTGGGCTCTTTATTAGTACATGGATCTGATTTTTAAGAAACTAAATACTACAGTTCCAGGTTAACAATGACTCTACATTGACATTTACAGTTTTTTTTTTTAATTTCCTTAACTATTCTTGGAGGTAGTTATTATTTTCTCCTTTTATAGATAAGGAAAATACAATCCAAAGTTTAAGAATCCTATCTAACATCACCCAGTTAAAAACTCCTGGAGCACTGATATGAGGTCTGTCTGACTACAAACTTTCAAAATATCATTTTGTTTTTGTGAAAGTTTGAATTTAGTATGTAATTAGTAACATCACTATTTTATACCTCAATTTCCCCATCCTCAAGAATGATTGTTTCCCTCTATTGACATTGGATTCAAAATAAAAAAAATTGCAAGAGAGTACCACTTATAAAAATAGCATTCAACTAAACATATAATAATTCTTGATGCTTTTACTGCATAAAACTCTGACTTCTTCTTTTTCTTTGTCTCTCTGAATTCCACATAGTCATTTATCCTCCTTACTTCTTCAATTCCATTTAAGGTAAAGTCTAAACTGCAACTTTTTCTTACTAATAAAATAATATTCAGTAAAAAATACCCAATCATCATTATTTTCAGAACTCTTAGGGATCTGCCAGTGCAGAATTCAGCAGGTTCCTCCTAAACATTTCCCAAATGTCTCCAGCTGTGCTTCTCAGAATCAGGCCAGACAATGGCTAGACAGAGAGTCACATCAAAGTGGCATCTTATGGACAAAGAGATCTCCCTCCTCCAGAAGTCCCTAACAGAGGGTCCGTGAGGATGAGATCATCCCTGCGAATATTGTTTGCCTTGCTTTTCTCTTTATTTTCTTAACCAGGAGAGTGTTTGTCCATGAAATGGTCTGGCAAGGCCTTTTATCCCAGAGTATTTCTTAAACTAATAGTCCCAATGTCAAGTGTAGGAAGAAAAGTAATCATTTTTAACACAAAATATTCTTTATTATGAGTTATCAAATTGCTTTTTCATTTTGAGATTTCCAATGTTTTATTTTTATCCCTATTTGTATTTTGGTCCAAGTATGATACTATCTGTGAAAAACTTAGCGACTTTTTTTTTTTTAATCAAAAGTAAAATACTGTTTCGAGTTGAATGGGTGCCTCAATTCTCTGAAAAGCTCTTACACAACCTTACACCTACTTGTTTCTCTTGTTGAAAAGTAAATGATTTCATTAGGGAACACCCTAGAAATGAGAATCAACAGTGGATATGTTTTCCTAAGTATTACCTGTTTCAATCTGAACATAATTGTTCTCCATAAAAGTACATTTGGAATTTTTAGTTCCAAAATAACTGGACTGAAATTAGGAAAAAGCGATCCATCCCATTCTGTCCTTTTTTCCCCATCCGACTCTCCCTGCAAAGCAACTAGGCTCTATGCCTAAGAAAATAGTAACACGCTCACAAGCTGTAAAGGGTAAAAAAAATTACTACTCAAAATGTAATTCATTGCCAACCACAATTCACTACTTGAACAACCCGCTACTGACTCATCTAATTTTACTCTCACATTCATAAGAACATTTTACAAAAGCCTAAAAGCTCTTGAACAGATTCTATATAAGATTGCTACTTGCAATTAGCTCATGCACTAGGCTTTTGCCTGTGTGACTTTGTACATGCTGCTCTTTTTAACTGCAACACCCTTATTTACCTGGTTAAATCTATTGGGCCTTAAACTCTCAGCTCAGATGCATCTTGCCCAGGAAACTTTCCTTGCCTGTTCTTTACCCTGGTCACTCCTGGTAGAGGACTCCTTGTTGCTCCCAGCTGGTTGTTACACTAACATCCATTATGCACATTTTAGTTCCTAGTTCATCAATCTCCTATAGTGGGTTGTGGGCTCTCTGAGGGTAATTGCTGTTTGGGGTCATATGTAATCAACCCCTAAGACAGTGTCTAACACATTTTGCGGTCAATACATTTTTGCTGCATGAGTAAATTAATGCAGTAATGGAGTAATTATTTACTCCAGATGAAGTATTCATTTCTGGTTGACTCTCCATCGTCCATTCCCTACCATCTACCCCACGGTAACTCTCCTCATGCCAACAGAGAACTAACCCCTCCTACATGTTCAGTCATGTGACTTTGTGGAAAATGATCCATGGCTCCTTCAAGGAAAGGGTTAAAACAATGTGCATTCTACCTCTAGCCAGAGGGACTGCTTCAGGGATGTGCATGTGATCTAATCTGAGCTGGTGAGAGTCTGCAGCATTTTGAGGGGAGGGGATGCCCTTTTCTTTTACAGAAACTATTGAAAGAAGGCGTTCTGTTCTGATGCACATGATCACAGAAAAATGACTACAACTTCAAGAGCTGCTAGTGACCATCTTGTGATGAAAACAGAACATCCCTGACAGTAGAATGTACGAGGAAGCAGAATCAGGAAATTGCAAGAGAAACCATATCCTACTCACATAAAGTTAGATAGTCCCTGGGCTATTCAGTTAGGAGAGTCAATATTATTTTTTAAAGTTGTTTGAATTAAGTTTTCTGTTCCTGCAACATAATTAGCTCTTTTTACTTAAATGGCTCAATTTTTCAACCATTTAAGTCTCATTTGATAAAATATTTCATCATCTGCTTCTCCCCTACGGGCATAGTAAGAGCAGAGTGGAAACAACATGGGTTTTGAATTCAGATAAACAAATGTTTTCATTTAAGTTCTATCTTTTATTATCCGTGGACACTGGGCAAGGCATTTTACCCTCTGGGCCTCATTTTCCTCAACCATACCTACCTTAAAACTCATTGGAGGATTTAATGAGATAAACATATTTAACTTCATGTCTATGAGTTAGAAGTTCATAAGATAATTTATCTTTTTGTTTCTTTCTTGTAACTCTCACTAACTTTAATTGCCTCATGGGAATTCTGACATCTTGAACTCCTGAAGTATAAACACCCTTTTCATTCTACATCTACCAGCTACCATATAAAACCCCCTTGATGTCATCAGTGTTCAGAACAGCCTCTCATACTACTTATATCTTCACATCCCAGTTTTGCCATCATTGTAAATGCCAAGTCATCAACTTTCTCAAGTTCAAATCCACATTTTACATTCATTCTTCTTGATCACATGCCTATGCTTAATTCCACTTGCACTTACTAAGCATCTATTATATGCCAGGTTTAGAGAGACATGGCTGAGCAAGACATGGGCTCCTGTCCTCAAGATCCTTACATCTAGAAAAAGAGACAGATTCTCTAAATTAGATAAATTCAATAGACAGTAAAAACAATGAGAGCAAGAGATATATGCATGGGTGACATAGGTGCACCCTGAAAAAGAAACTAGTGTGGAAGCAGACAGTCGAATCAGGAGGCAATTATAATAAACTAAGGGAGAGATGACTGTGGTTGACTCAAGATGGTGCCAGTGAAGGAGGTGAGAAATTAACAGATATGGATATATTTTGAAATTTGAGGCAAGAACTTGTGCTGATGGACTAAATGGAGAGTGTGAGAGAATAAGAGGTATCAAAGATAGCTCCCAACTTTAGGGGAAAAGCAATTTCAAGAACATAATTATATTAAGTTTGATGGGGAAGTATGTGGAACAGAAGCTCTGTGGAGATATACAAAAGGTAATAAATACATACATACACACATATATACATAGATAAATATGGATTATACATATAAAGATCTACATACATACTGGAGTTAATAGTAAAGACATAGGTAAAAATATACATTTGAAAGCTATTTGCATATGGAAGGTATTTAAAGCTTTTGCGATTGAGTAAGGCTATCAAAGAATCAACTGCAGATAGAAAATAAAAGAGATCCAAAGACTAAGACCTGGATTCTACTGTTAAAAGGTTGGATATATAAATATAAATGCAAAGAAAAGAACTGAAATTATATGCAACAAAATTTTAACACTGATAAGGGAAAGTTTTATTTTCTTTCTCTTCATTTGTTAATTTTTTGATAGTGAAAAAGTATTCTTATATAATCAAGGCTATTACAAATTAAATAAAAACTTGCTAATCATACACAAATTTTACAGGTAAGAAGACAAATTAGTTGGTTACGGAATTTTAAGTTTTGTGTCTTTTATGTAATTCCAGATTCTAAGCTGTTTTGTGAGAGAGATGGTTACCTATTCTCTAGATCTTCCTCATCCTCACCAGACTTGTATGTCAGCTCTCTCCCAGTCCATTTTTCTAGGATCAATTTGGAAATGCTCCTGGTATTACTTGAACAGAGCCAGTCCCAAACCCCAAGGCTCTGTCATCTGTTACCTTGATGGAATAATTGGGGTTCTACTCTACACTGAGGACTAATCTCTTCATGCCCTATTAGATAAGTACACTTCTGCCTTGTTCTTTAATCTTATAGACCTCCTTACCCTCATCACCTAGAATTAGGATGCACCTCCAAGGTGCTTTATTCCCAAAATAAAACAAGTAGTTAGATTATGAAGAAAAACTATTATTTTCTTTAACCAAATGAACGGTTCTTAAATACTTTTTATTTTGACAAAACAATGTTTGCCTTTGTAGTTTTCCTAAAATCACGTGGCTGAGTTATAAAGATAAAGGTCAAAAAAGATAAAAATTAGAGGTATATAAAACAAAAAAATATGTTATTACATATTAATATGTAATAACATTGCTAAATACTGCTACAATAGTTTTTCTTTCAATCTTTACTATAAGATGGTTTGAAGATTTAGCCAACATTGTCATTCACAGTAAAAATACTTAATGGACAGACTTATCTTGAAAGCATGTAAAATATACTTACATAAAACCAAAATTGTTTATTACTCTTGTATTCAGTGAAACATCCTGAAGGTACTCCCTGTTCCCAAGTAATAGACCTATTTTTTGAGGTCTATTACTCTCCACAACAAGTGGAGACCACTTACATTGTATATGAAGAACAGGTATTTTATCCACTACATTTTGGAGTAGGTGTTCTCCTGGAACATAGACTTTTAAATGCTATTAGGTGACTCTTCCTTAGTTTGATGCTTGCTTTTCCCCAAAATTATTAACTTTATTTACATGACATAGCAGTCATGGCATATAGAGTTAAAATGATAGCCATTTCTGCATATTGCTTTCAAACTGAAACATAAAATAAATACTATTGATTACGTGGGACCAAATGCTTTACAGCAGCTGATAAAGAACATAATTTTCTTGGGTTTTGACAGTTGGCAGTTGAGCATCTTCTTTCATTTTAATTTCTCAAAAAAATGGCACTTCTGATAGAAATTAAAAACTATGGGGTGATGGTATAAATGCAGAACAATTGATCACCACTATTGATTCCATCCACTCCTGCAAATTTTTAAGTGCTTGATGAAGCATCCATTACTCTGAAACTTTCTGAATGCCTACTGCAAGAAAGTTGATTTTCTACTCTTTTAATAGATGTAAATATCTTATGAAAGTGAACATCATTCATTCATTTGTTAAAGAGAACTTTACTGAAAAAGTCATTCTTCAG
The DNA here is from genome assembly GCA_028646485.1 of Cryptoprocta ferox. Taxonomy (NCBI): domain Eukaryota; kingdom Metazoa; phylum Chordata; class Mammalia; order Carnivora; family Eupleridae; genus Cryptoprocta; species Cryptoprocta ferox. Next base: position 75,075,017 of record CM053577.1, read on the forward strand.
AGAAGTGAGATGGTCAAGTCCACTCGAGAGAGATGGATTCAAGCAGAGAAACCACCATGGCCAGAGCAGTGGGACTGGTGTTTGTCTGGAGAGTTTGAGCAACTCTAAGGCGAGGAGTGTGGCTACAACAGAGTCAACAGAGGCATAGGTAGCAAATATTGGAGCAAAGAGGTACCTGGAGGTGGCCTTTTGGACCTTGAGAAAATCCTGGGCTTACTCTGAGTGAATCAGGAAAATAGGGGAGAATTCGGAGCAGGGGCATTGCATGATGCGGCCCTTGTGTTAAACTTTTAAAGGATCACTCGGCTGATATGTGGAGAAAAGACTGAAGGGAAACAATAATGAAAGCCAGTGAGGAGACTGCCTCCATGATCCCGGGGAGAAATGGTGGTAGCAGAAGAAGGGGTGAGAGCAGTCACTTTCTGAATACATTCTGAATAAATACTACCAGGATTTGTTGATGGATTGCATATGGGGATTAAAATAAAACTAGGGAAAAAGAATCACTCCAAGATTTACATCAGTGCCCCCCTCTATTTCTCAGGCCTTCGTCTTTGGAATGGGAGTTACACTATCAGCTTCCCTGGTTCTCAGGCCTTTGGACTTGAACTGAATCACACCACCAGCTTTCTGGGCTCTCCAGTTTGTAGACATCAGATTATGTGACTTCTCGGCCTCCATAACTGCATGAGCCAATTTCTATAATTAATCTCTTCATATAATATGTAATCTCCTAAAATATATTGGTTCTGTTTCTCTAGAGAACCTTGGTTAAGACAGTACTAAAAGTCATGGGACTAAATGAGCTCACCAGAGAAAGGAATGCAGGTAGAGAATGTGATCTCTGAGAAGCAACCAGGTTAAGATGCCAGCCAAAGGTATTAGCCAAAAGAACTGAAAACAAGTGATCAGTGGGGATGAGTGGGAAACCAGAAGAGTGTATGTCATTGTTATTACCATCTGCATCAACAACATCACCATCAGCATTAATCAAACATATAGGTGTCATTCGTGAACGATTCCAACTAACTACCTTACAAAGGAGGTACTATTATAATCTATAAAAGGTATATATTATAACTTTTTTGCATCAATTACATTTGTGAAAACTTAGCAAATATAATTTAAAGAATGCCAACTGTGTGCACCACATTGTCCTAGACTTATCCTCTTATTCATTTCATTATTATCAAGCCACGTGTTTAAATACAGTTTATTAAAAGCAGATCTTTGCTTATCATGGATAATTTAACCCAGAAATAGAATTATAGAGGCAAACTTCCCAGCTTCTATAACTGATCTGGGGGTCTCTAAAAATTTACTCAGTGGCTACAACTCAGACATTTTTCATTAACTTCATTCTGTTTAAAGAATTATTTAATTTCTTCAAAGCTAACAATCACTCAGAAAAGTATAAAAAAATTTATATGGTAAGCAAATCTCTGCTCTCAAATAATAATTAAGCAACATTCAAGGAGATAAAATAGAAATATCCCCGGTCCTCTGGGTTATCCCTGGGCCAGTTCAGAAAAGTTCATCCTCAGTGGATTATTTTCTTCCAGACTGGAGTCACCCTTTCCAGTGGTTGAGTAACTAACATTCTATTACCCTCAACACTCCTTTATCTGAAAAATATCTGAAGAGATTTTTCTGAAGTTTTGACCGTTCGCTTGCCAACCCATTATTCTATTTTAGAAGTCCCTAAGTACAACATTTATAACACTGCCTTACAACCTTATCATACTTGAATAAGTGATTCAAGTGATTTATGTGTTCCACAGAAAGCGGCGGCAGGCTCACGCCTGGATGGAACACAAGGAGCTGAGGTGCTGATCAACAGTATCAAGGCTGGTAGCCCAGCAAGCCTGCGGACTTGGTCTGCCTGAGTCAACAGCAGCATGGCTGACAACACATTTATGGCTACATGTAAAAAAATTAACTAGAATTCAAGGACACACATTAATAAACAGTGACCTAGAGATGTTGGGTATATGCCTGGAATCAAGAATCGGGTTTGTATCACACAGGATCATAAAATATATATACCATCCAATCAGTCCCTCAGTATCTGCTTTCTTAAAGGGTGAGTGCCAAGATTAAAATGACACTCTAGAATATCAGAAAACTTCTTCCAGCTTCAACTTTCTTCCCCTACATTTATCCATTTAATAATAGATAATAAAGTGGAATAATTTCTTGCCTTCCTTCTACTTAAAAGAAATTCTTAGAAACAGTGAAATTTCATAAGCATACAACAGAAAAGTCAAGGGTGAAAAAAGCAATACCACCTGAAATGCTTGGTAAATGTTTGAAATAAGTCATCCAAGGGGCACATGGATTAGCTCAGTTGGTTAAGCATAGGACTCTTGGTTTCAGCTCAGGTTATGATCTCAGAGTTCGTGGGATCAAGCCCCATGTCGGGCTTTGTCCTGGGTGTGGAACCTGCCTGGGGTTTTCTCTTTCCCCCTCTCTCTACCCCTACCCTCCTCAAAATAAATTAAAATAAAATAAAATAAAATAAAATAAAATTTCATCAAAGATATTAAGCATTAAAAAAGTGAATACCAGAAATATGATCTGTAAAAGAAAATAACTGATAAATTGGACTTCGTTAAAGTTAAAAAACTCTTTGTGACAGACACTGTTAAGAGAATGAAAAGGCAAGCCACAGACTGAGAGAAATCTTTGTAAAACATATCTGAAGAGTAACTGGTATGCAAACCACACAAAGAGCTCTTAAGGCTCAATAATAAAAAAAAATTAAAAATGAATAAAAGAGCTGGACAGGAACCCACTAAAAAAGGTATACAGATAGTGGAATACTACATGGCAATGAGAAAGAATGAAATCTGGCCATTAGTGGCAACGTGGATGGAACTCGAGGGTGTCATGCTGAGTGAAATAAGTCAGGCAGAGAAGGACAGATACCATATGTTTTCACTCATAAGTGTAACAGAAGAAACTTAACAGAGGACCATGGGGGAGGGGAAGGGGGGGAAATAGTTAGGGAGAGGGAAGGAGGCAAATCATGAGAGACTCTTGAATACCGAAAACAAACTGAGGGCTGAAGGGGGAGGGGGAGAGGGGAAGGGGGGTGATGGGCATGGAGGAGGACAATTGTGGGGATGAGCACTGGGTGTTTGAGGGAAACCAACTTGACAATAAACTATAATAAAAAAATTTTAAAAAGTTTAAACAAGGTATACAGATGGCAGAAAAGCATATGAAAATACGTTCAACATCATATGTTATTAAGGAATTAAAAATTAAAATAATGTAACACCACTACACACTTATTAGAATGCCTAAGATCCCGACAATGACGACATCAAATGCTGATGAGGTTATGGAAAAATAGGAATTGTCATCATTGCTGGTAGGAATGCAAATGGTACAGCCACTTTGGAAGACAGTTTGGCAGTTTCTTCCAAAACTAAGCCTACTCTTACCATGCAATCTATCAGTTTTGCTTTTTGGAATCAAAAACTGCCATATAAACATCTACACAGGAATTTTTATAGCAGCTTTATTCATAATTGCCCAAACTTGAAAGGAACCAGGATGCCCTTTAGTAAGTGAATGGATGAACAAACTATGGGACATCTAGACAATGGATGGAATATTATTCAGTATAAAAATAAATGGAATATTATTCAGTATAAAAATAAATAAGCTGTCAAGCCATGAAAAAATATGGAGGAATCTTAAATGTATATTTAAATGAAAAAAAAAAGCCAATCTAAGAAGGCAACATGCAGTATGACTCTAATTATATAATTTTCTGGAAGACACAAAACTATGGAGATAGTAAAAAGATTAGTGCTCACTGGGGATATGAGCAAAGGGTAGGAAAGAAGGGATGAATAGGCTAAGCACAGAAGATTTTTTTAGGACAGTATAATTATTCGCTATGATACTGCCATAGTGGATATATGTCATTATACATGTATCAAAACCCATATATATACAACACAAAGAGTGAATCCTAACATAAATTATAGACTTTAGTTAATAATAATGTGCCACTCAGCTCACCAATTGTCACAAATATTCCACACTATTGCAACATGTTAATAATAGAGGAAATTGGGGGACAAGCAGGAAGTGATATATAGGAATGTCTGCTTTGAGATCAATATTTCTGTAAAGCCGAAACTACTAAAATTTTTATAACATGAAAAAATGACCAGGATTCTGTACATGTTCATAAAGACAAATACATTCAGACTAGCATCATTTCTGTTTTGTTTTGTTTTCTTTCGAATACTTGTTTAGAATACTTTGGAATAGTTTGTTTAGAATACTTGTGTTACTAAGAGACAAATTAAAAAGCAAAATAAGGGATAAATAAATAATGAGCTTAATCTGACACCCATTAAGATGCAAAAATGAATACTTGGGATGATCTCCATCATATTTGTTTTATGTGCTTTGTGGGACTAAATACATATTGGTCAATATATTCATCTTAAATTAATTATCCATGTTGTTTTTCAAAAAACAGAAATAAATTAACAGAAGCGAAGATATTATTCATAAGACAAAGTTGCCAATATTAGCAGCTATCTGTTACTCTGAAATCATTAAAAAAATTTTTTTAATGTTTATTTATTTTTGAGGGAGATCCAGAGCACGAGCAGGGGTGGGACCAAGAGAGAAGGAGACAGAATCCAAAGCAGGCTCCATGCTGTAAGCACAAAGCCCTGTCAGCTCAAAGCTAGTGGGACTCAAACCTATGAGCCACGAGATCATGACCTGAGCTGAAGTCGAATGTTCAACCGACTGAGCCACCCAGATGCCCCTGTTTCTCAGAAACCATTTAGGTAGTTATAATTTATAGTCATAATATGAGAATTTTAAAAGCAGTTGGCTTCTGAAATTTATTCATATAGCAAAAATTTAAAACCTCTAAAAATCTTTTCATAGTGTTGATCTCATTCCAGATTTTACACTACGTTTAAGACAACTATAACTCTAATGGTGAAGATAGTTCACTGATATTTCCAAAAGTTACTGTTTATCATTTAATGACAAAGGCAAAGCCTTGGGCGTCTTTTGATCATCACTGGAATGAAGCAAAGTAAATCAATATAATATAATCTTAATACCTATACTCAAAGTAAGTGGGAAATGGGAAAACAGCTCATAAAAAAAATCACAAAGAGAATTTATAAACCACATCTCAAAATTCCATGTTCTTTTCACCCATTGGAACAGGGAAATAAAATTGTTATAAGTATTAGCATTTTGGTTTTAAATTTTGCTTTTAGGTAAGGACTATGAACATCTTTCCTAAGTTTCTCCTTTTTAGTGTCCCTCTTCAAAATGCTTTGCATTTTTTTCTGGCTTTCCAGTTGGTTTAGTCTCATCCTAGCCCAATGTTTCAAAGTTGATCAATGCTAGAAAAGTGACCCCTCTCCTTAGGTGATTATATGGAACCTGCCTACCCCATTGGTTTTGAGTAAGTTGCTTTCTTCTGACGATACCCAGATGACACAATAAAAATTAGCTCATCTCTTTTTTCACCTTTTCCTTAAAGGCTCTGGTTTGCACACTGCTACAAGTATTTCACCTTAATGGGAAAAAGTTCAAACATATCTTGCTTCATTCCACTTATTATGAGAATATAGAGCTCTCTTAGAATATTTATCTTTGGCTTATACCCCCCAACTTTCAGTGCTGGGTTGTCAAAATTAACTATAGTTCATTTTAAAATAAATTAGCAAGAATTCAAATCTACCCCTATATAACCTCTTGTACAATAGTTTCATTACTCATTCTCTTAAACTTCCTGGCAATGCCAGAAAAAGAATCAGTGGTACTAATTGTCTTACTACTCATAAGATTTGAGGAAATTGAAGCATTATTTCAAAAATCTAGACATATCCATGGGTTTGTGTTATATATGAAAATACCCTCTTTAATGAACATCAAAACAGAAAATCCATTTGGAATACCTGGTTTATAGTCAAAAATATCAAGTCATTAAAGTGTGCAGTCAGGAATAAGTTTACTGAGTCTGAATCTGAAGATCAGAATTTAGAAGAATCCTTGCGGAAATCAAAGAACAAGATCAAGAATCTGGGGGAGCAGTGCTCTTTATAGCAGAAGTCAGATAATCAACAAATGAGTCCTGGAAGAGGGTGGAAGACATGCTAAGATTTCTCAAAGATCAGAAATGGAGGAAGAATACCTGGAAATTTCTCTATTCTTAATGATGTCTTCTCATCTCCTTATCCAGGAATTATAAGTTAAACTCAGAAAACCAGTCCAACAACTTTTACAAAGGAATCTGATTTCATCAAAAATTCATAAGAGGTTACTGGCACATTAACCCTAGTTCTTGCAACTGTCATTCAATGTCATGTTATGTCTACATGGCTATAGTTATGGACTCTTTAACAAAAGGAAGGAAGGAAGGAAGGAAGGAAGGAAGGAAGGAAGGAAGGAAGAAAAGAAGGAAGGAAAAAAGAAAGGAGGTAGGTAGGAAGGATGGATAGAAGAAAAGAAGGATGGATGGAAGGAAGGAAGGAAAGAAGGAAGGAAGTAAAGAAAGAAGGAATGAGGGAGCCTAGAAAGTTTGACGCTATTTTGGGGGTATGCTAACAAGAATCCCTGAAATTTTGCATAGTAATGAACAAAATTTATGAGTGTAACATATGTTTTCCAGTACTAAAAACAACTACAAATCAGTAATAAAGTCAGAATTTAACCTTAAGTTATTGAGAATATATTTTTTTGATAGAATTTGCTCACTAAATTTGCATATTTACTTGACAGACCATAGACCACAATTTCCATTATAGAGTTCAAGTTATCTGTGTATTGAACATCTCCAATGTACTAATAGAAGAAAATAAAAGAAAGAAGAGGAGATAAGCACTAGAAAAAAACGAAACCCATAGTGTGATAAATGCTACAAGTACAGTATTTAAATAAATATAAGTATAGATAATACTATATTCTTACTAGGAAGAAATTCAACAGATCTTGTTTAAATGGTTTTAGTGATTGTTGGCTGAATTAGTCTAGCAATATTAAGTCTTCCTAAAACAAGTCCTAAATTTAGATTATTCATCCTAATCTATGTATTTAGAGTATTTGGAAAAATTAAATTAGAAAGATTCATCTTACATATTGTCTTTGGCTACATTCAAGCTACCATAGCAAAGTTGAATAGTTGCAATGGAGATTGTGTGTCCCAAAAAGCCTAAAATATTTACTACCTGGTTCTTTATAAAGAGTTCGAAGACCTCTGTCCTAAACTAACAAATTCAACCTTAAAAAATAAACAGTACAATGACATAAAAGCAAGTGGGATATGTTACTTTACAATTTGCAATTTTCATACTGTAAGTATAGGACATCCATGACACATGTATTAACTGTCAGAGTGATATTTGAGTCTTAGGGTATGAGAAAACTGGAGACTCTGAATCCAGATGCAGGTAGGGTCCCCTTTTTTATAGTCTTAGATCCCATCTGTTCTGCTCTTCTCTAAGAATCAACTTTTGAGTCAAATATGAATCAGTAACTTAAATCCAGCTCTACATTCTAAATAGCTGCCTTCCTTGTAAAATCAGAAATGTTTATGCCAGTGTTTCAAGGTTTTCCATTCCATACGACACTGGAAATTTCCTAAATCTGAAGCTCCCTCTCTGTAGTGAATCATAATAATAATATGCTCTGAATAATTTGTTTGCTACAATATAGCAATGTGGTAGCCAGGGTCTCAACAATTCCAAAGAATTGAGAAAATATAACTCAAGTCTGAGAGTACCCAGAGGAACAGATATGTTAGCTGCAGCTGTCTTCAAAACAATTGAGAGATATAATTTTGGTTTTGTAAGGTAAGTAAATATGACTAATATACCTTAGAGTCTTGCATAAGATCCTACTTGACACTCACAAGCACCCTCATGGGGTACCGAGAGTGAAATCCTGCCAACCTCTTTGGATATTAGCAAACCTTACTCATAACACAGTTTCACTATTTAGATCTCTTCTGGATCACACCAAAAAGGCATTTCCCCCTGGTTGAGAATTCAAATGAGATTTGTTTTCGTCCATGTGTGGGACTGGATTGAGCCCAGGAACAAAAGTGACTAGGTTAAGAGGCAGATTGCTTGTCCGGCTTTAGATTCCATGGCTACAAAATGATAGCAAATAACTGGAAAGCAGGGAGCGACTAAAGTAACGCCAAATCGATCAGTTCCTTAGTTGATGCCATAAATTATCAGACCTAATAAATCAGAAACAACAACAAGTAGACGCCGAGGGACAATATGACCTACTTTATTGGGTGGGAGTGGAAGTCATAGTAATTTTTATCTCATGTTGCAAAATAATATAAACTAATATTATCTATTAAAGGTATTACAGAATAACTGAGAATGGTAAAATGAACCTTCTTTACTTATCTGTGTTTATCAAGTGCCTATCAATTTAAAGCAGTGAATCAAAACGCACTGGGCTTCAATACCGAATGCTCATCTGTCTGAGCTCTAGTTCCAGCTATGTTTACTCTATCTCCTTCTTCCTTTATTATTTAGCTTTAAGAAAAGCTTCATGAAAGAAGATCCCTGAAGCTTGACAGAGCTGTTATAACACATATTTACACTGTAATTATCACTAAAATAAATTATAGCTATTTTATATTTTAATCTCGTGAATTTACACTAACTTATTATAATGGTATATATACATATAGTAGTATACTCTTTAATTATTATTTTATAGTCAATGATTTATATTGAAAGCTATTTCAGGAAGGTATCAGCATTTAACAGCAGTTTAATATCAGCATTTTATTTTTATATAATTATTTAATGAGTATATAATATTCCATAATATTCAATCCTTTGTTCTCAGATATTTATATTATTTTCTAAATTTTGCTATATAAAGAATGTTGTATTTGCAACATGAATGGACCTTGATAGCTGTATGCTAAGTGAAATAAGTCATATAGAGGATGACAAATACTGTTATCTCATATGAGAAATCTAAACAAAAGAAAAACTCATAGATACAGGTAACAGATTGGTGGTTATCAGTGACTGAGGCAGGGGTTGGAGGTGGTAAAATGATCAAAAGTGGTTAAAAGGTATAAACGTCTAGTTATAAAATAAATTAAGTCCTGAAGATATAATGTACATCATGGTAACTATAGTCGATAATACTGTATTGCATATTTGAAAGTTGCTAGA
>CM053577.1:75084725-75200046 GCA_028646485.1 Cryptoprocta ferox
GATTTTTTAACATATACACATTTCATTTTATTGTGCTTTGCTTTACTAACGTATTTGCAAATATTGTGTTTTTTACAAATTGAAGATTTTTGGTAGTCCTGCTTCGAGTAAGTCTGTCACCACCATTTCTCCAACAGCTTCTGCTCACTTTATGTTTCTGTGTCAACATTTTGATAGTTTTCACAATATTTCAAACTTTTTCATTATTATTATATCTGTTATGTTGATCAGTGGTTTCTTGAGATTAAATCTACACCTGATAAAGATGTTATGAAGTTGAAATAACAATAAAAGATTTAGAATATTATATAAATTTAGTTGATAAATCAGAGACAGAGTTTGAGAAGACTGACTCCAATTTTGAAAGAAGTCCTACTGTGGGTAAAATGCTATCAAGAAATTGTCACAGTCACCCCCATCTTCAGCAACTACCACCCTGATTAGTCAGCACCATCATCATTGAGGCAATGATGTTCAGCAAAAAGATTATTCAGAACGCTCAGATAATGGTTGTCATTTTCTAGCAATAAAATATTTTTAATAGTATGCACATTGCATTTTGAAACATAATGCTATCGCTCATATAATAAAGTACAGCATAGTATAAACATACTTTTATATACACTGGGAAATGAAAATTTTATTTTACTAACTTTACTGTGATATTTGCTATATTGCGGTGGTCTGGAACTAAACCTACAATATCTCTGAGGTGTGCCTGTAATGGTTTTAAGTCTACCGGAAAGATACAAGGGATCCCAACTAAAGATAATTTTTCATAATGGTCTTACAAAGCCATATAATGGAAAGAGCACTGAATTTAGGGGTAGTTTTTTTTTAGGTCAATTATAGTTTAATACTACATCTAAGACCTGGAAAAATCACTTACATTATCTCAACTTTGGTTTTATCTTGCAAAAGATGGTGATAATATTTATTTTACAGATTTGTTGGAGGAGATTAAATGAAATTAAGGTGATTTGAAAATAAATACCATATAAATAACATAAGTTGGATCTTATGTTCTGTTAATAACTCAAAGGTAGTTACTTTTATCCAAGAACCCAGGCATAAAGAGCAATTCATGTAAATAGGGAAAAATATAATGAATAGGCGAGCCTAAGGTTCTCCATCACACCATAGAATGCTGAAAGACTAAAGATATTATAACTGGTCTCTATGGCCATTTGTCATAACAAATAGATATTCTCATAATTGGAGAATTCATCATCTGAAAACATGTCCTTTAAAAATTTTCTATCAAATGATCAAGTTAATTATAAGTTAAAGACAAATAAATGTGAGGGAAAAGCTATTATACAATGACTAGATAAATCACTGATCAGTTTGAACATGTATATAAACAATTATGGGAATTACAGTTCCATGAGAATATAAATGATGTCTTGACAATGTTAAACCGTCAATACAAATGTAAAAATCAAGCTACAAAGGACATAAACTTATGCCACTTTTCCTTAATATCATCAGTTAATTAGTTAAGTAAAAATATAAATAAGGTGTGTTTAAAAACATGATTTAACATTGTTAGAAGTTTTCATGGGCTTTTTCTAACCTTACAAGTATCTTTAAAGCATTAATACATTTTAGTGGTAAAATATTTATGAGAAGTTCAGTATTTCCTTAAATTTTATTTTAGGTTTTTCTTCTGTAAACTTTAATATAAAATACTTTATTTTAGAATATAAAATTAAGTATGATTACATTTTATGAATTTTTAATAAAAAAATACATATCTACTTTACCACTTTCTCTTCTACAAGCTGCAAAAGCTAATTCCTCACTTTTTCAGTCCAATTTCCAGTGAGGAGTGGAATTGTAGTATAGTTATACACTATGAGCTATAAGCAGAAATCTACTGCAGCTGAGAACTACCTAGAAAAAAATTTTTGTTTCCTTTGCAATATAGGAGAAGCACATCTCTGACTAGTACTTCCTTTTTATTCTTGTCTCAAATATAGATGCCTGGAATTGCACCTGGGTGGCTCAGTTGATTAAGAGTCCAACTCTTGGTCTCGGTTCAGGTCATGATCTCACACTTTCATGGGTTTGAGTTCTGCATCAGACCCTGCCCTGGCAGCACGAAGCCTGCTTGGGATTCTCTCCCTCTCTCTGTTCCTCCCCCATTCATGCTGTCTCTGTCTCTCTCAAAATAAATAAAAATAAACTTATATATATATATATATATATATATATATATATATATATATAAAATGGATATATATGTATGGATAGATGTCTGGATGTAAAGTAGACATTTTACCACCATGAGACCAACAAAAAAAGGGGAAGCTGGGAAGGGAGGAGTACTACTAATAATAACACAGTTAAAAGATAGAAAGAGTTTTTATTTCATCACTGAGTTTCTATATCCTTCATCTCTAATTCCTTGTTTTGTGGGAAAAAGTAAACTCTATTCACCTAAACCACTATTGATTTAGTTTTCAGTAATTTGCAGTTGAAAACAATGTTAGTTGATACAATATCCATCCATGTAAAACTATTAGTTTATACACATAAAGAAATATGTAGTATGATGTACTATTAATTATACATTATATCTGAAATTCTGAGTATATTTTCCTTTTCTGTACTTTGATGAATTCCTTACATCTTTCAAAATGAGAGTATATCAGTTTTTTTAAATGATTATTTCTCTAAAGTGTATGAATGCTTTTGAGGCTTGACAAAGTCATCATCACAGAACATAAACAATATTTCATAATATCTGATAAGCAATTAAATAGGAGACAAATTTTAAAACTGTTATTTTGTAGTAAAGAAAACACCTACATCAGACTGACAAAAAACACTGCTCATGCTGAAACCAACTGAGTGAGCAAAATGGCTTTTGTGTTAATTTTAAAAAAGATAAGGCTGAAGTGCTTACGTGACTCAGTCGGTTAAGGATCTGATTCTTGATTTTGCTTCAGGTCATGATCTCATGGTTCCTGAGTTTGAGCCCCACATTGGGCTCTGCACTGACAGCGAGAAGAGATTCTTTCTCTCATACCCTCTCTGCCCCTCCCCCACTTGTACTGTCTTTCTCTCCCTCTCAGAATAAATAAACAAATAAAATAAACAAATAAATAAAATAGATATGGCCAATGCCATCTTTTTCTACACAATTGTTGACCAGTAGTAATGAGTATTTTCAGCAATAATCTTAAACTATAATAACATGGAGATGTGTTTTGCTGACTTTTATAAATTAATTTAGGTTTTCTTTGTAATTTGGTCACAGATACAAATACTTTTGTACTATTTACATGGACAGGTATGATAAAACAAATTGATGGTATAAAACACTCAACTTATTTAAAAGAATATCTGGCATTCAGGAATGTTAGAAATATACATATATTTAATAACAATTGACTATGAATTATCCATAGTATTTATTATGGAAAATCATCTTTTAATTAATAATATGCTTTTAATTTTGCTCACATTAATATGAATGTAATATATTATTCTTTTTCCATAATTTAGAAAGATCCACTTTAGCCTGAATTTATAAGTTTTATAGTAGGTGGCACATTTTTTCAAACTCTGAGCATTTTAAATAGTCATTTAATTCAATCACCACAGACACTCAAATATTTAGCACTGATTTTTAGTTTGGTTATTGTTTTTGCCTCATTATTTAACTCAATATTATACTTCATGTTTAAAAAAAGATAATTTAGTTTTACTGTATATAAAGCAAATTAGTGAAGTAGAAATAACTTAGAAAGTCAGAATACTTCTTTCCCCTGCTTTGCATAAAACACATACTATGCTGTGAGCATCAGCTAATACATGGGAAGTTAATAATTCTCCCTCTTGCATGGATCAAATGAAGTAGAGCAGATTGGTTTTATTAGAACTGTTGCTCAACTTTAGTAAAAATCCCAAACTAAAATAAAGATATTTTATACTACTCAAAATATGTGGCATTTTCACTTTATTTTTTTTCCTTAAAATGTAGTCTCATTAGATTCTTGATCTGATTTTGTCCTTTTTTCCCATTTCAAAGTTGTTTCATGGAATTCCTTCCAGAATTTGATAAAAAAGAGATACAAAAATTTGCCAATATATTATAGAGCAGGGCAAAGCCTCTGATGGACAGCACACATCTGGTTTAGCTGTGGCCTTAAAGCAAAGAGCTTCTGAAGTCCATACATTATTGTTACGTTGTTAGATTCTTTGATAACCCTTCTTGTTTCTTGGTTTGGAAAGGACAGAGTACAAAAACCTAAACAATTAAGAGGAAATTTCGAGGCAGAATAACTACTCTGTGCACATGAAAAGACAAAAAGTGGCAGCATTTTTCCCCCTGAGTCAGGGGCAGGGGGTGGAGATAGGCCAGCATATTTTTCCTCATTATTCCTGCTCATGAGTAAAGCAATGAAAGGAGGGTGTTATTGTTGTTGTTTCATAATCATAAGGACAGAGGCAGGTATGATTATAAATAGAAAAATATATATAATATGTGTATTATATATATAGCTAGATTATTCACTGCAGTTTTGTGAAGAAAAGCAAAATGTATTTTAGAGCAAAGGTATGATTGCATGATATCTTTGGCTGAACACAGCAAAGCACAAAAGAAACCAATTATACCCCATGTTGTGAAATTACTTTAAATTTCTACGTTTTAATCCTTGTTGGTTAAACTCATGATTAACTGTTCACAATGTGTTATTACAAGTCTGCCGGAGCTCCTGGGGTCATTAAATCTCTGTAGAATACCTTACTAGTTAAAAAGTTCTGTGTTTCTTTTCTAATGGATGGTGGGGGTGGGGGAGAAGAAGGATATTGGAAGAGAAAGAGAAAGCATCCTCATCACAGACTCTATATACTGGCATATTTGCCTCCATATATACTCCCTCCCACTGTATATATAACTCCCTCCATATATATAACTTCCCACTGTAGCATTTTCCAGATAATTTTTAAAAAGCATTGATGAATAAGCTATTTAATGAAATTGGCTGAGCCTTTTCAGTGTCCAGAGACCCAATGAGAGGAAGAAAGGGGGAAGACAAACTCACCAGATAACTGAGATGCTAAGACTAAAAGACCCAATGAGGCCTTGAACTTCATCTGGGAACTGTGCCCTGGGAGCTATCCAAGGTGCTAACTAGCCACAGCTTAAACTTTGTTCCAATTCTGATTAGTTTGTCCTTGGGAAGCGGGGGGGGGGGGGGATAAAAATAATAGAGAGAGGTGATAAAAAGAATAGAGAGAGAACCTTGATCTCAAGGTTGTGAATTTGATCCCCATGTGGGGTGTAGAGACCACTAAAAAAAATAATAAACTTTAAAAAAAAGGTAGAAAAACAGAGAAATGTTATTCTACCTACTCTAAGTTCAAGTCTTGACTTTGACTGTTGCAAGTTATGCACACCTGGGAAAGCTATTTCATTTCTCTAAGCCTTAATTTCTTCACCTGGAAATGGACCTAATATCGCTACCTATCTTATAGGATCATAAGATTTTGTAAGGATTAAATTGATTAACATATATAAAGAATTTTACACAATTCCTGGCACAGAATAGGTACTTTATAAGTGTTAACTTATTATTATTCATATAATCAAAATATAATATAACAATTACCCATGTATCTAATCCTATATGTTACATTTTGTTACATTAACCCCAGATTTAATGCTTATTTCTTCTACTAGAATTTTATGCTCCATAGGAACAGAAGGTATGTCTGCTTTTATCCATTATTTCCCCAGTACCTGGTCCAAAATAGGTTTTCAATGCACATGTGCTAAAAATTAATAAATGAAGTAAGGAAATAATAGACTGACCATGAAGGAACGAGAGCCGGGTGCATCACTAAAGCCATGGGGAGTGGGGGGACAGATGTGCATAGTATATTCCCAGCTTAGGAAAAAAATTGGAGCCAAGGAGCAACAAGAAAATGGTCCTGGATTTGTTTCTACCTATTAGAAATTCTTTTGGGGAATTCTTGAAGCATAACATAATATAAACACCTGGGCCAATTTGCATGATAAAATGCTTTGGGAACCAATGCATTTTTCAACTTTATCTTAAGGAAGATTGACCCTACAAAGTCCTCTAAGTTTATAGACTTTACTCCAGTACCACACAGGAAGCATAGCATAAAAACAAGCCACTTGCACCCTCCAAATGTTTATAGTCTCCATCCTAACCTCCGACTGTAAACTATTTTGATTTTAGAATCCAAATCTGCCCCTAGATCCTCCTTCCTCATGGTATGTACCTGATGCCCATCATGGTTCCTGAGCTCCAATGTCTATTTTATGACTATAATTTTCTTTTTTCCCCTACGATTCCTTTCTGAGCCAATCTGAATACACATACCAAATAACCAGTCTTCCTTGGAAAAGACGTCAACACTCTGGACCCAGATACAAGTTAACTGACTCTCATTTGACATGAAATCAATGAAACTCTGAAAAATGTGTGTGAAAAAGAATTGCAGTATACAGGTAGTTGAACTTATAATCATTCCAACCTCACCAAATACCAAAGCAACAAAGAAAGTTTGGTAAGAATGAATTCTTAGAATCTGGCTTTATGTACTACCTAAAAGCTACCTTGATTTTGTACAGTTATATCAATTTCATTGTATCCAAATACCACACTTTAAGAACAATAAAATTCATACTGAAAAATGAAGTCTATTTTATCTTAATAAAAAAGCTTCTTATCCTATGGAGTGAGTCCCAAATGAAGGAATGAGAGAATAATTATTGTATAATTAAGTACACCGAATATAGAATAATGCAATATATTTGGAATGATGGGCAGGATGATATGCTAGATTTGTCTCCTTACAGTCTTTATGATTATGTGAGATTGTATAGGCTGCATAAATGTTTTCCTTTTCTTTTAAATTGCGATCAAATTTATGTTTTCCCTCTTGTAGGACATTAGGCAAAAGAGGCAATAGCTCATTTATCAAAGATGAAGATTCTACTCACAAATAAATGTATACATAGTCATAATTGCAAGCTAATTGATTCTGAAGTCTTGCAGAGACCTCTACTTTCTTACTAATGACTGTAACAACTATGCAGAACTAGAACTGAGAGGCTAAAGAATTTTCCTTTTACATGAAATAATTGCATAGCTATGTTGATTTGCATTTCAGTGGAACGGAAATTTCCACTCCTAGAGAAAGAAGAATTCTCTTTTTTAAGTTTATTTATTTTTGAGAGAGAGAGACAGAGTGTGAGTGGAGCAGAGAGAAAGGGAGGCACAGAATCAGAAGCAGGCTTCAGGCTCTGACCTGTCAGCACAGAGCCTGACGTAGGGCTTGAATTCACGAATGGTGAGATCATGACATGAGCCAAAGTCAGACACTTAAAGGACTGAGACACCCAGGTGTTCCTAAGTTCTTAACTTAAGTTTTTAACAGCTGATTACAGTGGTTGTAGGAGTCAGTAGAAAGAGAAATGTGTAATAAGCTGTCATCAAAGCCATTAACAATAATTTCCAAAGTGTTCATTCAAATAAAGAATCAGTCATATTATAAAGACTAATGTCTTATAAATAGATCATAAATCATAAATAGATCACATATATGTTCTATGAATTGCCTCTGTTTTATCCCCATTTCAAAAAAATTAATATAAAAATAAATATAACATTTCTTAGGTTTTTTTGGAAAACTTTATCCTACTTGTTGCTTTCGTGAGACTTTTAAGAAATGTGCCTTTATCTTAAAATCCATGTGATTATAGATATTCCACCCTTCTCAATAAAGAAGGTAAAGTTAATTGGCATTCAGAGTATTGAGAATTTGAATATTGAATCAATGGTATAAACCAGGGATTGATATGCATTTTAGATTACCTTAAAGAAATCGAATGGCTTTTAGAATATAAAGAAAGATGTCATGATAATACAATTAATGGTATTGGAATATACAGACATTATATCACAAAATTTGAGGATCAGCATAGTACAGGAAAAAAAATGCAGTGAAACAAAGTTTATAGTGCTTACCTAATACAGTGTAGAGAAGGGAACCAGTCAATTAAATTCAATTTCTTGTATTGTGAGTGGTTCGTGCCTCTTATGGGATTGGATTATTAGTTTATCATCGCTTAATTTTATTAGTCATTTAAATCAATCAGACAACTCTTGTTCCAATTTCATGGTATCTGAACAATCTGACTTCCTGAATAGAGATTTCTGAACAGAGATGATAGGCAGAGCAGCCAACATGAGTATCTTGTTCATACTATGTTATAAATCACTGTGAGTTAATATGTAGGCAACCTGCTTAATACATCAGTCCTTATGATGTTCATTATGATGAGTCCCTTAAAGACAGATTCATGACACCGATTTAATCAAGTTTGGGATTCCCCAACGCACTGATAGTTGACACAAAAGCAATGCATAGTTTTTCAGTTTTACCATCACAACGGTATAAGATAAGCAGGCTTTTCTTAGTTGCTGTCAGAACCTCATAACTGCCATCTAAACTCTAAAATGAGAAATGACAAAAAGAGCCTGTTGAAGCAAATCATGGCCATTCTTTCAGACGGGACCTTAAAAGAAAGGGATATGACCTTTGTTACAAAGTCTACTACTGCTAAATTACAAACCACTTTTGATGGCGTAGAACAACAAACATATTATGATCAAAGATTCTGCAGATCAGGAATTGAGAAGGCACAGTAGGAATATTTGTTTCTTTTTCTAGGGCCTCAGTTGGGAAGACTCAAATGGCTGGAGAAACTCCCATGCCTGAGTACTGAAATTATAGGAGGCATCTTCACTGAGATGTTGGGCACTTGGGTCTAAATGATTCAACGAACTGGGGCAACTGGGACCATTGACCAGAGCACCTACATGTGACCCCTCCCTCTGGCTTGGAATTTCCAGACCATGAGTTCACAGAAACAACATCTTCTTATGAGAAAGCATCCAAGAGTGCCCATCCCAAGAGAATCAAAGAAAACAGAATGGCCTTTTCTGCCTTACCTTCAGAAATCATGCAGTTTCACTTCTAGTAAATTTTAGTATTAAACTTATTTATAATAAGTTACTAAGATTACTAAGATTAACCTAGAATTCTCTTTAGTTTTCCCCATAGCATATTTACATGTTATTACCTAATTGTTTATTTTCTAAATTAAATCTATATTAAATGTAAATGTGTTCAATATAATGTCTACATTAGCCTACATTAAAATATAGGCTTAGGGGTGCCTGAGTGGCTCAGTCGGTTAAGCATTCAACTTCGCAGCTCAGGTCATGATCTCAAGGTCCATGAGGTCAAGCCCCACGTCAGGCTCTGTGCCGACAGCTCAGAGCCTGGAGCCTGCTTCGGATACTGTGTCTCCTTCTCTCTCAGCCCCTCCCCCACTTGCACTGTCTCTCTGCCTCCCCCCAAAATTAAGATAATAAAATATAGGCTTCATGAGGACAGAAATTTTGTTGTTGTTGTTTATTCATTAACATATTCTCAACATTTGGCACTACCTTAGCACATCAGGAGTGCTAATAAATCCTTATCAAATAAATTAATGAATGAATTTTTATACTTCTCTTGATAGATATTAAAATAAGCAAAGATATTCAGAAACAATGGACATACTAAATCTTCAAAGCTGGAAGTTATAGTATTGAATTTGAAATTTGTGATTATCTAAAAATGATTCATAGAAGACTAAATATATGACATGTTACAAAAAACATGTTTCATGGTCAAGTATATTTGGGAAACACTTAATGCCAGTTAATTCTTGGAAAATCACTCTACTCCTTAGCACATTAAAGGCTCCGAGAAACCTTAGCACTTAAAAAAAAAACAAAAACCAAACCTTGGGGCGCCTGGGTGGCTCAATCAGTTAAGCATCCAACTTCAGCTCAGGTCATGATCTCATGTTTCGTGAGTTTGAGCCCTGCATCAGGCTCTATGCTGACAGCTCCGAGCCTGGAGTCTGCTTTGGATTCTGTGTCTCCCTCTAGCTCTCTGTCCCTCCCCCATTCGTGTTTTCTCTCTCTCTCTCTCTCTCTCTCTCTCTCTCTCTCTCTCTCTCCCCCAAAATATATAAACATTAAAAAAAATTAAAATAAAAAAAGTTTAATTTTGTTCTACTCACTGTCCCCGATTTTACCATAAAAACACTCTAATCATAGAGTACTTACTGACCTTCCATGGAGCTAGTTTTCACAGAACACATTTTAGTCTAACCTGTGATTGTAAGTTAATTAAAGTTATTTCTTGATATTTAGGTGCCAGATGCATATAAATATAAGGGCCCTCTCTCTGGAGATATCAAAATATGGTGACAGAATTTAAGCTACTTACTTAAGTCACAAGAAGAGTTATTGGAAAGCTCAGAACAAAAGTTGAGGTCTTGTTCCTATTAGTAAAATACTCCTTTTACAACACCATGGGTTTTTCAGATTCACAGACACAACTCTACCTTGGACTTATCATGGACAGATGGTTATTCTCTTTTTAAAAGCCTTTGAGAGATACAATTTGTAATCTCCCTCAGTAGCCTGCCCCATTATTTATCAAGTCAAACTCAGATTGCAATAGGGTGGGATTCCATTCCAGAGGGAAAGCATTTTCTTTGTCTGATTTAAAATGTTCCATTAAAAAAATAATTTACGATAATTTCACAAGCACAGTTTGCACTTGTGTGTTGGCCAATAGGGTGGTGGAGCTTGGAGCAGTGTCTTCAGCATGCACTCAGTCCTTGGCGCTAGGCCCCAGTTTAATGACAGTCTGAGTCCTCACACTCACAGGCCCTGCCCAGTGAGGCTGCCAAGCGTTTGTCATAGTCATGCACATCAGTCAGTCATGAGAATGGAATGTGAAATGGTCCAGAATGCAGCAGACCCTGAAGCAGAGGGTTTTCCAGCTCCAAAATGCTGAATGCTTAAAGTACAAACCTCTATATATTTCACTGAAGTAATAAAATACATAATCAAATCATCAGATTATTTATTTCCTCAAAGATGTTAATCACTATACTCATTTAGGTATATAACTTCATTTATCAAGTACTTTTCTATAGGCTAACATTCATCCATTTGTCCCACTATGTTATCCAATAAACAAAAGCTTAGGAAACTAGATGCAAAATATTATACAAGATAAAACACTGACTTTGCATTTCTACAGGTCCAGTTTGGGATCAATATCTGCTTCATCAATTGTTATGTAGCCTTTAGCAGGTTACTCAACACAGCCAAGGTTCCCAAATCTGAAAAAATGAGGACAGTAAGTACAGCTTCATTCTACTTTTACAAGAGCTAAATAAGAAAATGTATTTAAAACTAGCTGACAAAATGCCTGGCACATAGTAGTTTTCAATAAATATTCTTTTCTGTCTTATATAAAATCTGAATTGTACTCTAAGTCTCCTGGGAAACTTAATAACTAAAAGAATCTTGGGATAGGGAGTGGGTGGAAATGAGTTGTTGTTGAGTATAGTTTCATATTTGCAAGATCAAAAAGTTCTAGATATCTGTTACAAAGCAATGTGAATACAGATAACACTACTGAATTATACACTCAAAATGTTCAAAATGGGAGGTGACATCAACAAGATGTTGGAATAGGAGGCTCCCTACTCATTTTCCCCCTTAGCAACAGTACTTTGACAGCTATCCATGGAAAAAAACTGTCTTTGTGGGAGCTTTGGGATCCAGGTAGGAGATTTTGAAACACTAGTGGAGCCCAAGACCAAGAAGGGCCATTTTGAGAAAGTAGGCCTCTGCCCAGTTAGCAGATTTGTTGGCTCTGGTCTTAGCAGCAGCCATGTAAACCAGCTCTAACCCATTTAATTGTAATTCTGGAGACAATACCATCAGCCTAGAGACCCAATAGATGTTTACCTGTTGAAACCAAATCTGTAAGGACTTGAAGAAGTGTTTGCTCCTTCAAATGCACAGGCACCAAAACAAGGCTATACAGATCACAAAGAATCTGATAAAAATGACACCACCAAAGAAACCAATAAAATTCCAGTAACCAACCCCAAAGACATGGAGACCTGCATTATTGTCTAACAAAGAATGCAAAATAATCATCTTAAAGAAGATCAGTGAGATGCAGGAAAACACAAATAGACAAAAAATTGAAATCATGAAAGTAATATTTAACAAATGAGAAGCTTAATAAATAGAAACACCCCCCCCCAAAAAATAATGAAACAGAAATCCTGGAGGCAAAAAATACAATAACAGCACTGAAAAATTTAATAGAGAGCTCAACAGCAGCCCCAATCATGTAAAAGAAATCATCAACTAACTTGAAGACAAGTCATTTGAAATTAGCCATTTAGCATAGCAATTAAAAAAAAAAGAATAAAAAAGAGTGAAGAAACATATGGGACCTATAGGGCAACATCAAGCATTATAGGAGACCAAGAAGAAGTGACAGAGAAAGGAACAGAAAGCTTATTTTTATAAAAATGGCTGAAAACTTCCTAAGTCATGAGATAAATATGGACACCAAGCCACATGAAGCTCAAAGGACTTCAAGCAAGATCAATCTAAAGGATTACCCTGAGAAATACTATAGGTAAATTTTTAAAAGTCAAAGACAAAAAGAGAATTATAAAAATAGCAAGAGAAGACATTCGTCATAAACCAAGGAACCCCACCATAAGGTTATTGGTGTACTTCTCAGCAGAATCTTTGCAAGCCAGGAGGGAGTGGAATATATTCAAAGTGCTCAAACAACATAAAAAGCAAAACAAGATTATACTCTAGAAATGAGGGAGAGATAAAGATATTTCTATATAAACAAAAGCTGAGGGAATTCATCACTGGTAGACATATGCCTTATAAAAATGCTAGAGAGAGTTCATGTTGAAATGGAAAGGCAGTAAATAACGTAAAAACATGAAAGTATAAAAGTCATTGTTAATGGTAACTATATAGCCAAGTTCAGAATATTCTAATTCTATAATGGTGGTACCTACATTACTTTTAACTCAGCTTAAAACAGAATGTTATAAGATGTTTTATGCAAACCTCATGGCAACTACAAAGAATAAACCTCTAATAGATACAAAAAGAGAGTGAGAAATCAAAGCATACCACTGGAAAAAAAAATCACAAATAAAAAAACAAAAGAAGAGGGAAACAAGAACTATAAAACACACAGAAAACATTAAGAAAATTATAAAAGTAAATCCTTCACTATGAATAATTACTTTAAATGAAAATGGACTAAATTCCCCCAATCAAAAGGCACAGCGTGAATGAATGGGTAAAAAACAAGATTCAACTGTATGCTGCCTACAAGAGGCTCAGTTTAGATTTAAAGATGTACACAGGCTGAAAGTGAAAGGTTAGAAAAAGATATTCCATGCAAATACTAAACAAAATAGAGCAGAAGTGGCTATACTTATATCAGACAAAATAATTTTTTAGTCAAAACTGTTCACAGACAAACATCACTATATAATGATAAAAAGATCAATTCATCAAGAGGAAATAACTGTTATATATGCACCCAACATTGGAGCACTTAAATATTTAAAGCAAATATTCACAGAACTGAAGGGAGAAAAAGACAGCAATGCAGTCATAGGGGACTTCAATACTCTACTTTTAAGAATGGATAGTTCATTCAGAGAGAAAATCAATATGGTAACATCAGACTTTCATAACACTAAGTGGACCTAATAGACATATATAGAAAATTCCACCCAATAGTAGCAGAATGTACAATGTTTTTAGGTGCACATGGAGATTATTCAGAATAGATCATATAGATCATGGGCCACAGGACAAGTTCTAATAATTTAAGAAGATTGAAATTGTATCAAGTATCTTTTTATAACCATAATGATATGAAACTAGAAATCAATAACAGAAGTAAAATTGGAAAACTTACAAATATGAAGATATTAACACATACTGAATAACCAATGAATCAAAGAAAAAATCAAAAGTAAAATTTTAAAAAAATTTGAAACAGGTAAAAATAGAAAACAACATACCAAAACTTATGGGATGCAGCCAAAACAGTTCTAGGAAGAAATTTTGTAGTGATAACTGCGTACATTAAGAAAAAAAATGTTTCCAAATAAATTGTCTAACTATACTTCATATAATTGGAAAAAGAACAACTAAGCCCAAAGTAAGCAGAAGGAAATGATATATCAACACATGAGTAGAAATAAATAAAATAGAAGCTAGAGAGACAACAGAAAAGATCAACAAAACAGAGGTTTTTTAAAAGGGATAAATAAAATTGACAGAACTTTAGCTACACTAACGAAGAATAAAAAAGAAAAAGATTCAAATAAATAAAATTATAAATGAAAAAGGTCACATACAACTGACACCACAGAAATACAAAGGATCATAAGAGACTACTATCAAAAATTAAATGCTGATAAAGTGTATAATGTTGAAGAAATGCATAAGTTCCTAGAAACATTCAACCTACTAAGACTAAATCATGAAGAAATAGAAAGCTGAAGAGGCTAATAATAAATAAGAGACTTCAGCAGTAATAAAAAAATAAAAACAGCATAGCAAAGGAAAAAGTCAACAAAACTAAAAGGCAAATACAGAATGGGAGAAGATATTTGCAGGTGACATAATCTGATAAAGTGTTAGTATCCAAAATTTATCAAGAACTTATCAAACTCAAAACCCAGAAAATAATCCAGTTAATAAATGGGCAGAAAACATGAAGAGGTATTTCTCCAAAGAAGATATACAAACGGCTAACAGACACATGAAAAGATATTCAACATCACTCATCATCAGGGAAATACAAATCAAAACCAAAAAGAGATACCACCTCACACCTGTCAAAATGACTAAAAGTAACAACACAGGAAACAATGGGTGTTGGCAAGGATGTGGAGAAAGGGGAAACCTCTTACACTGTTGGTGGGAATGCAAACTGGTGCAGCCACTCTGGGGAACAACATGGAGTTTCCTCAAAGGGTTAAAAATAGAACTACCCTATGACCCAGAAATGGCACTACTAGGTATTTATTCAAAGGATACAAAAATACTGATTTGAAGGGGCACATTCCCCCCTATATTTAGAGCAGCATTATCAACAATATAAATTTCCAAAGTATGGAAAGAGTCCAAATGCCCATTGATTGATAAATGAATAAAGAAGGTGTAATATGTCTAACACACACACACACACACACACACACACACACACAATGGTGTATTACTCAACAATTAAAGAGAAAACAGATAAACACAGGGGAAGAAAGGGGGGGGGAGAGAAAGGGAGGCAAACCATAAGAGACTCTTATTTATTTATTTTTATTTTTTGAATATTTGTTTATTTTTTGAGAGAGAGAGAGAATGAGCGGGAGAGGGACAGAGAGAGAGGAGACAGAGGATCCAAAGCAGGCTCCACACTGTGAGCACAGAGCCCAATGCAGGGCTCAAACTCACAAACCACCATGAGATCATGACCTGAGCCAAAATCAAGAGTAGCTGCTTAACTGACTGAGCCACCCAGGTGCCCATGAGAAACTTAACTATAGAGAACAAACTGAGGGCTGCTAGAGATGAGGTGGACAGGGGATGGACTAAATGGGTGATGGGTAGTAAGGAGGGCATTTGTTGAGACGAGCACTGGATGTTATATAAAAGTGATGAATCACTAAATTCTACATCTGAAACCAACGTTAACTAACTAGAATTTAAATAAAAATTTGAAAGAAAATGAAAAAACTCCCAACAAAAAAAGGCCAGGACAAGATGGCTTCATGGATGAATTTTATCAAACATTTAAAGAATAATTAATGTCAATTCTTCTCAAACTCTTCCATTTTGAAAAGGAGAAAATACTTCCAAACTCGTTTATTAGGCCAGCAATACCCTCACACTGAAGCCTGACAAGGACACTAAAAAAAAAAAAAAAAAAAAAAAAAAAAAACAGAAAGAAAGAAAAAAAAAGAAAAGAAAACTACTGACCAATATATTTGTTGAACACACATGTAAAAATCCTCAAAATAAAATACTAGCAAGCCAAATTCGACATCACATTAAAAAGAACATACACCATGATCAAGTTAGATTTATCCCTGGGGTTCCAGGATCGTTCAAAATATGCAAATAAATCAATGTGATAAACCACATCAATAGAATGAGAGATTAACAACCATAGGTTCATCTCAATAGATGCAGGAAAAACACTTGACAGAACTGAATACCCTTTCATGAAAAAATGTTCAACAAATGAGGTATAGAAGGAATGTACCTCAATATAATGAATGCTGTATATAACAAACCCACAGCTGATAGAATACTAAAGAGTGAATAGCCGAAAGTTTTTCTTTCAAGATCAGGAACAAAACAAGGGTGCTCAGTCTCACCTCTTCTTTTTTTTTTTTAATTAATTTATTTATTTTGAGAGCAAGCAAGGACGAAAGAGAGGCTCGAACTCACAAACTGTGAGATCATGACCTGAGCTGGAACCAAGAGTCAATGCTTAACCTGACTGAGCCACCCAGGTCTCACCACTTCTATTCAACATAGTAATATAAGTCCTGACCAGGCAATCAGGCAAGAAACAGAAATAAAAGGCATTCAAGAAGGAAAAGAAGAACAGTGTTTCTGTTGGATGGCATAATCTTAACGTATATAAAACTCTGAAAACTTCACTAAAAAACTGTTAGAACTAATAAATAAATTCAGGAAAGTTGCAAGATGAGAAATCAAAACACACGATCTGTTATGTTTCTATACATCAACCACATGTTATCCAAAAAAGAACTAGAAAAAAATCCCATTTATGATGGCATCAAAAAATAAAATTCTTAAGAATAAATTTAACCAAGGAGGTGAAAGATCTGAATAATGAAAACTATAAAATATTGATAAAAGACACTGAGGAAGACACAAATAAATGGAAAGATACCCTATGTTCATTAATTGGAAAAATTAGTATTACTAAATATTCATATTATGCAATCTACAAATTTAATACAAACTATCAAAATTCTTCTTTTTTAATGTTTATTTATTTATGTTGAGAGAGAGAGAGCATGATCTGGAGAAGAGTAGAGAGAGAGGAAGAGAGAATCCTAAGCAGTCTGCACATCTCAGCACAGACTTCAATGCAGGGCTCGATCTCAAAACTGTGAGATCATGACCTGAGCCAAAATGATGAGTCAGATGCTTAACTGACTGATTCACTCAGGCACCCCCAAACTATCAAAATTCAAATGGAATTTTTCATAGAATTGAAAACAATTCTCAAATTTGTATGGGACCAGAAGAGGTTCTGGATAGCCAAAACAATATTGAGAAAGAACAAAGCTAGAAGTATCACACTTTCTGGATTCAAACTATATTACAAAGCTATAGGAATCAAAACAGTATTGCACTGGCATAAAAACAGATGTTCAGACCAAAGGAACACAATAGATAACCCAGAAATAAATCCAAACATAAATGTTTAACTTTTTATATTTTTAATCTTTGACTAGAATACCAAGAATACACAACGAGGAAAGGATTGTACCTGCAATAAATGGTCTTGGGAAACCAATTATGCAAAAGCATGAAATTGGACACTTACATCATGCCAAACACAAAAATTTACTCAAACACTATTAAAGTCTTAAATGTAAGACCTGAAATTATAAAACTAACTCTCAGAAGGAAACATAGGGCAAAAGCTTTTTAACATTAGTCTTGACTATGATCTTTTTGTAGACAACACCAAAACCACAGGTAACAAAAGCAACAGTAAACAAAGGGGAGTCAATCAAACTAAAAAGCTTATGTACAGCAGAAGAAACAATCAATGAAATTAAAAGGCAACTTACAAAATGGGAAAAAATAGATATACCTGATAAATGGTTAAATCCAAAATATACAAAGTACTCATATAACCCAATTCTAAAATGGGCAAAAAACCTAAACAGATTTTTTTTTCAAAGAAGACATATAAATGGCCCACAGGTACATGAAAAGATGCTCAATGACACTAATGATGAGAGAAATGCAAATCAAAATCACAGTGAAATATCATTTTGCAATTGTTAGGATAATTACTATCAAAAGGCAAGAGATAACAATTTTTAACAAAAGTATGCAGAAAAGGGAACTCTTGCGCACTATTGGTGAGAATGTAAATTGAAATAGCCACTATAGGAAGCAGTATGAAGGTGGAGACTCTGCCAAAAAATAAAAAATCTACCATACAATCCAGCAATTCCACTTCTTAATATATATCCAAAAGAAATCACTATCTCAACAGGATATCTGCACTCTCATGTTCAATGCAGCATTGTTCATAATAGCCAAGACATGGAAATAACCTAAATGTCTGTTGATGGGTGAATGGATAAAGAAAATGTGATATGTATATAGTGGAATATATATATAGATCTACATATATATATTGAATTTGTATGTAGAGTAGAATATTAATCAGCCATAAAAAAGGAAACCTTGCTATTTGTGACAACAGATGAAACTAGAGAGCATTATGATAAAGTAGACACAGAAAGACAAATACTGTATGATCTCACTTATATATAGAACCTAAAAAAGTTAAACTCAAAGAACCAAAGAGTAGAACAGTGGCTTCCAGACATCAGGATATAGGGGAAATAGGTATGTTGGTCAAATGGACACAAACTTTCAGTTATAAAATAAATAAGTTCTGGTGATCTAATTACATCATGGTGATTATAGTTCATAATACTGTATTGTATACTTAAAACTTGCTTGGGGCCCCTGGATGGTTCAGTCAGTTAAGCATCAGACTTCAGCTCAGGTCATGATTTCACGGTTCATGAGTTCGAGCCCCATGTTGGGCTCTGTGCTGACAGCTTGGAGCCTGAAGCCTGCTTCAGATGCTGTGTCTCTCTCTCTTTCTGTCCTGCCCTTCCCCCCATCTCCCTCTCTCTCAAAATTAAATAAAATTTAAAAAAATAATAAAGGCTTGGTGCCTAAGGTACAATTAAAAAAAAAAAAAGACTTGCTAAACGAGTATATCTTAAATTTTCTCATCAAAAAAAAAAAAAAAGTAACTATATGATGTAAGGGATGTGTTCATCACATCACAAAAGGTAAGGGGCACCTGGGTGGCTCAGTGGGTTAAACGGCCAACTTCAGCTCAGGTCATGATCTCACGGTTCTTGGGTTTGAGCCCCGCGACAGCTGTCTGTGCTGACAGCTCAGAGCCTGGAGCCTGCTTCTGATTCTGTGTCTCCCTCTCTCTCTGACCCTGCCCCGCTCACACTCTGTGCCTCTCTCTCTCAAAAATAAATAAACGTTAAAAAAAAAAAAGAAATGAAAAAAAGGTCAACATAATACTTATGTTACTTATTCTTTAGTACAATTAAAACATCTTCTAAAAATTTTTTTCAGTAGTTTATTTTTTTGTTTCAATTTTTATTTAAATCCTAGTTAGTTAACATATAGTGTACTATTGATTTCAGGAGTAGAATTCAGTGATTGATCACTTACATACAATGCCCAGTGCTCATCCCAACAAATGCCTTCCTAATGCCCGTCACCCAATTAGCCCATCCACCACTCACCACCCCTCTATCAACCCTCAGTTTGTTCTCCGTAGTTAAAAACTTTTTAAGAGAAAAATATCAGAAAATCCCAATGGAAAATACCCAACCAGCAGTCCTCAAAAGTCTCAAAATCATGAAACACAGGGAAAATCTGAGAAACTGTCCCAACAAAAGAAGCCTTAGAAAATATGATGACTAAATGTAATGTGTTGTTCTGAATGGGATCGTGGGGCAGGAAAAGGGTCTCACTTATAAACAATGATTTTATCACCTCACAATAAGTGGATTTGCTTACCTTCCATATTTTGGTGGTTAGGCCAAGTAGACCAGGGTACAGTAGAGACCTTAGACCAATAGAAGCCAATGAACCACAGTATAAGATCTGAATAATTGAGTAGTCAAAAAATAGTAAAAAATGATTATTTTATGGAAATAGTCTAGTTGAACTGTTTAAGCTTGGTTTTAATTGTAATAGAATCATTTGAAAGGTAATGTGGTTCCAGGTATTTTCTTTGATAGATAGTTTAGGTATTAAACTATTTTAGATTTTTGTATTAAAATTTTATTGTCTTCATGAGTTATGTAACTATCTTAATTTACTTTCCATTGAATCGTTAAGGTGAATAATTTTATTTTGATTTTAACATGCCCAGAAAGCATATTTTTGGTGTGAAATGTCAAAGTATGTTTTTCTACCCTGCATGAAAATAGCTTGCAGATTTGGTTGACATTTGATATAAAGTGATTTCTATAGTTTGAGGCACAAGTGAACTTCAGTTTTAACCTTGTAATGATTATACATGTTTATGGAAAATGAGTTGAAATGTAGAACTGCAATCATTGTCTGCATTTTTCAGGTTTTGCCAGGCCTAAATGCCTTTTTATTTAGAGAATTTTCCATGCCTTTAGGTTACTAAAAATCAAAATAATGTAAACTGGTACATTTTTATTTGGTTGAGTCTGTAGCCAAAAAGGCAGTGACCATGAGCTTTATTCATAATATCATATTTTGCATGGGCTTTGCCTATGGCTCTTGGAACACATTGGTAATATATCAGGAAAAGGGGAATAAACCATTCTGGAAGAATGGCCTGGCTTAGGGCTGACACACAAGGAGGGAAGTCAGAAAGCAAAGTTAGAGCATAATGTAATCTCGGGAGATCTGTGGTGGTGTTGTAGTTAAAAGGCCCTGCCTGGGGGGTGGGTGTTTAGCAGCAAATTAGATACTTATAATTAGGCTGGTGGCCCTCAAATGACTGCAAGGGGAACTCAAGAGGTTTGACATAAGATCTCAACAAGTAGCCAAAGGGACTGGGATAGGACCCATCTCCCAAAGAAGGAGCTGGCTACAGCCAGGCAGGTTTTAAGGATACTGGCCAAGTGAGCTGGAGTTCAGAAGTACATTGGAACACAAACTAAGAAGTGGGGCAAAGGCCAAATGTATAGAATTTGCACAGAAAGGGGAAACAGAAACAAACGCTCAGTGTTAGTGATCCAGTTGTGGGGATTCCAGCTAATTCTAGATCTCACTTATTAACTGGTTCTCTCAATGTCTGCTATTCTCATTGGCTTGAGGATAGAGGAGTTTCGAGCTTATGGCAGAGGATCTTTAGTTATTAGTGATGAATAAGCAGAAATGGAATCACATGAGATCTCTGGAACAAATATTTTCAACTCAGTCAACCAATTGGTTTTCTTTTTCCTTTTCATTGCTTTGATTAATTGATTGAATTAATATTTCATTTTAGGATTATATGGACATAACCTAATGTACATGGCATTTTCTTCCATATGATCTTGAGTTGTTACAAACTAAATTCTAAACCTTCTTTGATCTCAACTATTTGGAACTATATTATACAATCTTCTTGATTTAAGCAGATTTTTAAATAAATATTTGGTCATGTCTAAACTCATTTCAAGTAAAATTTTTGGATCTTTTTTATTACAGTCTAAAATACATTGAGCAAAGTGTACACATTATAAGTGTACAACTTAATGAATGTTCACAAATTGAACATGTCCAGATCAAGGAATAGAATATTACTAGCATCCCAGAAGCCTCTTCAGTTCTCTCTTCTGGTTATTATGAAAGAATAACCACTCCCCTGATAATAGATAGGTTTTGTGTGTTTGAACTTTATGTGAAATGAATCATATAATTTATATTCTTTTAAGTCTGTTTTCTTTTGCTTAGTGTTATGAGATTCCTCAATGTTGCTCTTAGTCATAATCATTTATTATCATTGCTGTGCAGTATTCTACTGTATAAACATATCATAATTTCTTTTATTACTTCTACCGGTGAACATTGAAGTGGTGCCTTGTATTGGTGTTATTATGTATAGTGTTGCTATCAATAGGCCAGGACATGCCTTTTGGAAAACATATGTGCACATTTCTGTGGATACTGTGGAGTGACATCGCAGGGTTATGCATCAGTGAAACTTTTGAATATACTGATAATGTTCACACATTTGTCAGTTAGCCAATCCCAAAGATTTTCCGTTATCACAAATATATCACAGATCTATCCTATCCTCACTGTACTTGATTTCTATTGCCCTACTTTTTGCCACAGTTTTTATACATGGAGACTTAATTATATGCCCTATTCTTCTGTTATACATTTATAATTTCCCAAATATTAATTCTGAAACATAAGTGCTCTAATTTTAATGTGAGAAGGAATACAACAACCTTATTTTCAGTTTTAAAAATTCATACATCAGTCTACTTAGTTTTTAGGCTAAACTATCATTGCTCAAATGACAGAGAAGTAATATTAAAATAACATAATGTAAGGTTATTATCTTTTTTAAAAGTTGATCATCTTGGGGTGCCAGGATGGCTCAGTCAGTTGAGCATCCGACTCTTGATTTTGGCTCAGTTTAACAGGTTCAAAGGCAAAATAATGGCCCATAAAGTAGTTGATGTAGGAACTGGTATGCAAATACTAGCTGGGAAAAACTCCAGATTGTGTCAAAATGAATACATGACCAAAGATCAAGAGACCCAAACTACTGGGGCCCCTGGGTGGCTCAGTGAGTTAAACGTCTGACTTTTGATTTCAGCTCAGGTCATGATCTCATGGTCAGGATTTCAAGCCCCACATTGGGTTCTGCACTGGGCATGGAGCTTGCTTAAGATTCTCTTCTCTCTTCTCTCTCTCAATCTCTCCCTCTATCCCCACACCCTTGCTCATGAACATGCTCTCCCGAGAGAGAGAGAGAGAGAGAGAGAGAGAGAGAGAGAGAGAGAGGGAGAGAGGACCAAGTTATTTCAAGACTACTACAGAGTTTAAGTAGTTTCAGGATTGAATAAGTCACTGCATTTCTAAAACTTAGTAACTGAGCATAGGTAATAGATTTTGGCACAGTTAGGTGCCTCTTGGCAACTTTAATAACTTCATAGGATAACTTCAATAAGTTGTTGTCCTAGTCAGTTCAGTCTGCTATAATAGAATACCAAAGACTGGGTGTCTTAAACAACAGACATTTATTTGTCACAGTTCTGAAAGCTGGGAAGTCTAAGATTAAAGTGCTAGATCAACTGTCTGGTGAGAATACTCTTCCTGGTTTGCAGATGACTGGCTTCTCATAGAGCAGAAAGAGAAAGATGGGGGGTGGGGGGAGAGAAAAAGCTCTCTCCTGTCTCTTCTTATAAAAGCACTAATTCCCTTCATGAGAGTTTCACACTCATGACTTAATTACCTCTCAAAGGCCACACCACCTAATACCCTAACACTGGGGCTTCGAATTTTTCAAAATATAAATTTTGAAGAAACAGGTTACCTGAGTGGCTCAGTCAGTTAAGCATCTGACTCTTGACTTCAGCTCATGTCATGATCTCATGGTTCATGGGTTCGAGGCCCACATCAGGCTCTTGTGCTAAGCAGAAACTGCTTGGGATTCTCTCTCTTTCCTCTCTCTCTCTCTCTCTCTCTCTCTCCAAATAAATAAATAAATAAACTTAAAATAAATAAATAATTTTGAAGAAACACAAATATTCAATCCACAACAGTTATCATTCATAGAGCAAGAAATTAAAAACAAAAAATTCTCAGTGCAGTGAGCATGGTTTCTCTGACAGAAATTTAGAGAAAGCTCCATGCCTTTGTTAAAATTATAAATTTACTATAGGCACACTGGATCATGATGTTTCAGGTTTACTCAGCTTAAGAGAAAAACTTAACAGTAAGATGCATCTGCTCTGAACCATAGTATATATCTTTCTCTTTTCCAACATTCATTATTAACCAACTTTAATGATTTGGATTAATTTTAAATAATAGGAGATATATTTTCTTGATCTATATCTATGAATCATTTTATATACAGTGCAATGCATAATGAATTCAAGCTTCAAAACTAGCTTAGCTGTATTTAATACACTGTCTTAGTATTTTAAGTATTAGTATTAATATTTAGTATTTTAAAATAAATTAAGATGAATCCTAAATTTAGAATACAGAGTTTTCATTCTTGGTCTAAGATCTTTTCCATTATCCCAAATTATCCTTAAAAGTTATCTTACTTGGACCTGGTAGTCACTAAATTTATTAAATTCTTACTTAACTTGAATCCTTTTATTTTATATGTTTATGTTAGGTCAATTTCTCCCTAGGGGTTATTTCTAAATCATGGATAGTTTTAAGGAATTAGGTCTTCTCTGAGTTTATAATTCTTCTACTTCCACATGAATGAACCTTCACTAACAAAGCTGAATTATCTTTTGCTTTAAATAAAATAGACTTTTTTTAAGATATCAATATTTATATTTAAAAACTATTCAAATTCAAATTTTCTTACCCAGCCAGATGGATCCTAAAATATCACAATCAGAATTAAGTGAAATAGACATTTTTTACATAATAGATTTGTATAAATTTATGTTGTGTGGTTTCATTAAAAATAATTTTCTACTTGCCTAAAAAAGCTCCCTAGTCAAGATTTCTGTTCTAAAGAAAAGAAGTTGTGGGCCACATCCTCTCATTTCTGCTCCATTTGGAGATTTTTTTGGATATTTCAGTTTCTGTTTCTAAAAAACATTAATGCAATAAAAATGAACCTTGTCCAGTTTTCCTACTAATAATTCATATTTTATACATAATTTTCACAAAATGTTTAAAATATATTTGAAATCTCTGTCACTTTTAATGTAAATTCTCTTAAGCTTTCCCAGAAATGTAAGATTGTGTTGAATTTTTAATTGGGTATTTTTCAGTGTTTGGAGTTGAGAGCAAGTTATCATGATTTAGTGCTGCAAGCCATTTCTGAACTCACTAAAAAAAACTCCTAGTGAGGTAAGGTGGGTTTGCAAGGCCTCCCGCTGTCAGACGGAGACCAAAGTCTACCCCCTCCTCAAT
Organism: Cryptoprocta ferox; assembly: GCA_028646485.1. Classification (NCBI taxonomy): domain Eukaryota; kingdom Metazoa; phylum Chordata; class Mammalia; order Carnivora; family Eupleridae; genus Cryptoprocta; species Cryptoprocta ferox. Next base: position 75,109,613 of record CM053577.1, read on the forward strand.
TATTTTTGCTTGAGCACTGACCCCCAAGGCGCCTTGTTGACTGGTATCAGGAGTGACTTGTCCTCTTATCCTAAAAATACGCTAATTGTACCTTATGAGGGAACTTATTATAGGAATTTCTTCTTTTGTGTTTATGGGAGCAAATATTACATTTACTGAGAAACCTGTTTTATTTCCCCTCAAGGAAACAGTCTATTGAACCCTGCTCACAAAGAACTAACTTTTGCTTTTGCTATGCTAAAAACATTGCCTTGTATTTGAATGCTGAGCATACCTTCCTTCCCCAAATGATAAGCATCTAAATCACCTACAATCAATCACTATTGATAAAGATTATGTATGAGTCTTCTACCAATCTATGTTCTGGGAAATTTTTACATACCAAATTTTTACATACCAAAGAATTTGTCATCAGAAATCATTGTCTAAGGCAATTGCCACTTCTTTTTTGTACCCCATACATTTTTTCAATAAATAAAGCTGACTCTCTGGTCAATGCAGAGATGCCTGCCTGCTGATCAGAAAGAAACTTGAGGCTCTCTCATCTCTCTCATGCCGACACCATCCATCCTTCAGGGAACCCTGGACCTGCTGGAGCTGGACTCTGGCAATTTAGGCAGTGTAATTTAACTCTAGTAACTACTAAAATAAACTCAAATAAAACTTCTGTATATGGTTATCAGATAGTCAACAAAATCATCCCTCTAATCAAGAAAGTTTCTGTTTGGAGAGAAAGCATATATAAAATAGAACGTATACCATTCTAAATGGATAAGACTATTTATTAATTGAGAATATAAAAGAACATAAAAGAACTTCGTAGGCAGATAGAATTTGAGATCTCATATAATATATTTGATCTGAGACATTAAAAAAAAATGACATAAAAGAACATAAAAGAACTTCGTAGGCAGATAGAATTTGAGATCTCATATAATATATTTGATCTAGACATTAAAAAAAAATGACCTATGGGCTAAAAGTAGTCCAATGGTCTGTTTCCTGCCTACTCCTCTAACAAAGTGGTCCATATCTAATCATCCTGCATCTCTGGACTCCGTGCCCACAATTGAGCACCATCTGGCCTCAAATAAAGTCTGGCCTCAAATACCACAATTGAGCACCATCTGGCCTCAAATAAAGTCGGAACAGATTCCTAGCTGGTACTATATTGCAATTGGTGCAGCAATTATATTACTTTATTAATTCATTCATTTATTTTAAAAATATTTATTGAGTGCCTACTACGGACAAGGCATGATACCAGTCATAAGAATATAATAATGAGTAATTATTATATTATTATAATTTTAATATTATTATAATTATATTACATATATTAATATGTATTATATTATATTACAAGTTACCTTTCATCTTCTATAGCACAGAGATCAAGGTAGATGTTGACAAATTATTACACTAAAGGTATAAGTTTAACACATCATGTATTCATTTTTTTAAAAAAATTTCAGGTCTGTGTTATGATCCAGGGTGTATCCTGAATTCTGAGACAATGAGGAGGAAAAGGGAAGGCAAGATTTGCATTCTGTGGAGGAAGGGGGAAAGAGAGAAGGCAGAGTTGGGCATAAACAAATAAAATCAAATTTAAATATTTGAAGAAAGATGCTGTGGTTTTTGGTAAATGTGAAGGGAAAAAAACTGAGAGATAACAATAGAAAATAAGAGGAACTGAGGTTACCTAAGGTAGGGTAAGGGGAGACCTCTTTGAGGAAAGTGATTTGAAATCTGAAGTTGTCTTTTTCAGATTCATACAAGAAAGAGTCGAACTTATGAAAAGTCAGACAGAATATTCTCTAGATAGAAGACACAGTAAATATAAAGTCCTGAAAACAGGAACATTTGTGACTATTCAAGTAAAAGAAACTAGTCCCCTATAGCTGGAGCCTAGTAAACAAAGTAGAGATTAATAAGAGAAATGATTTGGGGGAATAAACAGAGGATCATGTAAGCCCTTTATGTAAGAAGTATATGACTTAATTCATTCATTATTCATTTAAAAATATTTACTGAGGGGTGCCTGGGTGGCTCAGTCAGTTAAATATCTGACTCTTGGTTTTGGCTCCGGTCATGATCTCACACTTTATGGGTTTGAGCCCCACGTTGGGCTCTGCACTTACACTGTGGAGCCTACTTGGGATTCTTTGTCTCCCTTTCTCTCTGCCTCTCCCCTTTCATGTGCTCTCTTTCTCTCTCTCTCTCTCTCTCTCTCAAAAATAAACAAACATCTAAAAAAATATTTACTGAGTACCTAATACAGACCAGGTATGATCCTAAAAAATTACATTATAAGATAATTTCATCTTCTATAGCAGAAAGATCAAGGTAGGATTCCTCATGTAAGGAATCTGAATTTTATTCCACATGAAACTGGGAGGTACCAAAGTGTCTTAAGTACTAAAGTAAAGTAACCTGATCTGTGTTTAAAAGACCAGTCTGGCTGCTTGGTAGCAAGTGGAATATAAAAGGGCAAGAATACAAGCAGTGAGCAGCACGAACCAGAGAGCCATTACTATGGTCCAGGCAGGAGATGATGTGGTGCTGAGTGAAAATTAAGACAAGTAACAAATTTGATATACTTTAAGATAGAGGGATAAAATGAGATAGAGTTTTGAGTTTTTTTCCTTGAGCAATTGGCCATATGGTACTAACATTCATTGAAATGGGGAAACCTGGGAAAGAACAGGTTATTTTTTGATGGATTGCTCATTATTGTTGTTGCTTTATTGTTGAATTGAGAACAGAATTAGAGAATTCCATTTTTTTCTTGTAAAATATGATACCAATAAGATCTTGCTCTCCAATAAGGAACTGGATATATGATTCAGAAGCTCAGATGAGGTTAGGGCTATCTATAAATATTGGAAGTAATCAGCAGAAAGATATGACTGAAAACTGGGGCTGCCTGACATCACTTATAGAAAAAACTCTAGCAGAAGCTAACTGTCAGTAGAAGAAGTAGAAGCTATACAATGAGAAGAAAAAAAAGTGGTCAGTCAGACTAAAGAGAAGTGATGTTACACTCTTAAATATAGAGAACAAACTGGTGGTTGTCAGAGAGGCAATGGGTGCAGGGATGGGCAAAATAGATAAAGGGGATTAAGAGGTACAAACTTCCAGTTATAAAATAAATAAGTCACAGAGGTGAAAAATGTAGTACGGGGAATATAGTCAATAACACTGTAATAACATTGTATGGTGATAGATGGCAGCTATACTTTTTGAAAAATAAAAACCATAACTCTCATATAAAATGAATGTGTGAAAACTTACTTACCTCAGAACTTATTTAACCAGACAGATGTCACAACGAATTCAAAGGAGAAGTTAAAGAACCACAAGTTTATATAAAGTAAAGGAATGATGAAATAAATTTACAAATGGACCCCAAACTGGCTTTTTCAGGAGGAAGGGGGAGGGTGTTTCCTCCACCAGACGGAATTTATTTTCGTGTCTATAGATAGGAATAATTTCCATTGCTTTCAATTCGCTATAATTCCCAGTTGTAAAATTGCTCAAAGGCAAGGCTCACAGGTGCCATAGAATCAGACAATTCTCAGAGGTTCCAGCATTGCACTAAAAGGATATCCATAAATCTCTTTTGCTTATTCCAAAGTCAAACTATTCCTTGCATGGATAACCGAGAAAATATGGTGTCCTGGAAACCAACAACAAATTTGTTTGAATACAGTATAACTGGTCATCCATGTTGAATACTGCTAAGAAGTAAAGAAAATGAAGACAGAGAAGTATGCTTTGGATTTGATAACATGGAAACCATCAGTATCTATGAAATAACAATTTTTGAGAGGAATGGAGATCAAAACCCGACCACTGGGGAGTGAACGAGGAGTTGAAAAGTCAAGGCTGGAAATGTAAACGTAAATGCCTCTTGAGAGGTTGGTTTTTTGTTGTTTCTGTTGTTTACTTATCCCACTAAGGAAAATATTGAAATGTGGTATAGTCTGGAAGCAGACTGAAAAACAATTTTGAGCTTTTTTGATTATACAGAAAGATCTTGGATATATCTAAATTTCAGAATGCTGTTAAGACTATCCAAAAAAGAGGGAGAAATTGCTGAAATAGAAGAAAAAATGCAAAGAAATATAGATGAAAAATGCTTGCAAAAGTAAAGTTAATAAGAGCCAGTGTGTAAGTAGAAGAGTATAACAGGAAGTAAGAGAAGGGTAATATAAAATAGATAGTATGTGGAACTTTTCTTTCCCAGGTTAAAAAAAACCTACTATGTGATCTATTTCCTGAGGTTCCTTTTCAATATTCTACCCGATTATCAAGCTTTCTAAGACCTAGTTCTCGCAAATAGTGGGCATTCTATTTCTGCATCACCCTATCTCCATGTCAGAGGCTTTACATTTTACCTATCTTTACATCCTCTAGCTGTCAAGATCACAATCAAAGTCCTGGTCTAGAGCCACCTACCAACCAGGGCTATTACCAAATACTAGCCCCTATACCTGCTTAACTGAGCATCAAATTTCTGATTCACTTTGAACTTGTGACTCCTGGCAATAATTCCCTGTTTGTTATTTACCTCTTAAAGGATACCTCACTTATAAATTTTCCTTAGCCCCAAATATTCATGGCTCTGTGCTTCGAATCACCAGCCTCTGATGCTGCTCCTGTGGTGATGTTTTTGTCAGGCATTCTTCCCTAAGGATCATCATAGATTCTGTCCTGGGATCCTTTATTAAATGGTTATGAGAAGTAGCTTAAACGCAAAGAATTGAGAAGACCTTATGATCTAACCAAATGATAGAGATTAGGAACAATATAATCAAATTACAGAATATAATCAAGGGGCACCTGGGTGGCTCAGTCAGTTAAGCGGTCGGATCTTGGTTTTGGTTCAGGTCATGACCTCACAGTTCATGAGTTTGACCCCTGGGTAGGATGCCTGCTTGTGAGTCTCTCCCTCTCCCACTCTCTGCCCTCCCCTGCCCTCTCTCTCTCTCTCGAAATAAATAAATAAACTTAAAAAATACATAATCAAAATGAACTTTTCTTATTCAGAGAAATTACATAGAAGAAGGAGCATTATGTTTCATGAAATCCCACTAACATGGTCTTAGAAATGAGAAATAAGTATAATTGCGTTAGACTGGGCATATTAGAGAGAACCTAGTTAGGCATTTCTAGATAGTTTCAAATTTCAAAATAATGGGCAGCAAATCTATTAGCTCTCATGTCTCTGAAGACAGTGGTCCTGATAATCTTTAAAAGTAGTCATCATAAATTATAAGCTAAAGTATCTTATTAAATCATTAAAAGTAGCCTATTTTGATATAGTGCCTTCTCTTAACCCAAAAATGGAATTTATATATATGTATTATATAAACATATATAATATATATTATATATAATTATATTATTATTAGTTATTATATTATATATATATAATATATATTATGATTCTCATGAACTTAGAAATGTCCAGCTTCTTGGAATCCCTAGTAAAATTGTGAATGTCAAATCATAAATTTTAAAAGCCACATTTATAGCTGAGAAATTTGCACTAGATAAGATAAAGCAATGGGGGCATATTTTATATATTGATGAATCTTCACTTACCCATCAATAAGTATATTCTATAAGGAAGAAAAGAAAACATTGGTTAATCTGGTGACTCAGTTCAGTGAAGATCTTTAAAAGAGCCTCTGATATATTTTATTCTTCCAAAGGGCTATTATTTACCTTTTCCCATGGCAGCAGTAAACCAATGTTAGTACAAGGTTTGTATTAAGCTTATTTTATAAGATTAGTATTATTATTCCCAGAATAGGTTTAACTAAAAAGAACATTTGAAGTCAGATCTTAAGTTATATAAAGCTAGGTCTGAACCACAATATCATGGTTACTTATTTGTTAAAAGATCTCAGGTCATACAATATCTCTGGCCTGCATCTTTATGTGTGAAATAAGGATAATAGAGATAATAAGCAATCACCCATAGGGATGAGGCGATTAAATAAAGTATTTATAAGCAGTCCTAGTGACTGGTACGTACTAGATGATGGATAAATGTTGGTTCTTCCCTCCCATTCAAAAGGAGAAAACAGATGCAAAGAAGATGCAATAAAGTACTCAGCATTTCAAAAACAATTAACTAAAGCAAAAGGGTCCAAATCAGGCTCCTTTGTTTTCATTCACAATATCAACCAATTAATCAGTTGAAACATGAAAAGTTTAGTCAACCAATATGTTGTTGTTTCTAAGTATTAACACGGTTGGTTACACATAATAATAACAGCTCTTTGTTAAGGACCTCAGCCACCCCTAACCCCAGTTGTTAGCTCTCCAAAAATAGAAACTATCTGGGGACCAGACATAGATGGTTTGATTTATCTAAAGCCAGTAGTGAAACTGAGGGAAGGTCTCTGTGACAGTGAGTTAGTAGCGCCATCTATGTGTAAGAAGAATAACAGACGTTCCTCTGCGACTGATCTTTTCCAATGAAATAGCTGGTTGTTTTGGTAATAGAGAAGGGAAACAGCTACAGACTACTGCTCAGGTTCTGAACCATCAAGCTTCTACAGTCCCTGGCTGAATTTTTAACTTCAATTTTCTAAGCCATTGGTTTAGGTTAGAGCTACAGAGAGTTGGTCTAGGCAGATAGGGCAAATCATTGAAAAAGGCTTACACCATACTAACATTTTATGAGCAAAGAATAAAATTTTGGATATTGGTTGACATAGGCAGATATTCATGCTTTACCTAAAATATTAGTAAGGCATGCCCACATAAAAAGAAAAATATAAATATTTCTAAATATTTTCATCCTATATTGTATAGGAAAGAACTTTAACATCCATTATCTTTTGAGCCTCACAATAACAATAAGAAGAAAGGAAGAATACCAGTTGATATACTTCCTATTTTATGAGAAAACTAAACTACCTCTAATTATCCTTAGCTTAAATTACAACAGCAAAAATACTAAGAATCTCTGCCAGTTATCTGTAATGATAGTCTACATAATATTATTAGCAATTACATGGCATTATATTTATCATTTTAATTTCTTTAAAAAAAGTTACTCAGGCTTTTTTGAAAATTATCTATGTCCGTTTTCCCTCAATAACTAAACTCAGTGTTTTTAAAAGAAATATTCTTCAGAACATATATAAATTCATTGCTATTTTGAATTAGCTAAGTTTACTTCATTTGATCATTTTCAAGCATTAATTGTTAGTATGAATACAATAATGAATACAATTGCTCACATTAAATATAATTGTATCCTATTTTCAATACACTGATGTCTCAGAGAGAAACACTTAACTCCACAAAACTTGAGATGAAAATAATGTCTGAGAATCCCTCATTAGCCAGTCGAGAAGGTGACAAAAGTAAAATCACCTCTGGGAGGTGTTTTTTTTTTTACATTCCTTCTCCTTATTTCGTAACTTCCTGCAATTAGCATAGCTCATAAAATCACTTGACATTTCCTTTGGCATTTGGTAAAACATGACATCTTTCCAACATTGTTTCATAGAACTGCAACATACCTAGTGTGCCAGAATTTAAAGAAAGAAAAAAAAACTGTGCTTCTTTAAAACTCTAGCAAAGATTTTTGTGTTCCTTTAAACAATGCATGGATCTCCCATGACAAAATCTTTTTTAGCTTGCAAGTGGAATAATTTTTTTTTACCTGTAATAATAACTTTGGTTTTTTTCACCCATACATTTATATAGAAAAGGTGGGATGGTAGAGGAATGTGTGTGAGGATACTAGCAATTATTAAGCTTCTACTATTTCCCACGTACTTTACACATAGTATCTCATTTAATTCTCCCAGCAGTCATTTAAGAGAGCATTAAATTTGCATTTTACAGGTGAAGAAACTGAGGCCCAGATGGGTTAAGTACCGTTCTGAAAGCTAATACAGTTAGCAAATGGCAGACTCAAGATTTGTATTTCAGGTTTGCCCAACCTAAACACTATGTTCACTATATTACCTTACGCAGTATACATTTAAAAGCAAAAAAATTACTATTAAAAAATCTACACTCATTTAAAAAGCCAAGCACAAAAGAATAAATTATGTATAATTCTTTTAACAAAGCATTCAAAAACACCAGGAAAAATTAGTCTATGATGTTACAATAGTAGTTACCCTTGGCAGGGGGTGGGTAGGACTAGAAGGGTGTATGCGATGAGGTGCAGGTATGTTTTGCTTCTTAATCTTTGTGCTAATAATGTTTAAACATTCATTTCACCAAGCTGTGCACTCACAGTTTCTGTACCTTCTCTTTGTATACCACATTTCAAATTAAAAAATATATATACTTGTTTTTCAGTTGGATGACACATCTGTGCCATGACACTTAGGCTTGAATTAATTCCATTAAAATGCTTCTCTTTAGCTTATATAAAATCCAAACATCTTGAATTTGAAGAGCTAGGCAGAACATCTTTCCAAAGTGACTTTCATCTGAGACATCTGTATTTCTGTTTCTGATCCCATCAAATCCTCAGAGGTCAGAGGTAAATACTTAAAAATAAAAATATGAACATTTTACATACTGCCAGCCACATCAAAAGTGACTCAGATCAAGAATTGGCTCCTGTCTTGAAGATGATATATTTTTCACTCTTGCTATATCAGACTGCTTGGCCCAACCATACTTAGAAATTACACTCTAGTACTGCCTTTATTTCTACCTTTAATGTAACTATTGTAAAAGAAAACATTCGAAATAGATGTAAGTCAAGAAATCCCCCTATTCATTGCTTATTTCTCAACTGAATAGTTCTAAAACCTAAAGTATTTGCATGAGTAGCAGTTTTCATATAATGGACCATTTATATTCTCAGTATTGAAAAGAAAAGGAAGGAAGGAAACAAGTTAGATGTGAGTTCTGAGTTTACAGATGGATTTTGAAGTTTCTTGACACATGAGGGATTTTTTTCTTTTGTTTATATTTTAGAGATAATACCTAGCCATTATAAAAATTACAAATGTACTTTTGTAGTATAGAAGTCAGAAGATAAAGCATTCTACAAATGTTTCAACAAGACAGTTTAAGATACGAGTTTTTAAATGAGAACATTAAAAGTTACCTGGCCACTCAATTTATACCACATTTGAGTTACTTGCAGTTGCGGTATCACACAGTTGAATTTTAATTTAAATTCAGATTCCCTAATTGTTGTACAACAGATCTTCAAAAAGTACAATGTGACTCAGCCTTCAACTGAAGTGACAATACGCATGCCACTTCCTAACCAATGTAATGAAAGCCAATAGAAATCACCATATTTTTATCAGTGGTCTTAAGCTTTCCTGCATATTAGAATCACTTGGCTTTTTTTTTTAAGTACCAATGCTCCAGATTCTGCCTTTGACCAATTACATCAGATTTGTGGAAGAGTGTGGAAGGTGACTAGTGTTTGAAGCTTTTAAAAAGTCCCCCCTAGGGATTCTAATATGCATCCAGGTTTGAAAAATAATTGGCAGTATCATTTTCGAAGTTAGAAGAGGTTGGTAAGACTTGCGGATGAATTTCAAGATAAACTGTTTAACTTCCAGGAATAAGTATTCAGTGTAACAAGTGTGATTATTTCAGTTATAATGACTGAAAATCAGAGAGGCTCAGAAATATAGAGATTTGTCATTTTTCCTTTAAAATTCTCTGTATCTGAAATTAAGTCTCAAGACCCCATTTTTGTTGGGAGCAAAAATGCTAAATTAAGTAATCAATAATGCCTAGATGCTTTCAGATAAATTCAGTTCCAGCCAATATCTGAAAAGCCAGCTCACATTATTATCTCAACCTCCTTATAATCTTGCTCTCCCTCCTCCATTCCTGGATCTGCTGCTCATTCTCAAGCAGAGGAAGTGATTGGGAAGAACCTCTTTAAAAAGTGAGCATGTGTTCATTGTGAGGAGATCATAGGTTATTGTGGTTTTGCTTGCTCAGGTCTACTGCAGGTCTAGCTCCTGAAACCTCTGTGATCTGTTTTCTCAGTGGGAATGGTAACTAATGCTGGCTCTATCCAGCAGCACACTGGGGACTGTGTGAGTGTCCATCAGGCCTCTGCATTGCTTCTTGGTATGAGTAATTTCCTGAAGCCCAAGTGCACTCTGCATCAGAGAGAACCCAGCTGGGGGTCCATAGCTTAGATTCCCCAAAGGGTAAATTTTCCCATCACTGAGTCAGTGAATTTGCTCCTTGTGATGATTAATTTTATGTATCACCTTGGCTAGGTTATGGTGTACAGTTTTTTGGTTAAACATCAGTCTAGATATGGCTGTGATTATTTTTTTAGATGGGATTATCATTTAAATCAGACTTTGAGTAAAGCAGGTTACCTTTGTTAATGTGGGTGGGTCTCATCCAATCAGTTGAAGACCTTAAAAGTAAAGACTGAGGTTTCCCAAAGAAGAAGAAGCAACTCTGCCTCAAGACTGTAATATAGAGATACCTAGCCTGAGTTTCTAGCCTGCAGATTTTGAACTAGGCCTACATCAAACCTTACCTGAACTTCCAGCCTACTGGCCTGCACTACAGATTTTAGACTTGCCAGACCCATAATCACATGAGCCAATTCCTTAAAATAAATCTCTCCATGTGTATAATCTTCTATTTATTATGTCTTTCTGGAGAACCCTGGTTAATATACCCCTCAAGTACTTTGTGTTCTACCACTTAGGTCTATAGGATTGAAACATATCAACATTCCTAATCTTCATGCAAGGCCAGATGCTTGCTTTCTTTCTCTTCCACTGGCCATTCTTGGTATTTTTCTTGCCCTCTCCAAGCCCTCATGGGGTGGTGCTCAACTGCTGGGCTTCCATATATTAGAAATCCAGGCAAAATAGAGTGTCAGACACAGCTATACTTTCTAATTCCCCCACAAAAAAAAATCAAGAGAAAATCCAATTTTATTTCTACCTGTCCTTTTCTGCACCTACATTACTTTGGGTAGCAGAAACCCTCATTGTCTTCACCTCAGTTTCTTTACCCTTCCCTGACCCCCCAGTCTCTGTCAAAAAGCAGGAAGCAACATAGGGACAGGTTGGATGACCAGCTGTCCCAGTCTGCCTGGGACTTTCCCAATTTTAGCACTGAAATCCTGGGCCTAGGCAAACTGGAATGGTTGACCACAGTAGAGAAGGGATCAAACCAACCTATTAGATTGCCTTGTTTTAATATTTGAAATCTCCATCCATCACCCATATAGTTGGCTTTTAATTTCAGATGTCAAGAACATAGCAGATTAAGATTCCAGATGATTCTCCCATCAGAGAAAAACTTCATGTCTCCATTCTGAATTGAGGGAAGGAATGTTGTAGAAGAAGCTTACACACTGTAAGATGTCCCAACATAGAGGGCGCTGGGGTGGCTTAGTCGTTTAAGCGTTGGACTTATGTGCCGGTCATGATCTCGTAGTTCGGGAGTTCGAGCCCCACATTGGCCTCTGTGCTGACAGCTCAGAGCCTGGAGCCACCTTCAGATTGTTTCCCTCTCCCTCTGCCCCTCCCCCACTCACACTGTTTCTCTCTCTTTCAAAAATAATAAAAATTTTAAAAAACATTAAAAAGAAATTTAAAAAAGATGTCTCAACATAGTAGTCTGCCACAAATCAATGCTTCATATATTAAGCTAAGACTATACTTTGATATCCCCCAAATAATTTATTAATCCTCAGAAATAATGAACGTGGCATGGATTATGAAAGAAGGCATGGACTATGGCACTAGCAAAGAGACTTTTGAGAATGAATAAATGTATGTTAGTGCAGGTTTATAATAAAATTGTTGCATATTCTTAATATAAATTTCCTACATTGAAGATATATCTTACAATCAAAAATATCTTGGAGTCTAGGAAATTTATTATTTTTATTGATTTTCTAAAAACAGACAATGTAGAAATTGCACTTCAGTCCACAAAGTTCCTCACTCACATCCAGAACACATGAGCAAATCGTTGCAGCTTGTCAGGAACAGAAGAATGAGAGTCAAATAAACAAACATGAATGACCTTTCAGCGGTCACTGAGTACATAAAGTAGCAAGCTCAGGGAAATTAGCTAAGAAAGGCAGCAGCAGATCCTGCAGATGTAGCAAGGCAACTGAAACAGGTGGTCGGAGAAGCCTTGCTTTCAGAGCTATTGTGTATACTATGAAACTAACTCATACTGTTTCTAAAGGTAATATATGCCCCTAATTCACACAGAGGCAGAAAGGCTAAAATCACAGATTTTAAAAGCCACAGATCCTGTGGGCTAACACCTTGGTAATATGGCCTATGCACTGAAGAGATTTCCAAAATTAAAGTGAGAGCAGATCGATGCAATGGAAAATGTGCCACATAGGTAATATCTTTCTAAAGATCTACCTTTATAGTTGCATTATACATATTCATTCAAGCGTTTACTGTGCTTTCTGTGAATTAAAAAATTAGTATTATGATTTACACACAATTTATTGTCTATGTGAGATCTGAGAATTGTTGGAAAAACAAATTCTTATCTTTTTTTTATTGCAATGCACTTTTCAAAAACTTCACAACTATTTGTGCTACCCTGGCTAAGGTTTTATTATGAAATAGATTGCCCGGGAGCAAGTACTTCAGAGTAAATGTCAAGGTGTAATTTGAGAAATGATATTATTTTGCTAATAATCAAGGCTTGCCATTTTAGACAGCAAATACTAATATATATATATATATATATATATATATATATATATATATGTGTGTGTGTGAGCCAAAAGATATAAACAGAGCTCACAGAAGAAATTATAGGGAAATACAATGTGTACCTTGGATTTAATATGGATGGCATTTACATCTTACTGATTCGTGAAGGTTAAATAAAACTGAACTTCCTTGTCAGTGATTTTTTTCTTTGTTGGGAAAGCTTCTATAATAAAAAAGACAAGACTTTATTTTATTTACTCTTCTTAATAATTTTTCAAGTGCTCAATACAGATTGAATGTGCTACTCACTCTTATCAATACTTGAAATCTTTATTACTAGCATACGGATGAAAATTTTCTTGATGGGGAGAAAAATTATAATTATTGAGAAATTACTAAGAACACAGTCAAAATTATTTTAATAACTACCTTGAAACCAATAGGGATAATAGTGCATAAATGCATTGATTTAATTATCCATTCTACTGGTACTTTTGTTCTTTGGTGAGTACCCATCATGGAACAGATTAAATCAATAAGTAGCATCTTTTCACTATTTTCCTTTTCAAGTTTTATGCAGTAACAGGAGGATGCAGTTTATTTCACAAGGAATTTATTTCCACTTTGGCATGGAGTTTTTATAGAAGTATGTTTATTAAAGTAAAGGACAAATTCTGGGCATAAAAGAAAGAGAGGTTACATACAGCATTTGTGAATCCCAACTTCCCACAGTCAAATTCTTAGGACCGCTGGCATCTATACCCAGGTTCCCATGTCCCTGATGCTGTCTGATGCTTGCTACTCACCAAAGTTGTTGCAGACACCCCCTACATGGTCTTAATGCCTCCAATGTTTTTCTTGAGCAAATTCTTCCTAAATACTATTGGAGATTTTAATCTGTGTAAAAGAACTCTGATCATGTCACTACCCTACTCAAAAATCATTAATGTCCCTACTGATTAGATAATTAAGGATCCATTTGTCCCCTGATCAAAGCCTTTCACAGGAAACCCAGCCGCCTACTTCAGTCTTATCCTACCCTCTACAGAACCTGTCTCAGCCAAACCCATCTACTCATTCTTTCATAGTGTGCCCCCAGACACTTCCATCTTCGTTTATCCATCTGAAAAGTATTCTTCCTGATAGTCAAAGTCTTCTCAATCTTTCAAATCCCATTTAAAATGGCATCCCAGCTAGCTCCCCTCAATCTGTGTGATCCCTTTCCTCCCTAAAACCTCTTGGCACTTTTTTACCCTGATGCCATTTACCATATCCGCCTGTGTTACCATTAGTTAATTTAAGAAAATACGACCCTAGTATCTTAGAAGCTCCTTGAGAGAGGTAACTGCATTCTTAATGGTAATTCCCTCTCCAGTAGCACCGAGTACAATCTAGGCACATGGAGGCACCCAAAAAACATTTGCTTATTTGATTTGCTTCTTTGTTTATCCTGGGGAAGGTGCTACATCATAATAATACTACACCATGCACCTCATTACAACTTTGACAAAATGTGAATGCTTGTGCTTCCGATTATACTTACATCCTTTATAGGGGCTCAATATAGACTAATACCATTATTTTAGCCCTCGTAAAGCTTTTTATTCTGCCTGTTTCCATCTAATTTAGATACCTGAGCCACATAATATAAAACTTGCAAGCCATATATTCTTAGTTCTATGTTAGGACTTCTTTCCTGTGTGTTACATGGGTTCACAAAATTTCTCAAGTAAATTATTATGAATAATTAAAACCATGTTTAAAATTACAGTTTAAACTAATTTGAAAAGTAATATCAAATGCCAGCATACAATAGGGTTGAATATATAAAGACTATGAAGTAGGATACTTCACCAAAAGGCAGTAAGCATTCCCTAAAATGTTAGATTTTTGTACAATTAAATACATAATCTTGGAAAGAATTTTTTCCCTCATCCCCATATGGGATGTGTTGAGAGATGTTTGCTTCTCTGAAAAAATAAGAATATATTCTTCTATTTTCTCATAAGACTAAAATTAAAGAAAACCTAAAGTCTCAAATTTATTATCAAATCTTTACTTGTGTTGTGGCACCTGGGTGGCTCAGTCAGTTAAGCGTCCAACTTTGGCCCAGGTCACGATCTCACGGTTTGTGGGTTCGAGCCCCATGTCGGGCTCTATGCTGACAGCTCAGAGCCTGGAGCCTGCTTCAGATTCTGTGTCTCCCTCTCTCTGCCCCTCCCCTGCTCATACTCTGTCTCTCTCTCTCTCTCTTTCTCTCTCTCTCTCAAAAATTAAAAAAAAAAAAACTTTACTTGTGTTGACATTAAAATTGTTTCCCAAAACTACGTATATATCATATAAAAATAATCCCAGGTGGGATTACGGAGTCAACAAGGCTGCCCTGGATATCATTCTGGGAAACTCACATGTTTACCATTTAAAGGAACGGTAGCTCTTCTTGTGCTCAAATATAGCAGATCAGAACACCAGCGAGTTAAATTGCTGACTACTTCCATTAACTTTTGTAGATAATAGGCTTCTGAAATTTCCCTTGTTGCATGTAGTAAAGTCCTGAGAAAAACTCATATTTTCAAAATTGTTTTTCTCACTTAAATAACACCCACATGATAGTAACAAAGTTACTAAATCTTTCACAAAGTGCTACCTGATGTTCTTTAAAATACCTAGCAGCAATGGACATTCATTTTGGTTAACCATTATAGTCATTTTTTGGATTTTTGTATCTTTTTCCAAAGGGGGAGAAATATGGCCCTATATAAACCTAATGCCAAGAAAAATGTAAGCTAGTATTCATTAAAATACCCACTCTTTGCCAAAGCTAAATTCTGCCTCAGAATTGTAAGGGCAACGCCCGTCACAATGCCTTTGATGCCACAGCAAATTGTTTCAACCATCTTCATGCTATTTAAAGTGTGGAAAAAATACAGACAATCTTCTGGAATGCATTCATTACCTTGAAAGTGCTTGACATGCTGGTCATGCTGAAATGAATATGATTGTAGCTTTTGTGGTACAAAACACTTTTACCTCATTATAGTCTCAGACAGTTTATGATATAATCCCATTTTCACTTACAATTGCTTTCAAAATTCTCCATTGAGAAACTTTCATACAACAAAAACAGACTTAAGTTTACCGTTTACATGTATTTTAAAAATAGGAAAAAAAAACAAAAAAAAGCCTTAAGGATATCAGATAATAGTTCTAAGATTTGAAGATTTCACACTACTGTGATCATTTCAAATGATCAGAATCACACCTAAAAAGCACAAAGAGAAGAGAAAAGAAAAGAAAAAAGAAATTCTGAGTTAATCAATGTTAATATTTCATCAGAATCTGGCTTGATATAATGAAATTTGAGAATAGTTGTAAAAGAAAGATACTTTATTTATGTATAAATGATCTATGGTGTCCTGTACTTATACTACTTGCCACAAATAATGAAGTTGATTTTCTTGCCAGAGTAAATGTTATTAGTAAAGGGCCGTATGCTTAGAGAGCATTAGCCACTCAAAGAAGTTAAAATTTACACATTATAAAAATTTAAGAATATTTAAACTAATGGTATTCAAAGCTCACTGAGCTAGGACTAAATAGTAAGTTTGAAAGATTTCCTGTTGTTAGGAAAATTTATTACTTTTTCCCCACACTACTATTATGCCATCTTCTTCCAGGTAGTGAGTCTCCCCATATCCTACCAGATGACACTTACCTTCCTCAGGGTGACCTGCAGTGCCTGACCTTGCCTGGTTGCTGCCATGTCTGCTCTCACTCACCACCCTCCTGTCCTTTCCATGCCTTCACTCGTGCTAGTGCATCTGTCTGAATTACCCTTCTCTGCATATCCTCTGCCTGCCTGTGATGACAAACCCACACTACAGACTCAGCTCAAACTTTACCATCTTTCAATTATTTCCTGGTGTTCCACGCACTGTGAGAAGGATTTGTCACTCTTTCATTTGGGTCATTTAGCATGACACCTATAAACACTTGAGTGGATATACCAATTTGCCTCCCATCCATCATTTAACACCATTGGTACTACTTCTAAAATATATTTTAAACTACAGATTTCTCTTCATCTCTTTTACTACCATTCATCTCAAACTGTGCCAACATCAATTTCTGGTCTTGTTGACTACAATACTCTCCTAACTTATTTGTCATCTTCCACCCTGACACATTTCATTCCTTTCCAACCCATATTCCATGCAGAGTGATCTTGTAAAAACGTCATCATATTATGAGGTGCCTGGGTGGCTCAGTTGGTTAAGCATCCAACTTTGGCTCAGGTCATGATCTCGCAGTTCATGAGTTCAATCCCCAAATCTGGTTCTCTGCTGTCAGCATGGAGCCCACTTCGGATCCTCTGTCCCCTTCTCCCTCTGCCCCTGCCCCGCTCATGCTCTCTTACTCTCTCTCTCACAAATAAACAAACATTTAAAAATAAAATAAAATATTATCAGATTAGATCAATACCCTGCTTTAAGTCCTTTAGTATGTTCTTGTTGCTTTAGAAATCAAACATAAAGTCCCTCCGTGTCCTTCAAGACTCTGTATGATCTGGCTTCTCCTGCTTGTCCGTCTCATCTCAGATCACTACCCCCTAAATCAACATCTCATCATTCTCCAACAACATTGGAATCATTCTGTTCCTCAGACATTCTGAATTGCCCTTGTTCTTCTTTATAACTTCTCCCAGCTTCCATGTGGCATTCTCGCTGTCATTCCTCAGGTCTCTGCTTAGTATCACCTGTAGAAGAGCCCCTTATCACTTATATGAAGTAGTCCCTCCTCAATTACTCTAGATCACATGACCCCATTCTTCCATAGATAGGAAATAATATGTGTTGATTTGTTTACTTGTTCACTCTTTGTCATCTTACCTAGAACATGAGGGATTTGTGAGAGAAGACTCTTGTCTGAATGGATGTTGCTATAGGATACCATCAAGTCCCAGCTCACCGTCTGATCCATGATGGATGCTCCTTAAATCTTTGCCTAATTAATTAATTTCTTAGGTTTCTCTCCCTGTTACACTATTAACTCCTTGAAAGCAAGTGTCATGCTTTATCTTTGTAATCCAGATACTAGAGGAATGCTTGGTATAAGATAAATTGTCCATAAATACTTGTGGGATAAATGAATGAATATCATTCATTTTGATCAGTGTCTTTATATCTACAAAATGTAGAAATCCAACCCTAGAACAGGGTCTAGACCATTGAAAGTGTTCAGTAAAGGTATGTTAAATGAATGAATGGACAGAGTATGCACACAGATAACTTCTTTCTCTCCCTGCTTTCGTATCTTAAAACATCCATGATAAACTGTGACTTAAACACTTGATGTCTAGCGAACAAATCTGAACATGTTAGGACTTAAAAGTTCTAGTTAGGGGCTGAGAGTCATAACCTCCCATTCAATGTCCAGTGTCCTTCAGGTGTTCGTGTTTACTCTTCTTCCTGACTATAGCAAAATCAGAAAACATCTGGAACTTCACACAACCACGGTCTATGATTTCAGAAAATGTTACTCAGTCAAAAACTCTGGCTTTGAAAGCACTTTTTAAAGTAAAACAGACTAATTTGGTAAGCACTGTTGCCGGAGGGCGCATGTACTTTAATCATAAAAAACCTCTAAATTGTTTCAGTTGTCATTCTGAACAATGAAAAGAATCTCTTTGAACCAAGTTGTTGATAACAAGCTCGAAATCTGAACGTGAAGTTTGAGACTTGGAGGGGTCTGAAGGCAGGAAAAATCATTCTTTATAAATAGTTTATTTTTTGAAAAAGGAAAACATGTGTTTGGATTAAAAGCAATCAGCCTTCCGTGCTTATATTTTGGAATAGAATGTTATGTAGCAATCACAATATTAGGACCATAAGTGATAGACTTAATAAAAGATTGTTCACAATAAAACAAAGAAAACAACTACAATTAAAGAATTAGTATGTTCCCACTAACCTCGACTTTACCTGAAAACACATTTTTTTCTATACTCGTTTCACAGGAAAAATAGCCATTCATTTTCTTCCCTTTAGATTCTTCTTTCAAATAACTGCATATGCAGTGAGGGGATTTACACATCACAAGAAATAGTCTACACAAGATATATTTTAACAAAATAAATTTGTTCAAATATAAAGCTCCTTGAAAGTGGAATGAAGTCAACAAAGACCATCAAGATGTTGTTTTATGAACCCTCAGAATTCCAGAGGTTCTTAAAATTTCCCTACTGCAATTAGGTCCCCTCCTTTGCATCCTTTAATTGTATCTACCATATTTAGAATTATAATTGTAGCTGCCATATTTTGAATTCCTAATATGAACCTGGTACTATGTCAGGCACTTGACATCTGTCATCTCTATAATCTTTTTTACTTTTTTAAGTTGTAACATACAGTGTTGTATTTGTTTGGGGTATACGATATGACTCAATAATTCTATACATTAGTTATTGCTCATTACAATAAATGTACTCTTAATTCCCTCTGTTTAACCCATTCCCCCACTCACCTCCCCTCTGGCAATCACCAATTTGTTCTCTGCATTTAAGAGTCTGTTTTTTTTAATTCATCTACTTTTTTCTTTATTCGTTTGTTTTGTTTCTTAAATTTCTTATATGAGTGAAATCTTATTTGTCTTTCTCTGTCTGACTTATTTCACTTAGTATTATACCCCCTAGATCTATCTATGTTGCTGCAAGTGTCAAGCCTTCTTTTGGGTTTTTTGTGTTGTTTTTTGTTTTTATTTTTGTTTTTTTGTTTTTTGGTTTTTGAGAGAAAGAGAGAGAGTGCAAGTGGGGCAGAGGGATAGGGAGAGGGAGAATCTTAAGCAGCCTCCATGCCCAGCACGGAGCCCACCCAGTGCAGGGCTCTGACCCAGGGCTCAATCTCATGACCTTGAGATCATGACCTGAACCAAAATCAAGAGTGGGATGCTTAACCAACTGAACCAGAGGGGTGCCTACATTTTCTTTTATAATTGAGTGATATCCCATTATGTGTATGTATATTATATCTTCTTTATCCATTCATCTATCAATGGACACTTGGGTTGCTTCCATATCTGGCTATTGTAAATAATGCTGCATAAAACACCGGTGCATATATCTTTTCGAATTAGTGTTTTCATTTTCTTTGGGTAAATACCTAGTAGTGGAATTACTGGACCATATAGTAATTCTATTTTTTAATTTTTTGTAGGAAACTCCATACTGTTTTCCACAGTCACTGTACCAGTGTGCGTTCCTACCAACAGGGCATGAAGGTTACTTTTTCTCCACATGCTCCCATCATTTGCTGTTTCTTGTCTTTGTTATTCTAGCTATTCTGACATCATCTCTAGTCTTTACTCCAGAGAGTTAAGGTAGATATTATTTCCCTCTTTGTCAATGAGGGAAGTGAAGCATGGAGAAATTTGGCCATTTGCCAGGCAACATTTAGTACCCTTACAATCTCCACGGGACTCTCCAACCCCCTCACATGAACATTCTGTCTATGTTAGAGGTCCTCAGTTCAGCAAGAGAATTCTTACTAAAGGCTTTGTTAGAAATGCAGATACTCAGCTCTCCATCAGAACCTACTGAATTAGAAATGCTGGGATTGGGGGGTGGCAGTCAGCAGTCTGTGTTTTAAGAATCCCTCCAAATGATTTTGCCGCATGCTCAAGTTTAAAAGCACTGCTCTAATTGATTGCATTTGCTTTGAAATGCAACTTCAAGACAAGTCTGTGGCTCCTTTTCAAATGAAAACTGCTTCTTCTAAGCCCTATCTGTCAAAGGGCTCTAGTACTTCCGCTCTCTGGTCTGCTAACCTCAGAGTGGGTCTTTTCCTACAACTTCCTGCCTCTTGATGAGTTTTCCAACTCCTCCCCTTGTTCTCTGCCTGAATCTTTTTTCCCTTGTGATTTTCTTCTCTGAGGATCAACCTTGCCACTCCTGAATCTGCCATCACTACATCCTGGACCTGTGATCAGTCAATTGACCCCTAGGTCTTTTCCTTTTAGAAGACTTCCAACTCTGGGTGTGATAGTTACAAAGCTACAGAGAGCCTACCAGATTTATCAGAAAACTACTAAAAAAACATCCTTTCCATCAAAAGCTGCTCTGCCATCACAGGCCCAGCCTAGCTATATACAGTTTACTGACTTACACCATTATCTGTCTAGAGGCTCAACAGCAACTCTGGCCAGAAATGGTAAACGCAAGGTCATTTTGGACCCAGAGTTCACAGATATGACACAAATATCACAGGTTTCCCATATATTTTAATCTGGCATTTATCATCTTACATAAAATTAACATCAGCTGTAACTACATGTATCCTTTAGGCAGAGTTAACAGAAATCATGAAAAAACAGAAACATAGGCCCTTTCACAATAAATATCAAATAGAGGCAAATGCAGTTTTAGTTTGTGAATCGAACACCAAAAGGGCCAAAGTAGTGACCTGTCAAATCACATTTAGGCATTCAATATAAAAAAAACAGTAAATTGACTGATGTTTGGTCAGTTGGATATTTTTCCAATTAGTTATATTACTCTCTGGATGCCATAATGATTGTTGGAATACAATGCAAAATGAGCCATTAGAAATTCTAAGTGATAGTTTCCTAATTTATAAAAATTTTCAAAGAGAAGAAAAATAATCACAGAAATCTTAAAAAATAGACCCTTATTGATCTTCCCAGGTTCCCAGAATTCATATGCTCAAATATTTCATGGAGCCTTATGTCAGTGTGAGGCTTTCTGTATTTTCCAATTGTATGATCCAAGTTAAAAATTTTTTTTAAAAAAGAATTTGACCAACCAGACTGACTTTCCATAACTGCCATGAGAAGAGAAATCAGTAATAACAAAAATCATAAATTATAGAATCATTTTTATTTATATCGAAATTTAGTTTAAAAGGGGAAAAAGTAAATGAACATTCATTATCCTTCATAACTGATAGAAAAGCAAAGGCATAATCCACCATGTTTTACATTATTTTTTCTTATAAAGGCTACATTAAAACACTGGGACCAAAAATTTAAGATTCTTATTACCAATGTATCAAGCCAGATTCATCTATAATTTACTTTAGGGAAGGAAAATGATAGCCTCCCACAGCCTAGGTTAGCCATCATTTTTGTTACTGTATGATGGAATCATTTTGAGGCAGAAAAACTATGCCTGAGATTTTACAAATATTTCCACAATATTTCATGAAGTACTAGATCTTGAATGTCAGGGCTAACTCTGGATCATCAATCCATAAACAAATACCCATCAGCGAATTAACTTCTGAGGCAATTAGCACCAAGAATAATATTGATGCCTAGTTTTTATATAATCCTTAGAGAAAACAGGAATGGAATATGTAAACACGACTCATTGCCAAAGCACCGACAAAGCAAAAGGGAGTTTAAAAAGAGCCATCAAATTTTATTTTCAATATGAACCACAGAGCTTGCTAAGGAAATTTCGACTTCCAACAAATTTTTAAAAGGAAATTGCTCTACTTTTTATTTTCCAAATATGTACAGCTGCTTAGCTCTTGGCAAAAAGACTGATAAATGAGAAAGTGTGTGAGAATTTTAGAAGGGAAAAAAAATCTATCCATGACATTCAGTGAAATGAATTATTAGCTCTTTATCAGCTAAAAAATAAAGTATTTAAAAAGTGTTGTGAAACCAAGGTGATTATATGTCATTGACCTTGACTTATATGACCTAATTATCACAACTAATCAAATAAACTAAACCTAACATGAAATGTGCTTAATAGTTTGATGCCATCCAAAGGATTGGCAAATTTAACACTGTGTTTACATTATTTATCTAGATAAGATAGAACTATTACCAAATTAATAATTCCACAAGAAGTTTCTTTTTATCTATTATCTTGATTCTCTTTCTTTATCTTTGTTTTATTGTGACATGTTGTGGTATTAAAGAAATATTTGTAAGTCTACCCTCCAAATGTCCAAATACAATCCTTTTGTGACATTGGGACCCACTAAAATCCACCCAGAAGAGAACACCGCTATCATTCACATTATTTAATACAATGCATTCACAGGCTATTTGAGAACATGTGTGACTTCAGCAATTTATCAGATCGTTGGGAAGAGACATATAATATTTTTTAGAAGTAATAAAATGGAGAGGTAGCTAAGAATTACACTTTATCATTTATCGCTTCTGAAACAATTATCCCCAAATCTTTTAAATAAGTTGCATTCCTTAAGCTGCTATTAAAACTAACAGGATATAAACTCCATGAGCAGAGTTCACTGTATTTTTTCACTCATATATTACAAACATTAAGAACATTGCCTGTTATATTAATACATATTCAATAAATATTTACTAAACTAATAAACAAATCCTGCCAGAATATCTAAGTTTCTTTCTTTATAAATTTTGACCTTCTTGATTTCAGGAAATAATAGCTGCCTTATTTCTTTCCACTCTTACAAGATAGTATTTCACCTGTTGTGAGAAGCTCCTTTCTGCTATAACAACAGAACCGCAGCTCAGTGCAAGAATAGCAGCCTTATATTTCCGCTATAGACCTGGAATCTGCCAACTGGCTGGCATCAGAAGCTGTCAGTGTTGAAGCCATATCTGGAGGATATGACTGGTTGAAGCCAGTCAAGTCATATCCTCCAGAAACAGCTCCAGCATAAGCCCTGCTGAAGATCAGCTCAGAAACACCAAATCAGCAGTATCACATGCAACCATAAAACTAGGCACTGGTAAATAGTAATCAATGCACTAAGTTTAAGAATAGCCTACCTAGGGGCACCTGGGTGGCTCAGTCGGATAAGCATCATGATCTTACAGTTTGTGGGTTTGAACCCCGCATTGGGTTCTGTGCTGACAGCTCAGAGCTTGGGGCCTGCTTTGGATTCTGTGTCTCCCTCTCTCTCTCTCTCTACCCCTCCCCTGCTCATGCTCTGTCCCTCTCTCTCTGTCTCAAAAATAATAAACATTAAAAAAAAATTTTCTAAAGAACTTGGAAAAGTACTTGGGTGCTTTAAAGTACTTTAAAGAACTTTTTTAAAGTACTTGGGAAAGTAGTTGGGTGTTTTGGTTTGTTTGTTTTGTTTTTATATTTCTTTTTTTTTTTTTTGAGGTGTAACTGGCATACATTACATTAGTTTCAGGTGTGCAATTCAGTGACTCAACATTCCTATACTTTACAAGATGATCACCACAGTAAGACTAGTTAGCATCTACCATCTATCAATAATACAATATTATTGACCATATTCCATGGTGTATATTACGTCCCTGTAAATTAGTTATTTTATAACTGGAAATTGTACTTCATCCATTTTTCCCATTTTGCACCCCCACAAACTGCACCCTCAGGCAACCACCAATCTGTTCTCTGATGAATCTGGGTTTTGCTTATTTTTTTGTTTTGTTTTTTTTTGTTTTTGTTTTTGTTTTGTTTTGTTTTAGATTCCACATATAAGTGAAATCACGCAGTATTTCTCTTTCTCTGTCTTATATCATTTAATATACCTTCAAGTTCCCTTCATGTTGTCACAAATGGCAACATATAAATATGCAGGTGCAAATATCTTTTTAAATTAGCATTGTATTTTTTAGATAGATACTTAGTAATGAAATTGCTGGATCATATCCAATTTTAATGTTTGAGAAACCTCCATACTGCATAGTGGCTGCACCAATTTACATTCCAGTCAACAGAGCACAAGTGGTCCCTTTTTCCATATGCCAACACTTTTTATTTCTTGTCTTTTTGATAATAGCCATTCTGATAGGTGTAAAATGATATCTTATTGTGGTTTTGATTTGCATTTCCCTGGTGATTAATGATGTTGAGCATCTTTTCAGGTGTTTGTTGGCCATCCGTATATCCTCTTTGGAGAAATGTCTATTCAAATCCTCTGCACATTTTTTAATCAAATTGATTTCTTTTGTTATTGAATTATATGAATTCTTTATATATTTTGGATATCAAACCCTTGTCAAATATATGATTTGCAAATATTTTCTCTCATTCAGTGGGTTGCCTTTTCATTCTGTTGATGGTTTTCTTCACTGTACAGAAGCTTTTTATTTTGATGCAGTCCCACTTGTCTATTTTTGCTTTTGTTTCCCTTGCATTTGGAGTCAGATCCAAAAAAAAAATTGCTAAATCCAATTATCAAGGAGCTTATTGCATATGCTTTCTACTAGGAGTTTTATAGTTTTAGGTCTTACAATCATGTTTTTAATAAATTTTGAGTTAGTTTTTATACATGGGGTAAAATAGTCATCCAGCTTCATTCTTTTGCATGTAGCTGTCCAGTTTTCCCAACCCTATTTATTGAAGAGACTGTTCTTTCCCCACTGTATATTCTTGCCTCCTGCATTATAAATTGACCACATATGAGTGGGTTTATGTCTGAGGTCTCTATTATGTTCCATTTATCTATGTCTCTCTTTTTACATCAATACCATATTACTTTGATTACTGTATATTTGTTGTATAATTTGAAATCAGGAAGTGTGATATCTCTGACTTTATTATTCTGTTTCAAGATTATTTTGCCTATTAGAGATCATTTGTGATTCTGAATAAATATTGGAATTATTTGTTCTAGTTCTATAAAAACTGGCATTGAGACTTTGCTAGGAATTGCATTGAATCTGTTGATAAATCTAGACATTGTGGACATTTTCACAATATTAATTCTTCCAATCCATGAGCATAGAGTATGTTTCCATTTATTTGTATCTTCTTCAAATTCTTTCATTAATGCCTTTTAGTTTTTAGTGTATAGGTCTTTCACCTCCTTGGTTAAATTTATCTGTAAGTATTTTATATTTATTGATGTGATTGTAAAAAGGATTGTTTTCTTGATTTTTCTTTCTGATAGTTTGCTATTATTGTGTAGAAAGGCAAAAGATTTATATATATTAATTTTATATCCTGCAACTTTACTGAATTTATTTATTAGTTCTACAGCTTTATGGTGGCATCTTTAGGGTTTTCTATAGATAACAGTATCTCATATGCAAATAGTGACAGTTTTACCTTTTCCTTTCCAACTTGTATGCCTTTTATGTCTTTTTTCTTGCCTAATTGCTGTGGCTAGGACTTCTAGGACCATGATGAATAAAAATGAGGAAAGTGGGTATCCTTGCCTTAGTTCTCATCTTAGAAGAAAATGTTTAAGCTTTTCACCATTGAGTATGATATTTGCTGTGGGTTTGTCATATACGGCCTTTATTTTATTGAGGTATGTTCCCTCTATGCCCACTTTATCAAGAGAATTTATTATAAATGGATGTTGAATTTTGTCAAGTGCTTTTTTTTTAATCTATTGAGATGAGCATAGAATTTTTATCTTTCATTTTGTTAATATCATATTGCAGAGGTTAAACCATCCTTGCATTCTTGGAATAATTCCCACTCAGTCATGGTGTAAAACGTTTCTAATGTTGTTGAATTTGGTTTGTTAATATTCTGTTGAAACTTTTTGCATCAAAGTTCATTGGGAATATTGGCCTGTAATTTTCTTTATTTTATGGTGTTCTTACCTTGTGTTGGTATCAGGGTAATTCTGGACTTCTAAAATGATTGGGGGACTCCTGAGTGGTTGAGTCAGTTAAGTGTCAGATTCTGTTCAGGTCATGATCTCATGGTTTGTGAGTTTGAGCCCCACATCAGGCTAAGAGCTGGCAGTGAGGAGCCTTCTTGAGATTCTCTCTCCTTTTCTCTCCCTCTCCCTTCTCACTCTCTCTCGCTCAAAATACATAAATAAACAAAAAATATATAAAAATAAAATGATTTGGAAGCATTCCTTCTTCTTCAATTTTTTGGATTAGTTTGAGAGGGCCAAGTATTCAATCATCTTTGAATATTTGGTGAATTCACCAGTGAAGTTGTCTGGTCCTAGACTTTTGTTGTTGAGATGTTTTTGATTACTGATTCAATCTCTCTTCTAGTACTCGGTCTATTCAGATTTTCTATTTCTTCATGATTCAGCCTAGGGAAGATTTTAAGTTTCTAGGAATTTATCCATTTTTTTAGGTTGGTATATAATTGTTCATAGTAGTCTCATGATCCTTTATGTTTCTGTGGCATCAGTTGTAATTTCTCTGTCCTTTCTAATTTTATATTTGAACCTTCTGTCTTTTTTCTTAATGAGTCTAGCTAAAGGTTAGTCAATTTTACCTTTTCAATGAACCAGCTTTTAGTTTCATTGATCATTTCTATTGTCTCTGTAGTCTCCATCCCATTTTTTCCCACTCTGGTCTTTATTATTTCCTTCCTTCAACTAACTTTGGCTTCATTTGTTCTCCTTTTTCTAGTTCCTTCTTTTTCCAGTTCCTTCATTGAAATTGTAAAGTTAAATTATTTGAGGGTTTTCTTATTTCTTGAGGTAGGCCTGTATTGCTATGAATTTCCTTCTTAGAATCACATTTGCTGTACCCCGAGAGATTTTTGTATGTTACATTTCTTTTTTTCATTTGTCTCTAGGTATTTTCTTTAATTTCTTCTTTATTTCTTTTTCTCTTTTTAAAGAGAGAGAGTGCACGCCTCTGTGAGTGGGGGAGGGGCAGAGAGAGAGGAATAGAGAGAATCCCAAACAAGCTTGTGCTGTCAGTGAGGAACCTGATGTAGGGCTTGATCTCAGGAACCCATGAGATCATGACTTGAGCCAAGATCAAGAATCAAGAGTCAGATGCTTAACTGACTGAGCCACCCAGGTGCCCCCTGCTTTATTTCTTCTATGGCCCAGTAGTTGTTCAGTAACTTGTTGTTTAATCTCCACACATTTGTTGTTTTTCCAGTTTTCTCCTTGGAACTGATTTCTAGTTGCATAAAATTGTGGTCAAAAGGATGTTTGATTATTTTTTCAATCTTCTTGAATTTATTGAGGCTTTTTTTTGTGGCCTAACAGGTGATCTATCCTGAAGAAGGTTCCATGTGCACTTGAGAAGAGTATGTATTTTGCTCTTTTTGGCTGGATGTTCTGTTTATATCTATTAAGTCCATATGGTCTAATTCATCATAATCCTTGCTCTCTTCTAGATTAGATCTGGAAGTGTCCCCTGGGTGACAGTTGTAAAATTGAGTCTCCAGACAAGTGTCTAAGCTCCTTCCTGGGAAGTTGGGTTGAACTTAAGAGGGTGTGCAAGGATGGCAGTTATCTGAGAGTGCCTCCTTAGCCTGCAGATGTATGGGAAACTTGAAACCTGTCCTGTAGGCTATAGTTCCAAGCTATAATTAGGTCTTTTTCACAGGAATTGTATTTCAGTCTACTATCCGTACAGGGCCACAGTGGTGGTGGACAGCCGAGATCTACTTTTTCAATTGTTACCTTCCCATGGAGCCCAGGAATGCCAGATCCCTTGCCCACCAGGGTCAGGCAATACATGGGCATCCCTGTGTAGAATTTGTACACCTGTTGGCTGTAGCTAGACAGCTGGGGAATGTAGGGGACACAGCATACTCATTGACTTCAGAAAGACAGAAGAGGAGTACTTTGTGAACAAGCACTGGCTTTAGTCACCAGTCCCAGCCAGTGAGTGGGAAAGTGTCACAACTGCCCACACTTATCCAACTTTGCTAAAGAGCAGGAGAATGCCATGGCCATTCATGCTCATCTTCCATAGTCAGGAAGCAGTGAAATGCTGCAACTTCCCCATACTCTCCAGCTCCCGCAAGGCAGTGAGATAGTGCAGTGACCACTTACACCTATCTGTCTTAGCAGTGGGAGGGTGTTGTGTCTGAGCTCATCCACCTGTGATAGCAGAGTAGCTGAAAGTGCCAAAGTGGCATTTGCCAGTGTCTCCATCTCCAAGGAGAATGTCAAATATCTCCTGCTCCTTCAGCTAATGCTTTTATATTAGCAAATGAATCTTCTTCACAGATAGTCTAGCTCACATATAAGCTAGACTTAGCTGCTTTTCAAATTGCTGTTTTTTCACTGGATACTGAGCAAGTGAGACTGCACACAGCCCTTTAAAAAGGGAATCTCAGTTTCTTATAGCACATTGGGTCCATTGGACATCAGCCTGTTTGTTTTCTAAACCAGACATTTTGGAGACTCATTTCTCTGGTGCAGATTCTTGGGGCTGGATGCCTAATGTGGAGCACCAACCCCTTGTTTTTTTTTGGGGGGGGGGTGGGGAAGTACCAGACTGATGAGATCACTCCTGTCACTATGCCAGGACATAGAGAGACTGTATCTCTGCCTGTCCTACCCCATGTCAATGTGGTCTTTTTATCCTTTGTTGTGGAGATGCAGTTCATCTAGTTTTCAGATATTTTTCAGAGGTAAATTATCTATATGGTCTTTCAGTTTGGTGTATCCGTAGAAGGAGGTTAAGTTCAGTATCGCCCAATGCTGCCATCTTGAGAAAGTCTCCAAACCAAATAATGAGTAGTTGTTTAAAATGAATAATTGGTACTTCCTAACAAACTTCAGGGGCATGATATCATATTGATACACACTAAAACTAACAAAATAAGTCCAAGTAATTCTGTTGTATCAACCCTTGAAGATTCCATTGTGTAAAGAACACTAACACAAATGAGATTTGGGTGCATTATCCTTCTGTCTTCTGAAATCTTTTTAGTCATTTGTCATTACTACAAAAATGCAGGCCACACACAATATTAGTTCTTCCTAGTACCACCCCCCAAATGCCTGAAGGAATAACTTCAGCATTGTTGCTGAGAATTGGACTCAAAATATCTCATCCAAAATAGACTCCTATTCCTACTTGTAGAATGATTTTTGGGTGGCTGGAAGGTTGTGGTTCCCCATAACCTCAAGAAACTTTCTATTTTAAGAATCATTATGGTTTGGCTTAAAAGTTTTTTCATTTGATTTGGGACTGAGTAGATTTATGGGGAATCTATTTGGTCTATGTCAATCATATAAAATGGTTGAATTTTGCTTTAGATACCTTGCATCGAGTTACAAGTTACAGTGACTTTCATCTTAGGTTAGCTTCACTTTTTAAAGTTACTTTTCAAATGGTCAGAGTATAACCTAAAAGCTATTTTGCAAAGCATTTTGCCTTAAAGTGAGAAGTATGTTGCTAGTTCCTTTACACATAAGTCATCAAATGTTATTTAAAGAGCAATTTTTATGTCCAAAAAAATCTTCTCTGAATTTTAGAGACCATTTTTAGAATATTGTTCTGAAAGCTGGAGGTCATCTTTTGGCAAGATTATATGAACTCAAACTTATATCACCTCTCTACATGCAAGAATTTTAGGCGGGCTCCTGGGTTGAAAGAACCATATTCTTTTCTGCTTGTCTGCTTTCAGTTTTTTAAGTCAATAAGCAAATGGTTTTAATAGGATTTTCTCTCCACCACCAAAGTTGAGAGGTAAAGTCATATAGTACTAAGGTATAATTTTATTTAAATTGTGTTTTTAAATAGCACTTTTTTATTTTAAAGGTAATACATGGTATTTGTAGTAAACTGGAAAATATACATAGGTAGAAGAAAATAAGAATCACTTGTAATCTTGTCACACAATCACTATTTACATTTTATTTCATATCCTCATAGTTTTTCTGTGAATATTTATGCATGTTTTTTAAATTTAACTTTTATATTTTAATAAATAGCTTTCAATATCTTAAATTCCGAAGTCTTCCCTATTATAAAACAACAGCGTAGTAGAGAGATTTAAATATCACTTGGTTCTTTGATCTTGGAAAAGATACTCAATCTTTTCTACTACCTTGTTTATTATTCAATCAAGCATATATCTCTACCACACTACTTAAAATTTCCTTCCCCAAAACACTGTTAATTATCTTACGTGTTCATCATCTTACTTGATATCCTCTGAAATTTTTCATAATGCCTTTATTAGTCTTTCAAAAGTTATGAAGAAGTGAAAAAGTATTTGTTACCATCCCCTTCATAAAACACCTTTCATTTAGTGCCTGTTGCCATTTTCTTCTGCCCTGTTCTGACCACACCTTCTCAGACTCTTTCACTAATTTCTCTACCACTGTGGCCTTTTATCTCAACATTGCCATGGCAATATCTTGGCCCTTCTTTTCAATATTTTCCTTCCTTTCATGATCTCTCCCATTCTTTAGCCTTTGAGAAATTATTAAAGGAAGGAAAACATGCATGCATTATTTTTAAGAAAGTTGTAAAATACAGTGGGCATAATATTTTATAACTTTTTATTTAGCATAGTAATTCATTGTGAATATTTTCCTGACTCATTTACTAATCTATATATTAATGGATAGATAAAAGTCTGTTATATGGAATAATATAATGTGTTTAACTAATCTGCCATTAATGAACACTGAAGATGTTTTTAATATTTATCCTTAACATTGATTCTGTGAATATCTTTATATAAACACCTTTGTATATGTTCTATGTTCTTAATTTAATTTTTAATTTTAATTATTTTTCAAATGTTTATTTATTTTGAGGAAGGGCAGAGAGAGAGGGAGAGAGAGAATCCCAAGCAGGCTCCACGCTCAATGCGGAGCCCAACGCAGAACTCAATCTCATGACTGCAAGATCATGACCTTAGCCAAAATCACAAGTCAAACACTTAACCTTGAATCCATACTCTCAATTCCACATTCAAAACACTTCTTTCCTGTTTCTTCTTTTCCAGTCCTCCTACAATCACTTTAGGTCAAGAGCTCATTGCCTCTCACTTTAACCACAGGCTTTTAAACTATTATTGACAACCCACAAAGAAGTCTTGGATATGGACTAGAGAGGAGCATGTTAACCAGGACTCTAAGACCCATCTCTGCTTAAACCTGATGCAATTAGTGGAATTGTGGATAGTGTTGCCATATTGAGCAATTAAAAATACAGAATACCTAGTTAAACTTGAATTTCATAAAAATAATATCTGATTTTTTGACGATAGATCAAATATTACATGGGACATACTTATAGTAAAAAAAAAATCTATTGTTTATCTGAAATTCAACCTAACTGAGCACCCTGTATTTTACCTGGTGGTCCTAGTTGTGGATGGCATAAAGGTGGGTAGGTGGTGGTAGTACCTGCGTCAAGGACTCAAGGTGCCTTACCTGTATCTCTTTTATATACTCTAACACATGGCTTGTTTCACAAATTAAGCTGATCATTTTCCACAGCTGCCTGAATTCTAAGGGCCAGTATCTCTTGGAACCTAAAACTCTAGGCAGTTTTACTGTATAGGATATAGATAAATATTTGAAACCAAGCTCAAAAGCCTAGAGAGAATCTAGATCATTTTTTCTGTATAACGTGGAATAGGTAGGAATTCAGTTTTTTTTAATTAATTTATTTTAAAAAAATTTTTTTAAGTAGGCTTCATGCTGGGCATGGACTTTAACCCATGATTTTAAGATCAAGACCTGAGCTGAGATCAAGAGTCAGATATTCAACCGATTAAGCCAACTAGGCACTCCCAATTTTATTTTTAAAACCAAGGTAGGCTCACCCCCCAAAAATAGTTTTATTATATAGATTTTAAAACATCTTATAACATTAAGTTCACTGAAAGAGTAGAATACAAAACTACATGTGTCTCTATAATGTAATATACACCATATATACACAAAGAGATAGAATGGATATAGTGAGAAATATTGTTGTTTTTACATATTTTATACAAACACAAATACGCATATGTACAAATAGTAAAAAGCCACAAGAAATGACAACAAAATATTAAACACTGGTTACTTCTAAGTGGTGGAATCATAGCTGAATTATTTTAGATGTTTTAGGATTTTCCAAATTTCCACTACAACTCTTAAAAAGCAGTTTCCTAATATTTCTTGGTCTCCATTGGAATTTTATCCAAATATATAGCAAAACTTCTTTAAAATCCTATTTTCCCAAATACTCTCAAACACCCAAAGGATTTCTTTTTCCGCTATAGTCTCAAATTCTCTCAAATCTGGGCATATTAGTCAAAATACTTTCAGAACTAAGTCTTAGATAACAAACTCAGAGTAACCTGCACTTAAAAAAAGAAAAATAAAATATATTGGTTTATATAACTAAAATGTCCAAGACTGGCTTGAACTTTAAGCAAAGCTATATTGTCAAGTTGAGTTTTTTGGATGCATTAGAGGGTGGATTTTTGAGCCAACACAATTATTTACTGGGAACCCTAGTATATTAATATTCCATTCTGAAAGTTACCAATTCAGAATATTTATTCTTTAATCTTTTAGTTCAACTTATAAATATTATTCTATTCACCCACTGAGCCTATTTTAATAATAATTTATAATAGAGGTTTTATAATATAATTATGTTCATTCCCTTAAATATTTTTAAACTATAGTTACAAATATAATATATTTGATTTCTTGTTATAGTACACCCAGATGATTAAAGAAATCTTTGTACTTCAGTAATACTCATAAAGCTGTACTTATAATTCTTGAGATTTCCTACATTCTTTAATATAATTTTAAAATGCTATAAAATTTCAACCAAAAATCACAACTTTAAGCAAATTAGTCAATTTGTTACTCAGTCACTCATTTGTTATCTTATTTGTTATCTATTTGTATAAAATTTCCCATAAGTTTTTAAAAAGCTTAAAATGCTGAAATTTGAACAATTTATATTTCTCTGCACGCGCGCGCGCGCGCACACACGCACACACACAGTACTGTAGATTTGGTTTGCTTTATCAATTTATACTCAATTCTCAAAGCTAGAATTTTAATTCTTCTTAGAATTAAAGACACTTACCCTGTAGGGGGCAGCCACCTTCTTACCTGGTGAGGTAGAAATGGTTTGAAGATAATCTGGCTAGAAGACTATGGTTTTGACTTGGGTATGAAATCTGGAATTGTTGATATCCAGGGTTATTTTGTCATGATTCTAAAAACTAAGATAAAATTTTATTTATGATTTTGCTTATTTTGCTTAGAAAGTCCACACAGTCTACATCATGGGTTAAATCCTATCATTTCCTAATTCTACATTATTCCAGGAAATATAAGTTTTTCAGATAAACCATAATTTCTCTGAGTGACCGTGTGTGTGTGCATGCATGCACGTGTGTGTGTGTGTGTATACACATGATCTGTTGATTTTGCATTCTTAAGCTCTCTGGAGATGTGTGTGTGTCATTTATTATAGCTCTAAGACTGGATGCTACATTACACACAACTCCAGGGAGCATGCTAGACCATAATGTGAGCTGACCTTCTGGAATTGTGAACCTATACGGACATCTACAAAGATGTTAACGCTATTGCATGAAACTTCAATACTCCTTTATTTTGAAGAAATCTTGCATTAATTTATGTTACTCTTATCAGCTATATGCATGATTCTTAAAAAATTTTTAACGTTTATCATTAGATTCTGTCATGTGTCTTAACCTTCAGTTACAGCTTCTAACATCATTCTAACACAAAGGAAATCAGAACTCCAAAAGATGTCAGCCTTCAGACACAACTTAACCTAGTACAATCAGGACTATCTCTTTCCATCTCTCACTTGTGGTTTGTTTTTCTCACTTTTTCATTCCCTCTCTCACCTTCTCTCTCAGTTTTGTTCTAAGGTAGTCTCTTCAGAAATGTCAGAAAGGGTAAACACAAGCAGAGCAGCTCTCTGGAGAAGGCTAACTCCAGGGAGTTAGATGCTGAGTCAGAATCACATCCCATCACAAAAGAGCTGTGGGATTGGGGACAAGATATTTAACTTCTCTGTGCCTTGTTCCTTATCCATAAATAAGGATAAGAGTTCTTCTATCACATAATTCTTGTGAGAATTAACAAGGTATGCATAAAGTTTTTACCACAGTGGCTGAATATGAATGAGTTCAAAACAGAACCATGAATTTTCTATTTATTCCACTCTCTCTTTACTTTCTATATCATAGTTTTAAACTATAGTTTCCTTTCTTCCTTTCTTTCTTTTTTTTTAATGCTTATTTATTTTTGAGACAGAGAGAAACAGAGAGAGAGAGAGAGAGAGAGAGACACAGAGAGAGCCAATTGGGGAAGGGGCAGAGAGAGCAGGAGACAGAATTCAAAGCAGGCTCCAGGCTCTGACCTGCCAGCACAGCGCAGAGCCTAATGCAGAGTTGGAACCCATGAACTGTGAGATCATGACCTGAGCCGAAGTCAGAGGCTTACCGACTGAGCCACCTAGGCACCCCTCCTTTCTTTTTTTTTTCTTATAGAAGTCCCCAATCCTCTTTGATTTCTCTCATTTTTTAACTTGGTTTATTCTTTAAGTTTACAAAACAGCCTCCCTGAGACTTCTTAGGCAACATAGCACTTGCCAACTTATATTTTAAGAAAATATTAACATTTTAATTTTTAAGGAACACAAATACCTTTCTTAGAATAAACAGAAATTTAATCAAAATCAAGCAAAAGAAAGTAATAGCAAAATTTTTAGTACCATTTCCTGATACCATTTATAATTCGAGGGCTTTCTTTAAAGTCTTGGGTTTTGTTGACTTACATGACAATTGGATAATTTAGCCTTGTTTTATATAAAATCACCATTTTCTCTGAGCCACTGCAGTATATTATCTCTCCCTTTCCAGTAGACTATAAGAAGTCCAAATGGCTGTCAGGTTGATTTTGATTAATCTTTCTATTCTCTCCAAGACCTAGCACAGAGTCTAGCATATACTGGCATGAACTTAATCTCCTACAAAAATGTAATAAAAATATATATAATATCCATACCAATATATTTGCATTGGATTGCATAGATCAGGAAGTCATTTTACAAATGTCATTTTATTTGATGTTTAGGTTAACCATCTTAAGTATTCAATAAAGACATTATTCTCATTTTTAGATGAAAAGT
This sequence comes from Cryptoprocta ferox, assembly GCA_028646485.1. Classification (NCBI taxonomy): domain Eukaryota; kingdom Metazoa; phylum Chordata; class Mammalia; order Carnivora; family Eupleridae; genus Cryptoprocta; species Cryptoprocta ferox. Next base: position 75,145,114 of record CM053577.1, read on the forward strand.
TTTAATTTCAGAGAGAATAGAATCCTTGTAAAAGCATAGTTAGAGAGCCAAGGCTAAAACCAAAAGTGGCAATAAGACTAAAATTTGTATTAGGTTCCAAATAGAGGTGTTTTCTAATAACAAGGGAGTAAAAATATATGCTCTCATGTAGAAATACAGATGGAATTAATTGACAAAAACACAAAGAAAATACCATACTTTGCTTAGCTCTGACAATGACTTTGAGCGTGTTCTTTATCTTTAAATGCCCCTTCTTGCTTTCCTTCTGTCCGTAAAACTTAACTATTATATAAGTAATAAAAGTTAATAGTTATATATTAGATATCAGCCAGGAAAGGAAATAATAAAAGTTAATAATCCAAATGTGCTTTCTTGAATATTTGTGTTCTTCATATAAATTTTTCATATAATATATGATATATACTATATAACATATATATAATAGTTCTTGCAGACAAACTCAGCCCTATAAAAAATCCATTAACAAAAAAGATATTTTACTATAGTAATAGTGATCAGTCAACATATAAATAGCTACAGTTGAATTTTAGAGAATTTCAGTATGTAATTTGAGGGCATGGTTTGGCTCACACTGCAGGGTTCTCCTACCACAAGCGTGACCAGACCATAGGAGCTGAGAAACACATTTATCAAAAGTGAAATGTTCAATGACTCCTTTTACTATGTACTAAATACACTGTGTACCTATCATGATTATGAGTTATGACTGAACATTCAGTCTCCTGGTTTTGAACATAAAACGTCTTCATTTATATGCCAGATGATATTTTTCAGATGATGTGTGAGATTTCCCCAAGGCAAGCAAATTGAGAATATATAGAACCCAGGTAAATACCAGATGATTAGTAATAAAAATTCCACCTATTTTTGCTGACAGTGATTTTTATAGAAACTGAAAGAAAGTTATACAGTTGTTAGGTAACTGAGTAGAGATACAAGGATCACAAGTCAATTAATCTTAATTTATTAATTACTGTAGGGGTTTTTTTTGGTGATTCAAAATATGAAATCCAGCCAACTTAAGTGGGGCTGATTCACTTCTTGCTTTAGGTATCATGTGTGAAGGAAGTGCTTTTACAACATCAACACAAACTTCATCATAGCTCACTGTACTTTTTCCTCATATGATTTAGCATGATTTGAATTTTATATTTGTGTGATGGATTTCATGAAATCTTATTACCCACTCCCACCAGATCCTATGGGGACAAGGACTGACCGTGTGTCTGATATGAGCATCATTGCATTCTAGAACTGAGCAGAGGTGTTAAATGCATGGATGACAGAAGGCATGGTTTAAGGCAGGTCTTCAGTGCATTGGATACAATAATGGAATGTCTGAGATGTCCCACTTGTCCTTGGAAATGGTGACCAGACCCACAGCGGGGGGTGGGGGTAGGAATATATATGTGTGTACATATATATATATATATATATATATCTCCAATGTAATGACACTTCAGCACTCCTAGCCAGAATTCTCTCTTCTTGTTCTTGTTGCTACATTTTTGTTTTAAATATTTTACACTCACAAATAACGTCTATTTCTGAATATCTATAACTGTCTGTGTGAAAGGTGATGTTGAGGACACTGGACACTACAGGAATGCTCATGGAAGAAGAGTAATTTGGGACTTCATGGGAATAAAAAAAAATGAATGGGTCAACAGAGTCCTGTGGCTAGCGAAGACCAGGGTGGAGTTTTATAAAAGAACTGAAGCTCTGTGTAGGAAATAAAAAGAAGCCCAGTATAAACTGTACCTAAAACTGACAGAAGTGGCCTCTGGTCTACACCCCTCTCCCAAAAAGCACATGGTGCACTGACGGAAATCTTCTAGCTTCCGTAGACCTCGGTCCAAAAAAACTGCAAGAGGGCGTGTTGTATTCTTTATAGAAAGAGACAGCCTGGCATATTAACCCAAGTTGTTTCTTCAAAATTCTGAAAACCTCAGCATTGTAGACAATGAGTCTTCCTTCTATAATGGACAGTTCTGCTTGTTCTCAATTCACAAACAGTATTTTTTAAAATAACAAGCTCACACACAAGGGCACACAAGAGTAGTTGCCCATTCTCATATCCGCAGTTCCTCCAACCCTATATTTTTCTCTTCCTTTCTTGACTTCTCCCATTTGGAGGAACTCCCAACTGCACCAGAATCACAGTGGGCTCAGAGACCTGACCTAGAATACGTCAATACAAACATTCCCAGGCTCACACCTGTTTCCTCTACTTTCATATCATATTTTAAAATTTCCTTCTATTTTCTGCATTTTCCATTTCTTTAGTAATACATGAGGTGCATTTAATAGGAAAAAATGAAGTAAAAATAAAATAAGTCTCTGCTTAATGTGCAAGCCCCTGACCATCCTCAGTGCCCTTACCAGCCATCTCCTTGCTAGGGATTCCACTGCAAATGCTCTTCAAAAGTTCTCTTTCTTTTGTATTATATGGCCAACATTCCATCCCCTTCATTTTTTTCTCATTTACCTTGATGGTAAACCTCCACTATGGATCCTATTGTTGGTCTAGAACAAGTGTTTTCTAATGCTGAACTGCAACCTCTGTCTCTTACAAGGATCTCAAGTCTTATTTTCAGTTTGCTCATCCCGGTAGCCATCAGTTAGTCCAATCCTATCCAGCCCCAAATTCCAGGCAGTCCTGCATGGTTCATGGCCAGCAGCACTTTACTTCTCCAACAGGGACATTTGTGACTATGCAGGGCCTAAGAGGGATGTTTCTAAGGGGGCCTCTGTGAGTTTAAGGTCTGAAAGTTGGAATCAATGTACAAATACAAAAACAACTTGGTATGCCTTGATCCCACAGTCCTCCTCAATAGACAGTATAGAGATATCATCTCCTTTAGTTCCAAATACAGAATTTCGGTGTAAACTAACAACAAAACAAAAATAAGAGCCTATGGAGTGTACCACAGGTAGAATAAAGACTAGGATACAGAGTGTAAAAATGCTAATGAATATTTTTTTTAAAGCACTGTATGATCTGATTAGATTTAATCTTTTTGTTACTTTACCTTGACCTTCTGGAACATTTCTGAAAAAATTCCAAAATACAGCACACTCTAACGATTTACAATTGCATGGATTAGTCATCATCAAAATTACATAAAGAAGATTAAAAGGCAACAAAAAATTTATTGTTTAATTGAACTGTATTCTTATACACTTAGGAAATTTAAATTAAAAGACATGAACCATGGCTATATAATTCCATTGTTTAATAAGAAAGTTCTAGGGGCACCTGGGTGGCTCAGTCAGCTAAGCATCTGACTTCAGCTCAGGTGAGGATCTAGTGTTTCGTGAGTTTGAGCCCCACATCAGGCTCTGTGCTGACAGCTCTGAGCATGGAGCCTACTTCGGATTCTGTGTCTACCTCTCTCTCTGTTCCTCCCTGCTTGCTCACTCTCTCTCTCTTTCTCTCTCTCTCTCTCTTTCTCTGTCTCTCTCTCAAAAATAAATAAAGATTTTAAAAAGGATAATTCTACAGATGAAATTATATAAATAGAAAAGAAATCTTGGCAACCATCATTTATCACTTTAACTCCTCATCTGACTTGTGAATTATTTGAAAAATAAATATGCCATGTTAGACGACTACTAATTTTAAGTAAGAGTAAGTTATTAATTTGAATAGCTTGTTTATATCTGCAAAAACATAAAAGAAAAGCAGAGTTTCTCTAAGAAAAGGTAGCTAGAATCAAGACAAACTTCTGGGTTTTTCCCCCAATCCTATTTTAATTTATATCTCAGTGGCTCTTGATCAGAGTTGGAATACAAAATTAGGTGTTTAGTGTTAATTGCCTGATGCTACCTCACCGCACTAATTTATTTAACTTCAAGTGCCAAATTCTTGAAATTACAGCAGAATCAGAAGCAGACATGCAGGAAGAGTTCTGGAAAACGCCAAGTATAGCAAGGAGGTAGACCCAAGGGATATATCAACTCATAACAAGATTCTCAGCAAAAGAGGCACTGCCTGCCAGGTCATTACATTCTCCACCACAACACTGCCAGGCTTTGCATCACTCTCTTGCTAACAATTTAACAGAGATAGCGTTATCATAATATCACGTTATCTAAGGACCACCCCGAATCTCTTGGGGGCCAAAACAGCAAACCTAGCTATCCCACCTCTAACAATGAAAAAACAAATGAATTAACAAGAAGGTCTAACTGAAATTGTCTTTTAAAAAATGTGTGACCTTAACAGGACTAAATATATTCACCAGTGGTGCCTCCTATTGATCCACAGGTATAGAGAATAGCTAGAAAAATTCTAAGCAATAGGAGGGGCAGAAAAACACTTTACGCTCTACATTTCAAACAGCAAGAGCTGAAATGAGATTTTTTTAATTCAAAATTGTTTTCTGTAAGTTTCTTAACTAAACAGAGGTCTTCATTCCACTTACAAAATACATAGCAGCACCCAATTATACCAGAGCATTTCAAGAGGATGGGTCTGTCAAGATTCCCATATTGAAATAATTTGTTCATGGATGCTTCTAGATTTTATATTTCTACCCAGAAAAAGCTTAACAGTATTTCCATGTTACAGAAGAATATGTTAGGTATAATTTACAGTCTGGCGTATGCTATATTGTATTCACAATGAAAGAGAATTTATCAGATGCTTCTGAAACATGTTATTTGCCAGATTATATTCTCTTCATATGTAATGAAACCCAATCACCTAAGACAGAAATCTGGAAGTCATTCTATTTTCTTGCCTCTCTCTCATCATCCACTTCACATAGATCATGAAGTTCTGCCCCCTTCCCTCTTTAGCATCTCTTCTCCATCCTCACTGCTTAAGATTATATCAGCTTCTCGCTTGGACCACTGTAAAGTCTCCTTAGGTTTCATCTTGCCTCCTTTCTTCTAACCCTTCCACCTAGCCCAGCGAAATAGCTCTAGAACTTGAATATAATTATCTCATTACCTTTAGAGCACACTGACTCTATGATCCAGCTCTGCCAGATGAAACTGATAGATGAAACTCTCAGTTTTCATTCCAGTCTCTCTACCCCTGTATGCACTGCACACATATCTCTTGAAATGTCTGTCATTCATTGAACACATCTTGTTCCTCACACTTTGCGATTCTATTTGTAATGCCCTTGCTTTCAACTCTTGCTTATCCTTCAAAACTCTACAGATAGCTTTCCTTTATTAAATCTTTTACGTTCTCTTCCTTTCTTTTTCTGAATTCACTTCCTTCCCCATCTTCTCTAAAACCCCTATATGCCTTTGCCATAGCATTTAAAACACTTCCCACTGAATATTGAATGAATATTTATCAAATTGGATATTTATCAAGATTTTTCTTAAGTAACCTCTACTAAGGGAAACAACACACTGAGAAAATTGACTAACACTGCAAGCAATGAAAGTTCATCTTCAAAGTATTTTGACACCCATGAACTAATCAATCTAATCAATCTAAACTATGTACAGGACCCACCTGGACAATATGCCCATACAATGCAAATATAATAAATAAGGTTCTTTTATTGTAAGCATGCCTAATTTGTTAGTTGTTCTTCTGAAATTACCATTGTTCATAGTAATTTATAACCTGAATCTTAGACCCAAATTTGTGTAGGATAATAACAAGGTGCCTGAAAGCCCAGACAATTTCCTTCGGCCTGTGAGAATCAGGAGTGGAAGTGGCCAAAGAGAGCTCAAACTCAAGTCCCAAAACCAAGCCCAGGTGCATGGTTCCACAGGAAAGCTGTGGTCTACTCCTTAGCTCCAGTTAATCCCTTTATCCAAGGTTTGCTGAAGTCTTTAAAACTATCTCTTAATCACTAAGTGCCGTCTGATCATTCCTTTAATATACTGCCAAAAAAATGCTTTCCAGACCTGCTCCATGCTAAATGTAAGTGGAAGAAGAACAGACTTCTTTCTTTCTCATTAATTTGCTGTTCATGGTCTCAAATGTCTTTTTAGTACTTTTTCCTTACATACTGAAGACAAATAACGCGCTTGGAGACATTTTAATGTTTTAAACTTTTAAATATCTTTACCATTTTGCTCCTTGTCAATTTCTCCTGCTTCCTTTCTTTACATAGTTCTCAGATCTAAAGGGATCCTGCTTTCTTCTTTGTGTCAGAAGACAAAACTCATTTAAAAAGTCCTCTTATACAAGTACACTGCTATACTAAAACACTCTAGGTGGTCCTTCGCAACCTGAATAGCTCCAAAATATTGTTCAGTCTTGTATAATTCACATTTCATGGAATTCTTAAATAACACCTGTGTGCATTCATTCATTTATTCATTTAATAAATAAATATTGATTAAAGTCAGTGATGTATTTCCTTTGATGTTCTTCAGTTCTCTCAGAAATTAATGACTGTTCCCAGAAGGCATGCCCATTCACACAAAAATCTCACATATAATTAATTTAAGTGCTTTGAGACCCTATGGAGCTTCACCACACTGTTTCTAGAACTGTTTCCCAAAAATCTGATATCTGTGATCCACTTAATTGATTTTGGTTCTCAGGCAGAAAAATCTATAACAATTTAGAAAAATTTAAATAACATCTAATTTGAAATTACCGTTAATAGCTGTTTCCTATCTGTGAGACAGCAGCAAAACATGTCAGATATTTTTGCATAATTAGCTAGACATGGGCCCAGGAAAAACAGAACAATGTCTTACTAAAGAGTATTTTCAAAATTCCATTAGTTGATAAATGGATGGCTATTTCCTGCTCAAATGCTGGAAGACTGACTGTCTTAACTTGGGTTAGGCACATATTCCTTATCTACTCTCTGGTTGTATTTTTGGCTCTGAAAAACTATTACTTCATATTCTGTAACAGCATTTGGATATGGTTCTAAATTATGACCAGGCATATGACCTCAATTTATCTTTTAGATGAGTGAAAAAATGTATCAATACACGGACACATGCTTTTTTTTTTAATTTTTTAATGTTTATTTCTGAGAGAGAGAAACAGAGTGCAAGCAGGGGAGGGGCAGAGAGAGAAGGAGGCAGAGAATCCAAAGCAGGCTCCAGGCTCTGAGCTGTCAGCACAGAGCCCAACGCGGGGCTTGAACCCACGAACTGTGAGATCATGACCTGAGCCGAAGTCGGAGGCTTAACCGGCTGAGCCAGCCAGGCGCCCCCATGGACACATGCTTGTAGCAAAAGTTGTAACACTAACCAAATACGCCCACCAATTATTCTCATACATTTCCCAGTCTTCCTGTAATTATATAGAAGCATGCAACTCTTTCTGGCCAATAAAATGTGAGTGACATTGATGCATATCACTTCCAAGCTGAGACCATGAAGAAGCCCCTGTGTGAGAATCCAGGCTCTCTTCTCTGCTGCAGTGACAGGAAGATTGTGTGTTCCAGATGAGGCAATGAAGAGGATAGGAGAAACTCTATCAAATTTGATTCCTGTGGGGCTATGTGAGGCAGAGCCCCGACTGCTCCACAAAGGTCAGGAGTGTGAGTAAGAAATAGATCTTTATGATCTGAAGCCATTGGAGTTTCAAGGGAACTTTTACATTGCAACATAGGCTTAGCCTAGTCTAGCAGTGACATGATAGTTGCTACTGGAACGTTGGCACCCAAGGACAATATATTTTATCAATCTTGTTGTCCTTGGCTTTTCCAAATCATATTTCAAAATGTTAAAAATATCATGCCTTATGTGTGACCACTGAAAATCTTGGACATGTTTTTACTAGCTTTAGTATCATTTTGAAACATTTCAATTTTTTCATTTAAAAAAAAGTTTGTACATTTTCTGCCTAGTTCAATGTCAAGAGCTGAATCATCTTGTATTTGTAACAACTGTCATTATATTGCATGTTGAAAAGACATATTCCTAATGGCCAGATTCTGACTAGGTTTTAATTAACTACTTCATGGTAACTACTACTTAAGGCACTAAAAGTACAAAGATGAGCAGGACATAGTTTCTCATCTGGACTTGCTTACAATCTAGCCCAACAGTTCTTAAAAGTCTTCCCACACACACTCACTTTTAGTAATGTTAGTGATTTTCATGTAAACAAAAGGCCACTGATCAAATAAACTTAGGATTTTCTTAGGAGCATAGGCTCTAGAGTCAGACTGCCCACTCTACCCCATCTGACTCCATGGCTCTGGAAAAGCTGTGTAAATTCTCTATTCTTTTGCTTCTTTATTTGTAAAATGGAGCTAAAATCTTACCTCTTACCTTATGGGTAAAATGCAAGTCATGAATTTAAAGTGCTTAGCACAGTGCTCGATACATAGAAAGGGCCAAAGAAAAGTAGTTATGATTGCTATTTCTTTTTCATCTCCATTTTAGAGACTCACACACACACAAAACAGATATATATATATATATATATATATATCATTATGGGGGAAGACTTTACACTTCTTATCATCATTACATTTAACCTTCAACAGAACTGTATTGGAAGATTTCCCTTTACTTGAGACTGTGTTTGCTGGGCACTTGGTGACAGTTCAGTTAACAAACTATATAATGCACATTTCTGCTTCATTGAAGACCTGTTCCTTCCTTCACAATTGGGCTTTTCCTGGTACATTATCCCGGGATGGACCCAACATGAGCTTTGCCATGGTACTCAGATATGACCTCTGGTGAGTTTCACCTGATCAGCTCACTGCTCCTCCCTGGTGAATGTTGCTAGAATGTCCCACTGTTCAAGACCCTTTGAGAGTATATTTCATGATTTGAGTCTCCAGCTTACCTTCTAATTTTCTTTTGCTAATTTCCTGGAAAAGTTGGGAAGAAAATGTTTTTATTAAATAAAGTAATATATTTAAGTCTAGCAGAGTACTGGCCCAGAGTAGACACTCAATAAATGATGGTGCTTTTTCTATTTTTGGCCCCCTTCGTGTATCATATTAATGAGCACTTTAAGGTGATTTCATGATTACAGGAAGTTCTCATAAATTAGGTTCTGGCTGATTAAGAATGCCAGAGTTCCTGGTGTATTATTCTAATAATAAATTGGCAAAACAGTTGGAATATATTAATTCATTTTAACTTGATTTAAGTCATGTGTAACATCTTGTGTCATAATTATAAACATCAGTCACTATAGTGTAATACTTGCAGAAACTGATTAAAGGACAGAAGTTTTCCCTGGAACTAAATGATCCTAAATTACATTCCTGGGGCTCCTTTTGTTGTTATTGTTTCTATTGCTGTTGTTGCTATTGTTTGGTTTGGTTTGTGAGAGGATTACCCCTGGTTTGCGCTTTGCTCTGTATTTCTCTATATTATTTCTCGGATCTGCTATCATGGCTTTCAGTGTGCCTGGCCACAGCAGCTCATTTCCACTTCCAGGATTATTTCTAATTTTTTGTTGTCTTGTAAAATAAATAACCAGTTATTAAACCTGAGGCTAAAATGTACATAAATTAGGTAGGAGTGCAGTCCTGAAATATCGCTTGCACAAAGTACATGAATTTGGGGTACATGGAATTTAGGGCCTCTCACATGGCTACCAGAGGTCTTGTTTGTTAATGTTTAGATTCTCAGTGGGATTCCAGAAAATGATGTTGCTAGAGACTTGAATTCTGCATAGGAGCTAATTATTATATTGATGAAACAGAAAACACTAGAAGACAGAGACTTATAAAAGTAGAATAATTACAGGGGTGCCTCAGTGGTTCAATCAGTTAAGCATCCAACTCTTGATTTCCATTCAGGTCAAGATCTCATGGTTCGTGAGATTGAGCCCTGTGTCAGGCTCAATGCTGACAGTGCAGAGCCTGCTTGGGATTCTCTGTCTCCTCTCTCTCTGCCCTTTCCTCCATTTGCACACATGTGTATGCACACACACACTCTCTCTCTCTCTCTAAATAAACATTTAAAAAAGTAAAGTAATTACAATAAAATATAAAATTATATATTTTAGCATAGCTTGTCTTGCTTTTTAGCAGCTAAAAAACTCTGGGCACTAAATAAATCAGATGGTTTCTTTCTATGAGTTTGAAGATTCCTTCAGCAAGGTATTAAGTAACATTATCATTTATAAATCATTTTCCATTTGTTGAACACAAACCATGAATATATGCCCTGAAAGCTTTCTGAAAATATGTTTCTTTAGTGCTTTTCCAGAGGAAGTCTTATCCATGAACAAAAGTAGTTTTACTTCCTATTGTGCATAAAAAAATATACTTTGAACATGAAATTTTCCAATATAAAGCAGTAGGATATAAAAATATAAAATACAGTTATCTCATAACAATTAGAAATACATTTATATATAAAACATATGGTAATTATGTTAATTATAACTATTTTAATTTGCAAATGCATAAAAATATGAGCCAATTTCATCAAGTCACTGAAAATGTCCTTAAAAGTATATAATAAACTCATATTTTAACAAAGTGGAATAGAATCCATAATTCCTAGAATGGCTAAATTTGAAGTCTGCCTGAATCCAAGTTCATTATACTCCAAAATACAAATTTACAAAGCAATTTAATTAGAAAAAATTATGAAATCATTTCTGCACTTTATATTTAGGAGCCTTCATTACTACCTTAGTTTCCTGCTACACTTTTAGCCAGATATGTCTACAATATACTTTTTACAACATACATAGAGAAAACACAATTAATTATCTCACGTAGAAACATGACAGGGATAATTAAAGTAGCAGATTATCTTAAAGATAACTGGTTTAGCTTGCTAGAACTTTGGAGTATTGAGTAGCAAATTTCCCATTTGACTATTACTTGATAAGGTGAATTTTAGTCTGGTTTCTCTTAAGATGCTTAAGATAGTCCATAAGCAATTATTCAAACTAAATTAAGCTTATAATTCATATGAATATAAACAAGACGTAACCATTTAATTTATTGTCATTCTCAAATATAAGCAAGATACAGCACTGTGGTAAAGAGCATTAGTACCCAAACAGACTTTGTGATATCAAACAATGGCTTCCCCAATTTCTCATTCATTTCACAAATTATGAAGAACTTATTTATTACATGCCCAGTATCATATTAAGTTTGCAGGACAATATACCCTCCTGGATCATCTAGAGGTTAAGCAGTGCTCAAGCAAATAGAGATGCATAATGCCATGGGAACACAGGGTATCTGGGAAAGCCCTTCCCCTAATGAGGGAGTTTAGGGAAGGTTTCCCAAAAAGAGATCTGAAGAAAGAGGAGGTAAAACCCACATGTTTGCCCTGTGGCTTTGGGAAAGTTACTTGGATTAAATAAGCCTCACTTTTCTTAACTGAAAAATAGTACTATCAGTCTCACAAATTACCGTGAGAATTAAATTATATCATGCTTATAAAGTACTTAATATAGTGTCTGCCATATAGTAAACACTCAAAATGTTTAGGAAGGCATTAATCTCTTTCTTAGCAATTGTGATTATTTCAGTAGGAATCAAAATTTCAAAATCGCCACAAATTAACATGCACTGTCTCCTAGAGATATCACTGATGTCTTCAAATTTGTTGTCGACACCCAAAATAGATCAACAACAATAATATCTGATTGTTTACAGAGTGGTATCATATTAAGTTGAATCATATGAAATTGCCATTTTATACATCAAAAATGCTCAAATATTAGCAATTCACATGTTTCAACCTTAATATTTACATCATAATTACACTTATTCTGAATATTAAGTTTTATCAATATTTGCGTGAACCTCAGGGAAAAGCTAATTAAAATAATATATTGCCCTATCTGAGATATTTTGTAAAAAAAAATGTTACTCTTCAAAAAGAGGTCAGAGATTTTCTTGTACTAAATTTTCTTCAGACTTTAGAGACCAGCATTACAAATCGTTTCACTGAATCACCAAATTGGTAAATCACTTGTGAGAAGATAATGTTAAAATAAGACCTTATGTCTTCCTTGTAAATTTGGATGAGGCTGGCAAACTCACTTTCTTGAAAAGAAAATTAGAGACCCCCTAAATATAGAGAAATCACCTTACAATTCCCCTGTAATCAAGTAATTAAGAGAAATTGTCCCCCGACCCCTCCTCCTCCCTTCCCCACACACTATTCTGCACCCAATGAGTTCATCTATCTTTGTGATTCCAGGTGTGAAAAAGGAATCTCCACATAAAGCTCTCTGGGATATAGATAAAAATAAGAATGTGAAAGACTTCTATTTAGTTAATGATAAATCAGCTCATGATATATGACCAGTGGCACATTTTCACCAAAGCAAAAACAAAAGCCACAAAAACAAAATCGCTAATGGGTCACTTCAGTTGACTACTCCATTTAATTAGCTTCAGCTCATCATTAGTCTAAAAAACAGGTATATTTTCCTGCTACAATTCAGTAAAACATTCTGAGGTCTGTATAATCTTTCGAGTGATTGACAAACATTTTAGAGAAAATATCGTGCTAAAAAAAAGTCAAGATTATCATTTAATCCCTCAGGCTACCAATTTCAGAAATTCCACATCCACTTTCCTCTTTCTAGACCTGTATCCAGTGTGAAGTTTCAAACCTATTGCTTTATTTAGAGAAGATACTTTTATAACAATCAAAAGCATGCTGGATTATGCTGTAGACATCAAAACTTTAGTTATAGCCTTGATTTTATTTTTTTATTTTTTTAATGTTTTTTTGAGAGAGAGACAGAGAGAGAGAGAGAGAGAGAGAGAGAGAGACAGAGCATGAGTGGGAGAGGGGCAGAGAAAGAGGAAGACACAGAATCTGAAGCAGGCTCCAGGCTCTGAACTGTCAGCACAGTTGAACCTGAGCCACCCAGGTACCCCTAACCTTGATTTTAAAAATCATAAATGCTACCATTTTCAATCAGGGAACAAAGCTAAATGAGTTTCTTTGTTGTCAGTTTGCTGAAGTATTGTTCTACGATAAAAACTGATTTGGATTAGCAGTGTACAAAGCATATACAGCACAAATGATTGAATATGATGTACAGTGATGGTCCAGCTTTTTGTGCACTAAAATAAACACTTGTCAAACACTACCCCTGGGGCAGATACAATGTTAGAGACTGGGAACAGATAGACAAATTAAGCTCATAATCCTCCTGAGTAGTTGTGTAAGCATTACCATGTGATATAGTACAATCAAGTCTTCTTATCTGCAGTAGCCATTTTCTATAAAGTTGCCAAGAACACTGAATTAGCAAAAACTAAATCATTGCTCCAAGGGAAAATGTAGGGTTAGGTTCCTATAAGCCTCTGGTATATTTTGATCAACTAATCAATACATAACCTTGTTTTATGTGTGTTTCTGTTGAAAGACACCTCATTTACTATGCATTGATCCATTAACATTGAATTCATAGTCAATAGTACTATATAACTCATGCCTGAATGAAAGTTATCTAACACACATATTTTCTCCATAAGACATATTACAATCTTCTTTACTTAGGAACACTAGACAGTACTTCAAATCTACACTTGATGGGGTCATTTTAAACAGCAAAATCTCTCAACCAAAGCACAAAAATGCAAAAACAAAAAATATAGCACTAAGTATATCACACAAAGGACACTTATTTATCATGGGAGAGATGAAATTAAAAGGATGGGTATCACTTTGTTTGACCTCAACTGGGAATGTACACTTTAGGCAACTCAATTTTTTAGCACTCTGTGCATGTCTGTGAATAACCATGAAAATGCCATGAGTATTACCTGACATAACAAATAAGTTTCAGTGAGTAGAGAAATTTACAAACACAGGATCCTTAAGTAATGAGAATCAACTGTTATTGCATGTGTAGTCACATGCAATTGGATGTATCTAGTATTTGCATATCCAAAGTGTTTTGTAGCAGTCACTGGTCTTCTCAGCTTATAAAAAAAAGCAGGGTCTTTCCTGCTTTAGGTCTTTGAAAACACAATATGCTATTCCTTCTTACTAGAAGGAAACTCCCCAAACTCTTTGCATGACTGCCTCTTCTTAATCTTCTAAGCCTCCTTTAACATGTATCTACTGTGCCTGTCTTCTCTGATTGCTCTATTCAACTTATTATTATCTCTAATTTTTTTATCTTATTTCCATTAAAATATGCATTGCACCAAAAAAATCCCTGTCTATGCTGCATACTCCTATAGGTTCAGAAGTAGAGGGAGAGGCCATATAGATATGGCCATATTAAACAATCCTTAAAAGATGTTTTGAACATATAATGAAAACTTAATGATTAAGGTTTGGCTAATATATTAAAAAGCTGCTAAAAACCATTCTAACTGATATAAGTATCTATCTGTAAAACTTTTGAAACAGTTAAATTCTTTTTTAATGTTTATTTTTAAGACAGAGAGAGAGCATGAGCAGGGGAGGGGCAGAGAGGGGGTAGACACAGAATCTGAAACAGGCTCCAGGCTCTGTGCTGTCAGCAAAGAGCCCGATGTGGGGCTCGAACCCACAAACCATGAGATCATGACCTGAGCTGAAGTCAGATGCTTAACCAACTGAGCCACCCAGGTGCCCCACTTTTGAAACATTTAAAACAGATTTTGGTTGGGGCACCTGGGTGGCTCAGTTGGTTGAGTGTCCAACTTCAGCTCAGGTCATGATCTCACGGTTTGTGGGTTCGAGCCCCGAGTCCAGCCCAGAGTCAGGCTCTGTGCTGACAGCTAGCTCCAAGCCTGGAGCCTGTCTTCAGATTCTGTGTCTCCCTCTCTCTCTGACTCTCCCCTGCTCAAGCTGTCTCTCTCTCTCTCTCTCTCTCTCAAAAATAAATAAAACATTTAAAAAATAATAAAATAAAACAGATTTTGGTGAATTATGAATTTGTAAATTTGGCAAATTGGGTCAACCTGAAAATATTCAGCAAATCCTTCAAATTTTGAAACGAGTGAAACCAAAATTGACTTTATAAGAGATTAAAAAGAAGTTAATGTAAATTTAAAAGTTCTCCATATAGACTATATTTTGATCAAAATTCTCATCAAAATATATTTTAAAAATAAGCATCCACAAGTACTGTCATAAAGTTTATATTAATGAAAAGACAAAATGACACTTAATATCATTTAAAATGATGCTAATAGAGTACATCAAATATATTCTTGAGGAAGTTTATTTATCACCTTCAATAAAATAATTTCTTGAAAAATATTTTCACCAAGTTGGCAAATTTGTGAGTTCCTTAAATTGTTCATTGGTATGTTGAGACTCCAGAAATTTTACCTCCTTCCCTCCCGACAGCATAATATTCAGTGATGGGGCAGTTAGTAGTCAAAATCTAGCATGCTGAAGAATGCCAGTGAAAATGGCAAAGAAGCTCCAAATTCTCAGATTCAATTACTCCATAAAACCAGTGAAAAAAAGGCAAACACTGTCAGAATCAACTTATTTGGGACAGTGGAAATTAACTAAAGACCTATAGCAACATGAAGAGCACCTATTCAAGGAAAACAGCTGGTTTTCAGTAAAAGTAGTGAACTTTGTGGCATTTTATCTTGCCCCACTCTTATTCCCCTCTTCTCTGTTCAGTGGTAGCCACACAAATAACAGTCTGCGTTCCCAATACTAAAGGTAAAAGAATGCATCTCATTCACAAATAATTATAATTATTTGCTTATATTTTTTTCCAGTGACTCCCTGAAGAACCAGCTAAAAATAAAAAGTGTCTTTACCTTTAATTTGAAACTGACCCAGTGCTAAAGTTGCTTCCTGGGGAAATTTCAAAAAACATTTCAAGCTGATAACTTGGACACTGATGCTCAAGGCAATAGGTGACCATTGGGACCGTCAAGGCAATAGGTGACCGTTGGGACTGTCAAGGACTATCATGGACTAGCCTAAAGTCTTCAAGGGAAGAGATGGGGAATGAAATGTACATAGAGGCTTTGAAAAACTCCAACATCCTCTTGAGAATAAAGAATTCCACACTCATGCTCAGACCTTTGGGCATTCTCAGAAAAGATTTCATAAGGTCTTAAACTCTCACTTCCTGCTGACCTTGAGGCTCTGTAGAAGTGGGAAATAAAGGCTAAGGCAGGGTTGAAACAGTGTGGTTAAGCACTGAAGGTGAGAATGAATTTCCCAGCACAGAGTTAAATTGCAAGGAGATTTTTTATTTATTTGCTTTTGACTACAGCCATTTAAGGAACTCTCTGTAAAATAACTAGCTAACAGAATGCAGACTTTAGAAGAGACTTTCAGGGCCATCTACAAAAAAGAATACAGAATTTATAAAATTAGTTTACAAAAGTCATCAAACAACTACAACAGTGACAAAAAATCTAGGGAGGGTTGAGAATCTGATTTCCACAGTTGCCACATTGTAATATTCAAAATGTCTGGCTTTTAACAAAAACTTACAGGGCATGCAGTGAAACAAGAAAAGTATGGCCCCTACACACAAACACACACACACACACACACACACACACGTACACACATCAATAGAAAGTGCCTGAGGAAACCCAGACACTACCAGACAGAGACTTTTAATCAGCTAGTCTAAATATATTCAGCATGCTGCAGAAAACTACATCTAAAGAACTAAAGAAAGTATGAAAATAATGTTTTATCAAACAGAGAACAACAATTTGAATATAGAAATCATAAAAACAAATAAATAAAAATTGAGGTGCTGAAAATATGGTAACTGAAATTTAAAAATTCACTAGAACTCAAGAGCAGACTTGAGCCAACAGAAGAAAGCATTAATAAGCTTTATAATAATTCAGTTGAGAGTAGCCAGTCTGAGGAACAAAAAATAAAAAGAATACAATATACATATCATGGGAATCCTAGAAGGAGAAGAGAAAGAGGCAGAAGAAATACTTTGGAAAAATAATGACTAAAAACTTCCAAAACTTGATAAAAAGCATTTTTTTACATATACAAGATGCTCGAACAATTCCAAGTAGGAAAATCTCAAAGAGATCCACACCAAGCACATTGTAATCAAATTGTTGAAAACCCAAGACAAAGAGAGAATCTTGAAAACAGCAAGAAAATAGCAACTTGCCACATATAGGGGATGTCCAATAAGAGTAACATCTGATTTCTCATCCAGAACCATAGAGACCAAAAGGCAATGGGGTTACATACTTAAAGTGCTGAAAGGAAAACAAAAACAAAAACAAAAACAAAAACAAAAAACAACACTTGTTAAACATGGATTCTATATCCAGCAAAACTATCCTTCAATAATGGAAGAGAAGTTAAGACATTCCCAGATAAACAAAAACTGCTATGTTTATAGCAGTACTACCAACAATAGCCAAATTATGGAAAGAGCCCAAATGTCCATCAACTGATGAATGGATAAAGAAGATGTGGTATATATATACAATGGAATACTACTTGGCAATGAAAAAGAATGAAATCTTGCCATTTGCAACAACATGGATAGAACTGGAGTGTATTATGCTAAGTGAAATAAGTCAGATATCATGTTTCCACTTAAATGTGGAATTTGAGAAACTGGACAGAAAACCATAGGGGAAGGAAAGGAAAAATAAGTTACAAACAGAGAAGGAGGCAAACCATAAGAGGCTCTTAAATACAGAAAACAAACTGAGGGTTGATAGAGGTGGAGGTTGGAAGGGCAGGGAAAATGGGTGATGGGCATTGAGGATGGCACTTCTTGGGATGAGCACTGGGTGTTGTATGTGAGTGCTGAATCACAGGAATCTACTCCTGAAGCCAAGACTATACTGTATACACTATATGGTAGCTAACTTGACAAAAAATTATTTAAAAAAATAATTTGTAAAAAAAATTCTGTTCTCTGGAAAATGAAGTTCTAAAAGTGATGTAATAGGCATAAAGTGTTGATTTAATAATAAAATCATGTATTTATTTTTTACAGCTACTTTGAAAGAATAAAAATAAATTGTTTATATTTTTAAATGAAAAAAAAACTGAGAGAAGTCATCACAAGCATTATCAGGCTGAAATGAAAGGACACCAAAACAGTAACTCAATTCCACATGAAGAAATAACAAATACTGGAAAATGTAACAAAATAGGTAAAGATAAATATACTTTAAACCTATCTTTTGTTTTAACTCAGTTTTTTTATCTGATAAGAGAGAACTATATAAAGCAACAAGTTTAAATTGAAGTTGATGTATACAATTACACAATATATAAAGATGTAATTTGTGGCAATAACAACATAAAGGTTGAAGGGCAAGGTATATAGAAACAAAAATTTTTATATATTATTGAAATTCCTTTGATATTAATCTGAACTAGAGAAACTCCAGAGAAACCAGGAAGAAAATATCAAAAAATATACTAAAGGGTGTGACAAAGAAATTAAAAAGATACAATAGAAAATACCTGTAAAATACAAAATAACAATGGAGAAATTGAGATACAAAAAAGACATGAGACACACTGAAAACAAAATCTAGCATGTGACCGTGGGAGTGGATGAAAAATCATATGGAGAAAATGATTATTGTCACTGAAAGGTCAAGGAATAAATAATTTGGGATGTTAGAATTTTTATCCCTGGGGATATTAAAGAAGCAGAAAGAATAGAGGTATCAGGGAGGAGGAGCAGGACTGGAGGCAATAGTCTGCACTGAGTGAGGGAGAATGACAGGAGGAGAGGGGTCAACACAAACAAGGAGGGGGAGAAAATGTTCTAGTCCCAAAAGAGCAGATGGACAGGTGCCAAAGTTATGAACTAAAGAACCAGAAAGGTATCACCTCTGACACTGTCCTGTGAGACATGAAAGAAAAGAAATAAGCTGCTAAAGAAGGCAACTGGAAAGCAGAGTCCTCTGGGATTGAGTGGGTGGGTTTCAGGTAAAACTAGTATGTGATACAGAGGGTCTCACACACACACACACTCACACACACACACACACACACACACACACACACACACACACACACATTGACCTAAGTCTATTTTCCTCCTCTTTTAGCACTATCCTAATGTTTCCTTTTCCATCTGCAGCAGTGATATGACTTGGGTCCTTTAGGCAAGAACCCTTAAGTAGAACATAGTAAAATAAACTTTGAAGAAACACTGTGTTCTAAGTAGAAAAACAAAACAAAATAGCTCTGCTTTAAAACAGACAAAATATTGTCAAGTGTAGCTACATTAAAACACTAGCCATTGCAGTAAAAAAATGAAACAAACTATTTGGCAGCAAGTAGATATTCCATATTCAAAAGAAAATCATGTAAATTGTAATTGAAAAATGGATTCTAAACAGCAAAATAGTTTGGTAAGCTGAGGAATCATGCAGAGAAAACTATAGTTAAATAAGCAAAGGCATTCACTAAAGATGCTAATAATTATGTACTATTATTAACTTTCAAAGAGCTAAGCTGCTGAAATGAGCTTACAGGGCTAAAATTGTGCAAGAGAAAAATAAGGATATTCAAATAAAAGGTCTCTGTGGTACTGTTTGAGTACTGAAGCATTTAAACGTTGCCTGCTTTGGTTCTTGGTCCTGGCTGTTTCTAAACACAAATATCAAATCATAAAGGAGTTTTGTTTATTTTCCTAATGAATTATTCAAATTCCAGAACAATTCTCATATCCTAATGTGTTCTACTCGCATTTTGAAACACCTCCCTTCTCCTCGTTCTCTGAATTCTATCACCTTACTATACAGCTAAACTACAGACTAGGCAAATGACTTTTGGTGTATATGTAACCTCAGCCTAGTTTCCTAAACTTTTTTAAATGTTTATGTATTTCTAAAACACAGAGAGAGACAGAGCGTAAGTGAGGGAGGGGCAGAGAGAGAGAGGGAGACACAGAATCTGAAGCAGGGTCCAGGATCTAAGCTGTCAGCACAGAGCCCAATGTGAACTCATGAGATCATGACCTGAGCTGAAGTCAGGCACTTAACCAACTGAGCCACATAGGTGCTACTTGGCTTAGTTTCTTAACTTCCCTATAACTGTTTTCTCATACAAATTTCTGCATATTTTCTCATGCAGAAAATAATATCATCTATCTCGTAAGATTGTGGTAAAATTAAACCATATAATACATAAAAAATATTTTGCTTAGCACATAGCAAGCATCAAATAAATGCTAGCAGATATTGTTAGACAAATATATTTTTACTTCTGTGTTTATCAAAGCAATAAATGCACATGGCTAAAAACAACATTTAAGTTTATTTTTGTGAGAGAGAGAGAGAGAGAGAGAGAGAGAGAGAGAGTACAAGCAGAGTGGGTGGAGCAGCCAGAGAGGGGAAGAGAGAATCCCAAGATGGCTCCATGCTGTCAGCGTGGCACTTGATACGGGGTTCAATCTCACAAACCGTGAGATCATGACCTGAGCCGAAATCAAGAGTCAGATGTTCAACTGACTGAGCCAAACAGGTACCCCTAAATGCATTTTTAAAACATTTTTCCTATAACTAGACTAATTCCCCAAAAGAAATTCTTTAAGCAAATGATAAAAGCCTTAGAATTAGTGAAGTTACATGTTAACTTGTGTAATTTTGTCTAATAGAGAATGTAACTAATTTTGGTTCAGTATAAAAGATAATCCTAAAGAATATAATTTATTGTTTATAGGACAATAAGCAATTTTGTATCTTACTCAACAATCTTCTCATAACATTTCTCTTTTTAATCAACAATATTTAGTAGCTCAAATGCTCTATACACTGGTCATAGTATCTTACTAGTTCCCTCTTTAATGAGCTAAAAAAATATTTGACACATTTTCATTTTATAGTTGAATTAGTCATCATTTTACCTTCTTGAAAATTACACTTTAACACAAGTAATCTTAATTATTTAACTGTTTCCTCCAGTGATTAACCAAATATGTAAAAATTATTTCTAGTGCTACATCTCAACCTATCAAATTTATACGTCTAAAGACAGATTTATTTATCTAAGGACTTCCTGTTGTGATTGATGAGGATCTCTGTAGGCCTATAGCTTTTAATATGATTCTGATATTATGAATGAGGACTATTAATCATAGTTCCTCTCTGGCTCATTATTATAACATTTAGGTAATAAAATAAATTCATTTTCCTATACATTAAGTAAAGCTCTGTGCCCAGTATTGTGTCTGACACATCATTAATGCTCAACAGTAAATAGTATTATTAAGTATTTAACTTATTAATAAGTAATGTAAGGACTTAAAACGTGTCCGGAGTTTTGAGTAGAGAAAGAGAAAGAAACTTAACCTTCAAATCCTCCACACTAAAAAATTGATGCAACCTCTGAGCCAAGGGGATACAAAAGGATATAGCCATTCTGGAAACGAGTTTGGAAGCCTCTAAAAATTTAAATATACACAAAGCAAGTCACCACTCATCCTCTTCCTACACATTTACCCTGGAGTAATACAAATTTGTATTCACACCAAAACCTGTACATGAATGTTTATAGCAACTCTACTCATAATCATCAAGACCTGCAAACAAATGTTCTTCAAAGGACAAATGGATAAACAAATTGTGGTAAGTCAACACAATTCCATACATTATTACTGAGTAACAAAAATATTGAACTATTGATATACTCAACCACTTGGATCAATCTCAAGGGAATGTTTCAAATGTTACAAATTCACAAATTTGTAAAAAAAAATTGCATGATTTATTTGTATAGAATTTTCAAAAATACAAATCTATAGTAACAAAGCACTTGACTTGTAGTTGCCAGAATTTAGGGGTAAAAAGAGGCTATGACTAAAAAGGAATTGCTTGAAAGCTTGAGGGGGGTTGAAAGAATTGTCTGTATCCTGATTTTGATGTCAACTATATATATTATAAACATGTTAGCATTTATAGAGCTGTACACCAAAAAATAAATAAATAAATTTACTAAGTGCTCATTAAAAAAAGAGTATTAAAGAGAATAAATATAGAAGATATCTAAACATTCTAATTAAAAGGCAAAAGTTTTTAAGATAATAAAAAAGCAAAATGCACTTATATGCTATCTACAATAAAAACACCCCAGATATAAAAGTAAGAGGATAAGAAAAGACATAACATGCAAATATTAATCAAGTATAAGTCAGTGCGGTTATATTAATATCAAAGTAGACTTGTAGATAAAGGTGAATTTTTATGATAAAGAGAAATTAATAAGAAGATATAAAAATTCTGAATGTGCATGCTACTAATAAGATGGTTTCAAAGCACATTAGGCAGGAACTGAGAGAACTGAAAGGGGGAATAGAAATATTAGATATAATTTGCAACATCAACACTTATGCTTCCAGGAACATGATGACAAAGAATTTGGCAGAAATAAAAGACTTGAATGATATTATCCAACCATCTTGACATAATTGATGCTTATATCACACTCCCCCCAAGAATAGCAAAATGTGTGTTTTTTTAGGAGCACATAAAACATTCTCCAGGGTAGAATATATGTCATAAAACAAATCTCAATAATACTGAAAGGATTAAAAATATACAAAGGATATTCCTTGACTACCAGGTAATTAGATTAGAAATCAGGATGATCTTGTACTTTGGCCAGGGGATAAGGGTGGAGAGAGTGGTTGATGGCATTTTTTTCTCTTTATGGTGAAAAAAAAATCTTGCCAAGTCAAAAATAAAATAAGTGCAAGTACAATTCGAGCACTTATTACTGGTTATATAAGTGCTAGATTTTATGAGCAAGGCTGCTGTCTATGGTTGTGCAGTTGTGGGCATTAAAGTTAGATGGGACCATAACTTATATCTTTGTGAAGATTTGATCATCGTGGATCTGATCATACAAATTCACACCTTTTCTTGCTAATTCTCAAGCATCTTTATTCAATGTAAGCGTCCATAAATATGCCAAGATGTCACAAAAAAGACCAAAAAAAGTGTTTTGAGTCTCATGAAGGGCTAATAAAATAGTTTACTCTCTTGAACTCTGAATATGATTTGTTCTCTCCACAGGACATACCTGTATATTTTTTATCTATTCAACACAGTTACTATGTATCATATATTTTCTAATACTATTTGTTTTACTACTTGATTTTCACAAAAAAGAGAGCAATTGCTGGAGGACTGCCATTTTCCAAGAAATGGCAAATTCCCAGAAATGGGAATCCAAGTAAATTAAATTATTATTATGTCTTTGAGCTATACTTAGACTTATCCAGTCTATACCTATTCCCCATAGTCATGATAAACTAGTTCATCTAACAACAATCTATTAGATAATTTGTCCACTAATATAAGTTTCCAGGCATAACCCAGTGTGATGTCTCCAATGAGAAAAGGAAAAGCTGATTCAAAAGTACTGGGTACTATAAACACAGTCGGGCAATACTTGAAATTTCTTTGCCTTCATAGTCATGGTGATGAATGAAGGAGGAAACTAAAAATAACTACACAACAGATGGAAAGAAGCATAGCAACAGCACCTGATTTCCTGCAATGCTTTTTGTGGATGCTAACCTGCATAAAACATAATGAGCAAACTGACCCAACTTAAAAAATGAGGCAGTGTTTGCAAAAATCTAGATATTATAAAGTAACATAATAACATAATAAGCATGGATGACTTGCCCCTGGCTACTGGCTAAGATTTTAAATTCCAGGAGCTTAGGAAGTCCAGCCAAAGGATGTAGTCTTTCTCCGTGTCTGTGACAGGATCATACAGCTGCTCCAAACAGGACACATTACATGACCAATGGGTAGAATCGCCTCTTGGCATTGCACCATCGTGAAAAGTTACAACTTTGACATCACAGCCAAAAAAAAAAAATGAAATTAAATGAGATGTATAAAAACAATCTTGTGCAAGCATGAGAACAGCTTTTTAAAAAATTAAATTCTTACTCCATAACCTACTCAGGCCAAAAACACAGTCTAACCATTCAGTTCCATTATGACCATAAGTTCAGTGACAGCCTAGATTATCTAATTGTTGTCTCTTCTCTCCAGCATTTTCCAGCTTTTATTTGGCCAGAGATATAGACGCTATGCTGTCAGGATGCTCTTGAGCTTTTGTAGGGAGTGGGCAAAAAGAAAGATCTTAATGGCATTTTTCTCTTTATGATTAAAAAGTATCTTGCAAATTCAAACAAAGACTGAAATAAATGCAAACTGTTGCTTGAGTACCTATTACTAGTTATGTAAGTGCTAGATTTTATGAGGGTTGTCATATATGCAGTTGTGCATGTGGGTACCTAGCCAAAGTACAACTGGGGGTTCAAATCTTCCCCCAAGACAAAGAGCTTCTTTCTTCTAATTTGCCTGTCCATGGGTGGTGCCTATTTGCAATCTGGTTGCTGTGAAGAGGGGTCTTTTACTAAGTCACACAAACGTAGTGATATGCAAGCAGAAGTCCTAAATGTAATGTAAAGAAGCTAATCAAATGTAAAAACAAACAAAACCTGGATAGATATAATCAGAACCAGGGAAATGAGAAAGAAAACTGCTGCAAGGGAAGGGTAAAGTTCTTACAAAAGATCCCGAAGGCTGGATGGACCTTGAAGAAAGGGCAGGTTGGGTATCTGGAGAAAAGACCATAGGCATCATGGGCATCAGAAGTAGATGGGACCATAACCATATTCCCAAGAGCTCCATCACTCGTTCACAACTGGGTATGATGAGAGCTGTGCTCAAGAACTGAGAAGACACAATGTGTATCCCATTCATGTACTTTTATCACTATACGACACAGTTAAACATTTTTTAAAAAAATATCCTAAAAAAGAGGAAGAATTTTTGCTTAACAGAAAATATATTTTTGCTTTGAATTTTGCCTCCTAATGGTACAATTCAGGGCTTTATAAAAACTGTCAGAGAAAAGAATGGGTTGATTGCTTGTTGTTGTTGTTGTTGTTGTTGTTTTAAGTAGAAATTGCACTGCATAGTCATATGAATGCATTCCATTCTAGGAAAATAGATTAAGTAAGGCAATTACAGAGTATTAGGAAAAAGATAAAAGACATAAGCCATGAAGATGTGCAATGTACCAATGTGAATGACTTTTAATATAAGAAAAATCATGGGGAAAATACATTCTTTTTTTCTTTACATAGAAACATTTGTTTAGAATAACTTCTAAATAACAAAACTCACAACAGTGACACAGAATTTCTACCTTGCTTTGTAGTTTAAAACTCAAAGCCATGATTATCACACCATTTAAGTTCATCCATATAAGAAGCACCTTATTCAGTTTCTTTCATGCCTTTCATCCTTTTAATGACTCTTACCCCATTTCCTTCTTTTTAGTGTCTTCATTTTCTGCTTGCCTTCACTACATTTTCTTCCTCCCTAATCTCCAATGTCTCAACACACTTCCTAACAACCAACCCTGTTAAAATCCAACCTAGTGCAATGTTTTTATTACATTCCAATTGGCATAGAAATGAGGTTCAACTATTTCTGTGCTCACTGGATCCCTTTTTATTTTTATTTTTTAATCTATGCATCAAAAGTCATAAAATGTAGCCAGATTGGAACAGAGAGACAAAGAAAGCACCAGGATGGGAATGACAGCATAAATGAAGTCTTTTGAGGAATAGAGCCATGTTTATATTGTTTTCTCTGCTTAGAACACCTATCCCCTATCACACCTCTCATGTAGCTGTATTTCCGTCCATTCATTCTCTAACTTGGTGGCATCCCCTCTGCAAAGCCTGACCTAACTTCTCAATTAAGGGCTCTCATTGCAGCCCATTTAACTAACTTCTAAAGCACTTAGCATGATTCCTTGGGGGAGGAGAATCAAGTCCATCCCCATATCTACTGTGAAAACAGGGTAGAAATGGAAGGAAAGAAGAAAGGAAGGAAGGAAGGAAAAAAAAATTAGAGAAGATAAACCATTAAAAATATAATAGTTTAGAGGGACCTGGGTGGCTCAGTCAGTTAAGTGTCTGACTTTAGCTCAGATCATGATCTCACGGCTTATGAGTTTGAGCCCTGCGTTGGGCTCTGTGCTGACCATTCAGAGCCTGGAGCCTGCTTTGGATTCTGTGTCTCCCTCTCTCTCTGCCCCTCCCCTGCTCACACTCTGTCTCTAAATAAATAAATAAATAAATATATTAAAAATATAAAGTTTATTAAGTCATTTGAAGGAACGTTAAGCAAGGAAAAACAACCTTATTCTACATAATTTAGAGAACAGAAATTGATCAATGGTAAAAAGATTCAGGGGAACAGTTTTTGACTCACACTATAAGAAAGAACTTTATGAAATTATAGTTGTCTGAAATAAGATAAAGTATTCCGCTTTTTGTCTCTGGGAATATCCATAAAAACCCTAGAAAATTACTTTCAAGAGACTGTGTGAGATTTATACAGTAGATAATCCTTGGACCATATTGACTCTGAAAATACTTTCAAACCTGGACTATATCCTTTTGTTGAATTTCAACATTCAGGAGAGACAATACATTGATTAAGGCTCTATATTTCTCTGTCTCTCTCTCTCCCCCACCCTCAGCCATTTAGCCCTTCGCAGAGGGTATTTTCAACAAATATTTATTTTATAAATCTGCATTGGTCTTCTGAAAGAACAAAAAACATTTCATGAAATCCTTATGGTAAGTTATCACATTACACAGATTGACATCTGAAAACAGTTTTAAAAAGTACAAGGCAATGAGACATACCACAAGCAAATATTTTTATGCCTACTGTACATGAGAGAAAAAGAAATTCAAAATATATGAACCATATTTCTCATAAAAATGTCTGTGATGCATAAGCAAAAGCTATGAGTAGACTACATACAAATAATTATGATAATTTCTAAATATGGTCATTACACATTTATATCATGTTTTTAGTTTGTTATATGCAGATATATCTAGATTATTTTGTGTTGATCAAAAGTTGTGGGACTTCTTTTTGCCAATATTTGGAATTTGGCAAAACTTAAAGTGAATTTTTCCACTATTTATTAAGCCCATATGAATTTCAAGGATTATTTATGAGAATGGTTTGATTCATTTGGAAGGTTCCTACTGATGGATTTGTTTATAAAAGCATGTTAATGCCTAGAAAATGTACTCAATTAAATTTTTCAGATGAATTTTTCCATCAAAAGAAACACTAATTCTGAACTTATCCTAAGGACTGGGATTCTAATCCCCCTTTGGCCTCATTTCCTTAGCAGATCAGCTATTTCCCGAATACCCACTCCATGCCAGGGACTTCACATGTGTACCAAGGGAGTCCTGGCTGAGTTTGTTCCCTATGAAATTTCTTTTTCAATTGAGAAAAGATTAATTAGGAACTGGACTGGGCTTGATGTAGCCCCATGTGAACTAGACAGCCGATGTCCCACAGATGGTCTTACTTAAGACTAAACAACCTAGATTTTAGGAAAACAAACTGGTGTTCGACTACTGTGGGAAACGGGCACTGTGTTGGTGATGCCACAGGACCAAACTGAAAGTCTTGCCAAAAGAAAATGATGATGAAAATCTAGTATTTTCTATAGACCTTGAAAGTATGCTTTTCATCCTAAAAGTGCCAGAGTTCAAAATCATGATCACACTTTATTAAAAAGAGCCTGAAGACATGAAGCTATACATAACTGCTAATTGTCACAAGCTTCTAAACACAAAGGAGACTTAGATCTACCCCTTAATTGTCGTGTAGGGAAAAGGCTGTACATAATTTTATGGATAAATGCAAAAAAAATGTTGAGTAGCTTTAAAAAAGGACATTTCTTTTTCATGAAAACTGTATTAAATTGATGATTCAACTTTCATTGGAAGTCATCTTAATTTTTTTTTATTTTTCCTGGAAGCTAATTCAATCAAATGTTGTGGCACTGAATATTTTTGCACATCTCCCTACCCCCAATAAATTGTAAACATGTTAGTGGTATTTTATTCACTCCTGGAACACACAGCAGCCCCAGTGCCCTATTACACTGTGCTTTATATCAGCTGCAAACTCTGAGTGAGCAACTGGTATAGCTTTAACTAATATGGTTTGTGAAAGGAGTCACTATGCATAGTGGCCACCATTTAATATGTGGAAAGTCTAGTAGATTGACATGAGGATTGAAGATCTTAAAAATCAAGAGATGATATTTATGATTTTGAATCTTTCAGTTCCAAGCATTGTTGTTGTTGTTGTTGTTTTTAACCCACTAGGTAACCAGCTTCTTCATCTCCTTCTTTCTCCCGCTTTTTCTCATGTTTCTCCTCAAGGTTGCCAAGCACAGGACATTTTCCTTCTCCTGCTCTAGTGGTCATCCCAACCCCTTCATGATAATCTGAAGAGGCCAGCTATTCAAGTTACCAGCTTCACTTGCCAGTAGAGGAGACACAAAGGGGATTCCACAGAGAGGCTTCAGGTGACCATTTTTACTCCCTGATGGAAGAAGCAAGACCCACAAAGACATTTCTCTCACCCAGCATCTTCTTCCTTTTTGTCTTTCTGTGGGTCCTGTCCTCCAGAAGTGACAGTCATCTTGTAACCATGAGAAAACGTGCTGAGGATGAAAGGCAACACACAGAGCCTGGCTAAGAGCGAGGACTTAAGAAGCCTGGGCCTCCCATTGCTGGACTTCTGAAGTAAGATAATGTAAAACCCCATTGTTTCAGTGGCATGTACCTGAATGTTCAGTACTGTGTGTGAGATGCTCTGCTAGATACTTTATATGCATCAGTTCATTCTACAATTAAAACAACTCTGTGAGGAGATGTCTGCATTCTGTTTCAATGGATGAGGATATTGGGCCTCGGGAGGCTCAGTTCCATCCCCATGCCATAATAATGGCAGACTGGTTTCAAAACCACAACAGTCTCAGAGAGGACAGTTTGTACTTTAACTATACATTTATACTTACTAATTGGCTCACTTCCCATTTCTTAATTTGAAAATGAAATCACTCACGAGTGACTAGTTCAATGCGATGCATCTTTACTTTAAAAAGATGGCATAAGACAGCAATGTGGCAGAGAGGTCTTGGGAGATGCCTGACAAATCAGGACTGATCATGATGAAGTTTTTTTATTTCACACCCTATAACCTGGGAGGTACCACATTCCCCAAGAGACTCAATCCCACCTGAACTTTGGGACTATGAATTTTTAGCATGCAGTACAAGCAGTTGCATAGGAGGCACCCAGTAAATATCCATGTATGGATGAAAAAGGGGATGAATGCCAACTATAGGGATAAGTGAGGAAGTACTCACATGAGGATCCAGAAAAATTAATTCTGAGTATCCATAGGAGGCTCAAGTAGCAAGAAGTATGTGAAGTGTTCTTGAAGGAAGGAAGAAAGGGAGAGGGGGAGTAAGGGAAGGAACCTCAGAGAAGTCCTTGCCATAATTTAACTGCAGCCACATCTGAACATTGTAGCACTGTTCCAGGTCCCTCAGATCACTCTCATTGACTTTTAGGGTTGCAGCAATTACACAGACAAGAGCACGTCTAGTCCTGTGTGTCTGTCAGTGGCGCTCCTGATCCTGGCTTCTGAGGTCTCTGAACTCCTATGTTTGTAGACATGACCCTTGCATCTGGATCTTCTTGAGGCCGTTTGGCTCCATGGGTGCTTCCACAGATACTGGTATTTGGTCATTGACCCACCTGCTTAGGCTTACATTGATTTGGGGATCTCCATCCTGACTTTAGTGTCCAATACTCCTTTTCTTTTTTACTGTTCTCTTTAAATTACTCTCTCCTCTAAGAGTTACCTATGAACCTATGTCCCAACATGTTCCTTTATATTCTATCCAATTCCAATTTGCGATGGTCTGTGTAGTGAGTCTTCCCCAAATTCACATGTTGAAATCCTAACACCCAAAGTGATGATATTAGAAGGTTGGGCCTTTGGGAAATGATTAGGTCATGTGGATAGAGCCTTGTGAATGGTATTACTACTCTTAGAAGAGAGATCCCAGAGAGTTCTCTAGCACCTTCCATCATGTGAGGATACAAGAAGAAGTCTGCAACCTAGAAGAGGGCCCTCATCCAACCAAGCTGACACTGTGACCTTGGACTTCCAGCTTCCAAAACTGTAAGTAGTATGCTATTTATGAGCCACCTAGTCTGTGGTATTTTGTTATAGCAGCTCCAAAAGTCTAAGACACCATTAATTCTTATTCAAGGTATTGCCTGAACCTTAGTTAAAGCACACCAATGCAGTGGTTCCCAGAGTGAGTGCCTGGACCAGCAGAATAAGCTGGAAGTGGTTAGAAATGTATGCTCTTGGGCCCTATACCAGACCTATCACAAGTCTGGGAATGTAGCCCCACAATCTGTGTTTTAATAAGTCCTTCAGTGGAGTCTCATGAGTGCTAAAGTTTGAGAACCACTGTGCAAATGATACTAATGGATATTTATTTTGAAAGAAATACATGCATCTTTATGGTTTAGGTTCAGAAACTATGAAAAGCACTCTTATTCAATCATTGCAAAGGGGATATAATAGACTGAGTTATTGGGCTCAGTTTGGGCTTGAAAGCAAAGCCTGAGATAAGAATTAAAATGCAGGTAGTTTAGGAAGCAGGACTTTGGAAACACAGATGTCACTGGACTTGGGAAACACAGAGGTCACTGTCAACAACAGCAAAATTCATCTTTGCTAGTTTCTCTTAGAGGAGTACAGATAGATTTGAAGCTTACTTTCAAGTGTGAAGCTGAGGCAGAACCACCCCACCTAACCCACAGACCTCTGTCTTAGTTAGAATCACTCTGCCTGACCTGTGAGCATGATAAGAAATGCTTGACTGTTACATGGCACTGAGTTTTGGGGCAGTTTGTTTTGCAGTAGCAATTGATTAACACCGGTGGTAATTTTTTGTCTCTATTACTGTAGCCAATCTTAGACCTATATTGTTGTCTCTGATAATTACCCCATAACTGAGAAGAGAGAACATTTTAAGTTTTCTGAAGAGGTATCATATTCTGGAGTCTAGCAAACAGAGGCAGTAGTAGTAATAATAATAATAAAATAATAACAAATAATAATAATAATAAAAGAAGCCCACATAACATTTGCACAATCATGGACATGCTCTTTCACCTCTCTGAGACTCTGTTTCCTCATCTGAAATATGACAATCATTATACTACATCATGGTTTTCTCTCAGAATTTAATAAAATAATGCAGACAAAGCATCTGGTAGGTTATACAATTATAAAGATTTATTGGAGGGTTTCCTATGTGCCAGCCACTGTGCTCAAAGCAATCAGGTGGAAACATTGTGTTTTAATCCTCACATTATTTAATAAGGAAACTGAGGCTTAGTGGATTTAAATAACTCAAACATGGATATACAGTTAGAAAATGGCAAAGCCCTTAAAATCTCCCTTACCCCAGAACCAATAATCTTAATTTCTACAGTTAGCATCTTCATCCTCTTTCTTTTCTTACATTTCTTATATTCTGTGCAGTCCTATTCGTATTTATCATCAGAAGAAAATCATTCTTTTATATCTGGTAAACCAAATACAAAAACTAAATGTTTACTCTGAAAGCAAAGGGTCAATTACCACATTTTAAAAGCAGACTTGGTGGCACCCAGGCATACCCTCAAACCGGTGGTCACATCCCTGTAAATGTTTATCAATTAGCTCACCTTCTCATCCCCAACCATTTGTAGCAGTTGCCGATTTCATGGAAAATACCACCAGGATTGATTTCAAACTACCAACCCAGGGGTCACTGATCATCATTTGGGAAGAAATGTGCATAAGGGGCCTTCAGAAGTTGCTAGGGCATAACACTGCCCTCAAACCCACTATATAAATGGACTACTCACATCTATGAAGAGTCAAGTGACTAAGTGTAAGCAACTCAACTTCCCTTCAGACGTCAAAGGCAGTAATCAGTCTGAGAGGTTATAAATTTGCAAATACAAATGGCCTCAGAGCCAAGACAATTAATATTATTGTAATGCAGGGCATTAGCATTAAGAGAGTAGAAATAGTGGAGCCCAGTGATGAGCCAAAGAGATAGTATAAGCTATCACAAAAAGGGATTCAAAGTCAATTTTTTAAAAGCTTGTGGCTACTCTATGCACACACACACACACACACACACACACACACAGGGACACACATGCACACACATGCACATGCATATACGCACGAATCTATATACTGGAATAAAGTGTGAGCCATCAGTTTTCAACTTCGGCTTCTCTATGACTCAAGAGAGTCATTAGATTAGAGTGATTAGACTCTTGTGAGGGTTGTGTGCAAAATAATTAATTCAGGAATCTTCAAAATAAATTCTGCACATGTAGCCTTTATCATGGTCCTGTGAAACAATATTATCTTCACTGTAGCAAAACAAACTCTTAAGTGACAAAATTCTATTGATGTCTTCATTCCCTGTTATCCTTAATTAACCCACGATAGCAAGCCAAATGTCTGCTTTGAATCTCAAGCTGCATTTTTTTTGTAGATTCTATATTCCTTGTGAATACAAAGGTGCCCTGGTTGAAAATGTTAATCTCCAAAGCAGTATTAGTTACTAAGCTACCAACTCTATTTCCATGGTTTTAAAAACTACCTCAGACAGAGATTTGGAATGAAGATCTCCAAAATCTGGGATCAATCAAGAAATCACTCCCTAAAAATCTTGTTAGCTCCATTAAGTGTTTCCATCTAAAAAATGAGTTTTACTTTAGAACAATTCCAAATCCTCTGAATTAATTTTCCATTTTCCTTTGCACTGTTCCAGTACTTCTTTTCATATATGCCTCTGTTTTTTCCAGCCTGGCAGATGTTTAAAAGTTTTAATGAGTAAATTCAAGTTCTTAAATTAATTCAGAAGGATAGGATTAAATCAATCTATTCTGGCCAGCGAATTATCACTTTAAATTAAATCACCAAGCAACCAGAGTCCATATTCCTATGAAAATCAAGAAAATATACCAGAGACTCTTAAATATTTCATTTTTTTTTTTGGAATTTGCTGTTGCCATAATCCATATAATCTTCATAATCTATATAAATGCATGGGGTTTTGCCAAGGAATATAATCTCAGATGGTCAGCTGTACAAATCTTATCAAAGTCCATCTGAAGGAAAGTGATATTTATGGCATATGGTCCGAAGCAAACGCAGGGACCCATTCCTGTAAATCAAGGACTTCTACATTGTGTTCTAGAATTCTAGAGTTGGGTGTCAAGAACAAGGGCTGACTGAAGTGGCAGTTTCAGAGTCTCTAAGTCCCACATATATCAAAGGAGTTTGTTTAAATTTTTTTTAATGTTATATTTATCTTTGATAGAAACAGTGCGAGTGGGGGAGGGGCAGAGAGAGAGAGGGAGACACAGAATCCGGAGCAGGCTCCAGGCTCTGAGCTGTCAGCATAGAGCCTGACATAGGGCTCGAATCCACAAACCATGAGATCATGACCTGAGCTGAAGTCGGATGCTTAACCAACTGAGCCACGCAGGCGCCCCAAGTGAGTTTGGTTTTATATATTGGGATTCTACCAGAGATTTCATTGGAAAAGAAAGGAATGATTCTGATGCTTAAAAAACATGTAAAGACTAGTGCTGTAATAATGTTATATTTTAATTTAAATCAATCCTGAGCATCAGAAATCTTTGTTATTACACTATACCATATTGATTCTAGGATACTAATGACTTTGATGATTGTTATTAAGAAGAACACCAAGAAACTACACTGTGAAACCTTTAATGCAGTTGCTGTGAGTAGTCACTGAGGTCTCTTTCCAGCGCGTGTCTCAGTGCTCCCCATGTATAGCAATACTTGAAAAACTACTTTACAGTTAAGGGATAAGCAGAACTTTAATTTATAATACTGGAGAAAGTATAATTAATCATATATACCTTTTAACTCCTGCCTCCTAGAAGCTTAAAAACCAAACGCATATCTCAGAGATAACCAGTTTATGTAAATAACTTTATAACTTAAGGATCTGGTTTCTGCTTTTAATTTTAATTAAAATGAAATAATCTTATGTTTTCTTCATATATCAATTTATATTTTTACTGGGCTACATTTTTTTTACTATTTTATCATATGTTATATTATTTAAGATATAAGTGTGATTAATATAACAGCTAGTCAGAAATATATTTCTATCTCATATGAAAGGGCTTTGCTCCATGAGATCATCCAGGGACTCAGGCTCACTCTATCTTGCCAAGCCCTCAAGCCTAGAGTGTGGTGCCCATCTGTGCAGTCTGTGATGGGATGCCCCCTTGTCCACATCCCATGCAGCAAGAGGAAGGCAGGGCTGGAAGAACAGCACAGCGTGTCTCCTCTAGACACCACCAGGAAGTTGTACATGTCAGTTACACACATATCACATTGGCCATAGTTAGTCACACATACAATCTTTATCATTGTGTCCTCATCTGTGGGTTCTATTGATATAAAAAAGAAGCAAAGAATAGACTTTGAAAGAAGAAAAGAAACATTCATTTTCTTTGTAGTATATAGCCTATATCATTGGTTCTCAAACATTAGCATGTACCAGATTTACCAGAAACACGCTTATTTAAAATACAAATTTCTAGGCAACCAACACTGGCTTTCTCACTAGAACTTCAAGAAAAGAGACCTTGATAATCTATATACTTAAAATCATTCCAGATGATTTTGATTGTTGGATATATTTGAGAAACCATAGAGTAAATTATCTTTTATTTTCAACATGATATCTATGCTGAACTAGGTAATTCAGGTATCATTATCCCTTTGCATCATGTTGAAAGGTACAACGTAACATGATAAAGAGTATCATCCCCAGGCTTATCTTCAACATCGGACATATATACTTCTAAGGTCCTCTTCTCTTCTCCTGTCAATCTCTCTTTTTCATGCATGCCTGCCATTTCCTCCTAAATTAGGGTTTTTCATCACAATCCTACTTGAGTTTACCTCTTTATCACTAAATGCAGCCCTACTGTAACTCCAACATTATCGTTGACAATAGCTTGTGTCATGAGGAAACAGACACATTAACAAATAACTACACTGCAATATGACAGTTGCTATCTTGGAGGCAAGTGCAAATTGCTCAAGATAATGAATAAAGTGATGGCATCATGGACATCACAAAATGAGCCTCTATTCGGGAAAAAAGAACAAAGAAGCCCACGTCATTTGGACAGCAGAGTCACAGAAGGCCAAAGATCTGTAAAGGCTTTTTATGGCTCACAAGGCTACACCAAAATCCTCATCAGAAACCTATGAGAAATAATATGTGTCCCCCCACCCCAATACCACCTTTTTGCTATTGTCAAGGTGGGATATAGACCAACATCTCTCCAGAAGACCTCTTCATCAGCTCCCCATGATGTTTGCCTGGTCATCACCAGAATGAATCTCCCCTGCTTAAGTTCTTAAGCCACATTATTCAGAGAAACAAAGGTAAACTTCTCATAGACAGGCTTCTCACTAGATTTGCCTGTAGGTTATATACAAGCAGACATCATGGCCAGAATAAACAATGTTCGCTCCCACAGCTCCATTAGCCAATTTCTGATTTGCTCTAATAAGTGTGCATTTAATCACATTTGTTGTGTGTTTAAACTCCATGGCTTTCTAAAGTAGGGGTATTTTCAGCTGAAAATTGTTTATTTCTATCTTTACAAAGAAATGATGAGAAATTTGAATAATATTACAGAAATATACTTAATGCTACATCTGGGGGCTCACACATACTCCAGAAAGCAAGATCTACTTATCCTTCTATCTTCAGACTATAAAAGAGGCACTTTCAAAACTGTATGTACCAAGAGGTAAACAGTACAGGCTGATTTACATAGCTAATGTGGGGTTAAAGCAATGTCACTAAACTGATGATCTAAAGGGAAAAAAAAGGATTCCCACTATAGGTCTCCTAGTGGACCTTCACATAAAAAGGAGTCATAAAAGAGCAAAATCTTCTGAAAAATAGAAGCTTTATAACCAACATAGATAAAAATAGTAAAAAGGATTTGAGAGTGGTACTCAAGTATGTACATTCAAAATAAGCAGGCCCAGACTGTCCCTGGTATTAAAAAATAATTACATTGAATTTGAGTCCTTACTTTATGTACAACTGTAACACTTAAGAAGCTAATATTAGATTTATAACTGAAATTAGTTTGGGATACACGATTTAAAAACACACAGTCCTTTCTAGGAATTAAAGCTTAAACTCATTTTCTATTGTGGATTTGGCATATAATACAGTCACTAGAGATAAAATAATTCAAGAATATTTTACCATTACTATTTCTGCAATGAAATACAATGAATATTAACTATTAGAAATTAGGAAATAAAAGCATCATATTACTAATATGACAGAATTATTTATCAAAAAAATTCCAAACAATCAACATAAAAATTACTAGACTTACTAAAAAAGTCATTAAGTGGATGGCTACCAGAAAACAAACAAAAATAAACAATTTTTTCATATGTAAGCAATTACCATTTAGAAAATAAAATAATAAAACACTAATTTAAATACAAAGAAAATATAAAACAATAATATAAAATGCTGGGAACAAAAAACATTAATTTTAAGGAATGCATAAAAAAGCAAAAGTTTAATATTTTACTGAAAGATGTACAAAATATTTGAATAAGTATTGAACCAAATTATGTTCATTATTTGGAACATTCAGTATTATAAAAAATGTTGATTCTCTACATATTGGTTTTCTAAGGTTATCCAATATAACTCTAATAAATGTCAAAATGGAATTTTTTGGTATGTATTGAGTAGATTCTAAAGTTTCTTAGAAATATAAATAAACAAAATAAAGAAATGTTTGGGTGTAAATGAGCAGAAGAGTATTAATTAGCACCTTCAGATTTTAAAATATAGCATGAAATAAAAATAAAATAATTATTATGGTTAATAATATACAATGAAATAAATGAGATATTGAAAATAGAATTAAATATAAAAGCCCATATTCTGAGGAATCAGTAGGACTCTTCAACAAATGGTGCTAGAATAAGGGCTTATAATAAAGAAAAAATATAGTCTCTATATTACTTGACAAAAAACTCTAATTATTTAAAAATCTGATTTTAAAAATAAAACTATGTTTCAAAAAAGAAAGAAAATATAGGTAAATAGTTATATGGTTTGGAAAGAGAAAAGACTTTAAAAACAAAATAAAAATAAAAAGGTCAGCTGATTTACTTTATAAAAATTTAAAGTTTTATGCATAAAAAACAATAAAATCATAAAAGGAAGCTGATGAGCTAAGGACAAAAGGTTCATAAAATACATAGCTGGAAGTAGGGAGGCTGATATTCCTGATAAATACAAATTACTTTGAAAAACAGAAATACCTTAAAAGGAAAATGGTCAAATGTAATTTTAAAAGAAAAAGAAATACAAATGGCCATTAGTTAAGTGAAAAAATCTTGCCCCATAAATAATCAAAATCCTACACATTTAAACAAGGATTATGGTCATGTTTTGGTTTGGCAAAGACAATTGTATGCATAATACATATTTACTAAAACCCTTGAAACTCATTTATAAAACAAAATAAGGAATGAAAAGAGGCAAACACATCAAGGTTCATATACACTTAAAAGGGGTTCTGAACACCAAATTTCACCCTCACAATTCTCTGGGACACCAGCTGGATGTCCTATAATTCAACTCTATTCTGACACTACCTGAAGATAGATTCAGATTCCACAGGTTAAGGGAGTGCCCCCACTCCCACTTCAGATATCAGTCAAAAATCCAGGTTATCACCCATGCTTCTGATTAATTGGCTGTAGATCAGAGATTCCAAAAACACCCTCCTTAGATTCAATGGATTTGTTAGAGCAACTCACAGAAGTCAGAGAAATATTTTATTTACTAGATTACTGCTTTAGTAGAAAAGAATATAACCCAGGAACAGCTATCTATGGAAGAAATGTATAGGACAAGTTATGGGGAAAGGGCAAGGAGCTTCCATTCCCTCCCCAGTTGCACCAGTCTCCCCAAATCACCACATATTCACCAACCTGAAAGCTCTCTGAACCCTGTCCTTTTGGGTTTTCAGAGGTTTCATTACATAGTCATAACTGATTAAATCATTAGCCATTGGAAAATGATTCAACTTTCAGCCCTTCTCTCCTCCCCAGAGGTCAGGGGGGTTGGATCTGAAAGTTACAATTAATACTCTAGTCATATGGTTGGCTTCACTGTCAATTAGCCCCCACCCTCAGATGTGCTCCAAAAGTCATCTCATTAACCTAACAGAAGACAACTTTGACTTTCATCACTTAGGAAAGTCCAAGAGTTTTACAAGCTCTGTTCCAGAAACAAGGACAAAGACAAAATATATATATTTCTTATTATAAATCACAATATTGCAATACTATAGAGGAAAAATTCTGATGTAGAAGTATATTTTTGACATGGGAAAATGGCAAAAAGTTAACTAAAGAGTAAAACCCAGCGCACAAAACAGCATGTCAAAAAAAAATCCCTTAAATAAATACACTGCAAAAAAGACATATAACAAATGTTAATTCTGGTATTCTCTGGATGATGAAATTATCAATAATTTATTTCATTCTTAACTTTGTTTTTCAGATATTTTGCATTGAAAATATTTTTCATTTAGAAATAGGCAGAAATACTAACTAATCCGGAGACAGAAATTGTAAGACACCTGCGATAGTTAATTTTAAGTGTGAACTTGACTGGCTGCGAGATACCCAGATTCAACATTATCTCTGGACGTGAGGGTGTCTCCAGATGAGATTAGCATTTGAATTAGTGGAGTCATTAAAGTAGATTGCCCTCCCTCAGTGTGAGTGGACATCACCCAATCCCTTGAGAGTCTGAATAGAACAGAGGGTAGAGAAAAGAGGAATTCATCCTTTTTTTTTTCTGCTTCATTGATTGAGCTGGGACCTTGGATTAGGATGCACACCAATGGCTTCCCTGGTTTTCAGACCTTCAGATTTAGACTAAATTACACCACTAGCTACCAACTTTCTTGGGTCTGCAGCTTGTAGACCACAGGATGTGGGACTTCTCATCTCCATAATTATGTGAGCCAATTCCTAACAATAAGTCTATACCTATCTGTATATAGATATATATAAGACTATTCATATATATTTACTCATCCATATATATTCATATGTATATTGGTTCCATTTCTCTAGAGAACCTTATCTAATACAACACCAATAAGGTAAATTGAAAATAATTGAAAATTATTTCTGATATTTTGTGGGCACAATCTGATCTGTACAAACTGATCAGAAGGTGTCCAAGTACCACTGACCACATTATTAGATCCATATATGAAACAGAATAATCAGAACAGCTGGCATTCCTCATTATCCTGATGTGCCTCAAAAGATCACATAAATCATTTCACCAAAATCAAAGTGGTGGCCATTCTCAGCCATTCTCTGCTACCACTGGGTGTGGCCAAGAGAGGTATTGACTCAGTTACCAACTAAGCAACAAATTGGAAGGTGAAAAATCCAATGGCTTGAACTGGGAAAGGATGAAAGAGTCATATATGGCTTAGACTTCATCAATTCTGGAGCTGTTGGAAATATGCCTTTTGTGCTAAAGCTACTCATAGTTTCTTCTGTACTAGCTGAAGTTGATGTCAAAGACTGGTAAATTCTATAACTCCTACTTCTGTATAACTCCACCTCCTTATCTTAGTTCACAAGCACTGCTTTGTACTTTCCTACTGCCATGACCTTGTGATCCACCTCCTTCTTACACATCTCTAATCTAGGAGTCTCCAAAGTGAGGCCCACAAACACCCCCAGGGCTAAGAGGTCAATCTCCTAGAGCATTGAAAAAAATATTAGATCTTCTATTTATACTTATTTTTACCCTTAAAATTAAATTCACATAAAATAAGAAAGAATACATTTCTTCATATAAAATAGGAAGCTAATATATATTACCTGAAACTGGGTTCACCTCTCGGTGGGTGTTGAGCCAAAAGACACAACCAAGCCAAATAATCGGAAAAGGAAGTGTTTTACCTGCAACAAATAAAGTAGAATACAGGGGATAATTCTCAAAGGAGTGTCTCCTGGAACAAAATAACTGGGGAAGCTTTAAGCTAAGGGTGCGTGCATATTCATGAAGGGACTTGTGCAATGGGGAATTCAGCATGTGATTGGGGTCAAAGTCATCCTCAGGTGACAGACTCCAGGTCTTAGTTGATCAAATTCACGAGGGCCACAAGCCATCAATCCTCTGGTTCCAACTGGTCAGGTATTTGAGTGCTCAAAGGGGTGGAAATCTTGCAAACATAACTCAAAAATGTGCCCTGGGCAAGTAGTGCCAGTCAGGTAGAGATCACACCATGACCAGGGACCTAAAATGGCTTTTCTCATGTCAAGAAAACTGTGTCTCATTTTTTCTTTTTCCAGAGATCCTTAACTTTTTTTCTACTAGCACTGTTCTCCTAGAGAAAAGCTGTGAGGATTGGTTAATGTAGAACAGTGCATGGAAAAAAATAAGTTCTGAATAAAGACTAGTTAAAATTTCTAACAGGTAAGTCAATGCTAGCACATGCTGCTGAAAGAAGCCACTGTTTCCTCTTCTATGGCAATTATACTGAGGGAAAAGGGCATTCTACATGTATATGGGAGTTGACAGTGATGATCCTTTCAACATACTGCCTCAAAGAGCTGTTAAAAGTCGGGTTTTGATGATACTCAGTTTTAATCAAACTGGTCATCATTGAATAGTGATACAAAGATTTCCACATCAAAAGTAAAGTGAAATAAAGCAGTAAATTGAAAATAGCACTAAAAATTCAAACCCAAGCACCAAGAAGAAGAAAATTGCTGCATTGATGTGTTGAAGCAGCCACATTTTGAGGTAGAAACTTGATGAACTAATCATGTCTAATGTGATTATGTAATTTTCCCTCAATAGTAATACTAGCGACTATAAAAATTCTTATCCACACATTTAAAAACTCAAAAATACATTTTGCACTTATTAAGAATTTTTACAAAGAGTTTCAGGGGGTATAGAGTGGATTTATCAAAAATTGAAAATCCAGGCACTTGGGAGGCTCAGTCAGTTAAGTGTCAGACTTTGGCTCAAGTCATAATCTTACAGCTCATGAGTTCGAGCCCGGTATCAGGCTCTGTGCTGACAGCTCAACCCTGGAGCCTGCTTCGGGTTCTGTGTCTCCCTCTCTCTCTGCCCCTCCCCTACTCATGCTCTGTCTCTCTCTCAAAAATAGATAAACATAAAAAAAAATTTTTAATTGAAAATCCTCCAACTTACAACTGGTCTGTAACATCTGCTGATATCAGGGAAAATATAAATTTCCCAGCCAAATTTTAATACAAAACTTGCAATTATTGGAGGGCAGGATTTAAAAGTGAATAAATATTATGAAAGTTGAGTAAAATCATGAAAATTGAATAAATATTGCAGCAAGTATGGTAGCAGCGGAATTAAAGCATCAAAACAAACTGAACTTAGCCCAGCACTTCAGACAGCTCTATCTCAAAGTATAGACTACAGGGATGATGGGGTGTTTTTAAAAAATATATTCAATCACACTGATCTCAATAAAAACATATATAAATTATATATATAGTAGTAACATTTTATCACTATCTTAATTTTATATTAGAAAGCAAAACTATTTTACCATTAATAATAAAATGTAAAAGAATCAGGAATGGAATCTTAGTTCATTTTTATCTGTTTTATATAGTTTTATAATATACATAATCTTAGTACTGTAATACTTTAATAATATAATTAATGAGCAATAAACATGTAGTGGGTTCATGAGCAATCAAAAAAGCTGGGATAATAAACATTGCTCCAGTTTTTAATTCTCATTGCTGCTAAAGTTATTCTCTTCACACACTCTTGAATCATGCCTTATGCTTCTTTAAAAATCTGTTAATGGTTCCCCATGGCCTAATGAACAAAATGCAAACTCCTTTGCAAAATATATGAGTGACTGGGTCAAACATTTTCAGCCTAATATCTCTCTGGCCTTTCCTACTCCCTCAGACATGATTAATTCCCCATATTTCTAAAGCACTTGACCTGTAACTCTAGCATAGCACTCATTTTACTCTGCAGGATTATTAGAAGTTTCAATGAAATAGTAAAACACTGGACAGAGGCAGAAATCCTCTGGCCGTACACAGTTCTACTGTTGCCTAGCTATGAGATCCTGACTCGGCACTTTATCTATCTGAGCTTAAAGTCCTCATCTATAAAATGGAAATAATGACACAGTGTTAGAAATAATATATGCACATTTTCTAGGTAAGTTGTCTGTCTCCAGCAGACTCAATACACTCAATACACAGATTCAATACACTCAACACTCAATACATACCAGTTGAATCAATACACCGATGAGTAAATGATTCATTTTGAGAAATGGATGTATACGTAGAATTTGACCCAGAGTGAATTACACTATATTCTTACTGATATAGATCCCTAAGGGACACAGGGATTCTGATTAATTAACTATACAAATTAATAGGGATACTAGGTATTACATGGGAGAACTTTCCTTTTTTTAATTTTTTTAAAGCTTATTTTCAATAAATGTAAATGTGACATAACACTTCCTTTAATCACCTTTAATTATTTCCAAGACACATTTAAATTTTGTTGCCTTTTAACATCTAAAGCATTTTTTCCTATTTCTGATGATTTTATTTTAGGATGAACAGAAGTTGTTTCTATTTGGTTTTCAAAAATACTCACTGCTTTCTCAAGAAAAAAAGGGAGCTTGGGTTTTAAATGGCTACAAGTCTCAATGTAGTGTAGGACTTCTCTCTAGTTCTACACAATACATGGCGGAAACCACTATGGGTAAAGTTTATCCTACACCCATCCTGAGAAATTTAGTTAGTCAAGCAATTAATATAAGTATAATTAAAAATTTTTTAAACTATGTAACCACATAGATTGGTGGACAGTGTAAGGTTCTGGGAATTGATCAGCTCTTTCATGTATGTATATCACAAAATATCCCACCTATGGGCCAGGTTAATGTGTAAATCTTGAAGACTCTGGCAACCAAAGAGAGCAATAAAAAGGAATTGTTTCTGATCTGAGTCACTGTGGCCTTTGTCTGCACACACTCGGAGAAGAAAGCAATTTTTAACCACACAACTCTTTCCAAATGCACACATATGTGGAAATAAGAAAAAATACCCAGTGAGCATATGTGTGATTTAAAGAACAAGTAAAACTTCAAACTCTTGGCTGGGCTCATGTAGATGACTGAAAACAATGCTTATGACATGCCAAGAAGGCATCTATGTATATATATTTATGTGTTAAATAAATGTAGTGTGATCCATATTTTGAGTTAAATAAAATGTGAACATATGTCTGTAAATATTCCATAGGCATTTCTCTAGGTGAATTGTATGGATGTGTTTTACAGAAATTGTCACAAAAATTCATGTGTGGGTGGAGTCAACACAAAAGCAAAAATAATAACTCAGTCCCTGTAGAATACTGAATGGTTTTAGTGCCTCTTGTGAATCCCAGCCAGAAATATACTGAAATTTTCTGGCTAAAAACATTATTAATAAAAATTATTTACTTTGAAATTCTTTCTTATTTCTAAAAATGCTGTAAGATTCTGGAGAACCCACCAGTGAACTTTACTAACATGTTTCAGATCTGAGAGCAATCACATGTAGTTATCCATTACACAAAATAAAGCCAAATCCTGAAACTCATGAATTCTGAAAATAGAAAAAGGATATAGAGAAAGAAGATTATACACTGAGGCTCTAATATCATTTACAGACTTTGCCTTTCAACTCTCATTTAAGTGGATGGATAGAAAAATCCTTACCATACAAAGATACTTTATAAGAATCTTTGTTATTCAGGTAAAAAAGACTTTTTAAAAATCACAATTCTAGTCAGGGGGAAACATTCTGACAAGTTTCAGATGAACTGAGGCTGTTCTACTTTTGAATTTTCAAATGATTTTAAGCCTGCTGGTATTGGAAACCATCTTTGGAGAAGCCAAGTTCCATTTGTTAAGAAAAAAATATTTAAGAGATATGCAGTGACCACTTCCTACCTTGCCTGCCATCCACAAAACTGTCCTAAAATTAATAATTAACTTAATAAACAGTGAAACTTTTCTTTTTTTAAAAGTTTATTTATTTTTGGGAGAGCACAAGTTGGGGAGAGGCAGAGAGAGGAGGATAGAGGATCTGAAGTGGGCTCTGCGCTGACAGGCTGACAGCAGAGCTCCATGTGGGGCTCATGACCTGAGCTGAAGTCCGATGCTCAACCAGCTGAGCCACCATGTGCCTCTACAGTTAGTGTTTTCTAACCATTATATGGATTTAAATGCCAAGGTGACTATATCATAAAATTTATTTTGAAATCTCTTTTTAAATTTTTTTTAATGTTTATTTATTTGTGAGAGAGAGAAACAGAGTGTGGGTGGGGGAGGTCAGACAGAGAGGGAGATACAGAATCCAAAGCAGGCTCCAGGCTCTGAGCTGTCCACACGGAGCCCAGCACGGGGCTCCAACTCACGAAAAGATAATGACCTGAGCCAAAGACAGGTGCTTAACCAACTGAGCTACCCAGGTGCCCCTTATTTAGAAACTTTTAAACTCATTTTTTGGGAACCCAAGTGTTAATTATGTGATAAATCTATCAAAGTAAGTTTGATATACTGGGCTACAGTGGGTGAGGTGACAGTCGGATATTATTTAGTGTATGCCATGTAGAAATAATTCATGAAATTGAAAAAAGTATTCTTTCCAGAGTTCATTTTCATACTAAAATATATCCTAAGGATATGCTCAAAAGTATACAAAATCTTATAAACAAGATTCCTTATGCTTTAAAGTTATATTCTAATATATTTACTGGTGAAATGATACGCTGTCTGAAAGTTTCACCTAAGGACTCCAGAGATAGTGGTTAAGGTTAGAGTGGTAGAAGAAACAAGATTGGCTATGGGTTAATAAATGTTGAAGTGACACAATAAGTACATGTAATGTGTTATACTACCCTCTCAATTTAAAATGTTATATAATAATTTTTTAAATATTATGCAGATATTAAAGGCAGCACTATTGGTTTAA
Source organism: Cryptoprocta ferox (assembly GCA_028646485.1). Taxonomy (NCBI): domain Eukaryota; kingdom Metazoa; phylum Chordata; class Mammalia; order Carnivora; family Eupleridae; genus Cryptoprocta; species Cryptoprocta ferox. The sequence continues at coordinate 75,190,080 of CM053577.1, forward strand.
GAAAAAGAATGGAGACAAAATAAATATTCACCAACAGAACAGAGAACTGGTTATAAAAAACATATATTACAGGATGCCTGGGTGGCTCAGCTAGTTGAGCATCTGGCTCTTGGTTTCGGCTCACGTCATGTTCTCTCATTTGTGAGTTCGAGCTCGGGGCTCTGTCCACATCCGTGTTGAGAGCGTGGAGCTTGCCTGGAATTCTCTCTCTACCTCTCTCTCTGCCCCTTCTCCACTCATGCATGTGCATGCACATGCTCACTCTCTGGCTCTCTCTCAAAATAAATAAATACACTTTTATTAAAAAATACATTACAACCTTATATTATCAAAACAGTACACAGCTCTTAAAAGAAAGAGTACCTATTTGAACTGATATTACTACAACAAAATCATAAGTGAGTATAATATGTTCTGATTTGTGAAAAAGGGAGAAATGGTGATATACATACATATATCAATAGAGAAATAGACTTGCTAATTTTCTAATGTTGCTATAACAAATTGCCCCAAACTTAGTGGCTTAAAATAGCACAAATTTATTCTGAAGGTCAGAAAACCAAAATGGGTTTTACTAGTCTAAAATCAAGGCGTTGGGTGGGTTACATTCCTTTTGTATGTTTTAAGGGGGAATTCACTTCCTTACTTTCCCCAGCTTCCAAAGGCTGCTTTGCATTTCTTGGCTCATGGTCCATTTCCCCATTGTTAAAGCCAGCAGCATAACATCTTCAAATGCTTCTCTGCTCTGACCCTCCTAGCTCCCTCTTATAACATGGAGACCATTGCGACTATGCAGAACTGTATAATCCAGAATGATATTCCCATCTCATAATCCTTAAATTAATCATATCCACAAAGTCCCTTTCCCATTTAAGGTAACATATTCACTGGGTTTTGGAGATTAAGATGTGAATATCTTTGGGATGGGGCATTCTTCTGCCTATCACAGATATGTAGAGATACATAAAAACTTCTAGAGATAAAAACTTCTAGAGATACATAAAAACTTGTTATATTGGATTCATTTGGGGCGGGTGACTGTGGCACTGGTTGCCTGAGATAGGAAAGATTTTACTATTTGTTGTATATCATTTTGCACTTTGAATCTTTCCCTTGGGTGTGCATTATTTTTAAAGCACAGTATTTAAAAGATCACCAAAATAGTAGATCATTTAGATAATTTTTAGGAAGATATAACTATATCTGTCATAGAAATACAAAAGTAAAAAAGTTATAGTTAAAAAAATGACTTTAATACAAAAAAGAGCCTTGTGGAGCTAGACATTAATTTTAAATACTCCTTAAACTCTGTATTTTTGGTAGCTTTTGTCTCCATTTATATTAAGACTACTACAATCTGCATTAAGCATGAATTCACATTTAGAAAACCTAGCTATAAATTTAAAAATAATCATCATGAGTGGTGCCAGGGTGACTCAATCGGTTGAGAGTCTGACTCTTGGTTTCAGCTTAGGTCATGATTTCATGGTTTCGTGAGTTCAAGCCCCATATCAAGCTCTGCACTGACCATACGGAGCCTGCTTGGAATTCTCTCTCTCTCCCTCTCTCTCTGCCCCTCCCCCACTTGTGCTGTCTCTGTCTCTCTCAAAATAAATAAAAATAAGATAAAAAAATAGTCATTATGAGGTTACAATTTACTTCTTAATTACATTATTAAGTTTAATTAATCCAAATGAGCATATTGTTCTTGAAACATAAAAGATGGAAAAGTTAAGTAACAACAGAAAGGAGTTTATGGGGTGCCTGGGTGGCTCAGTTGGTTAAGCGTCTGACTCTTGATTCCCTCTCAGGTCCAACGTGAGCCCCATGTCAAACATCCCTGCTTGGGATTCTCTCTCCCCGTCTCTCTCTGCCCCTCCACCCCCCCTCCTTCAAAATAATAAATAATCATTAAAAATAAGTAAAAAAGAAAGAAGTTTATAGTAGTCTATCTCAGATATATCACCTCTGCTCTTAGGTACTATGAAGTGATAGATGCAGCAATAGGAGAGCAGAAATGTGATCTCCTTCATGCTTAAGAGAACAAAAGTGGCACTAACAGCTGCTCTGTTCTATGAAGATGGATAGTATATGTGGAAGCAGTCAGGACAGTTGAGGAAAGATCTTTGAAGGCTCAAAAGTATACAGAGAAGGGTCAGAACCAAGCCTAACTGGGAATGAGTAGCAGTGGATGGGAGGCAACAATACTAACCTATGACATGAGCACAGTTTTGTTCGCTAAGTCCTAACAGAAAAATGACCATAAGTCATGTACTTTATTTCTCTTCCTGTAGTTCTTAGTACCTTTGTTTTTTACAACCACCAAGAAATTGCAACAACCAAATCTCTTTTCCATTGTTTTACTCCTATTTCCCTAGATGTTGAATGTGGCAATGAAAACATCAGTTTTAAAGGTTGCTCTCCTTTGGTTTTAATCATTAACATTCTGCACAGCGTGCCTCAGGAAGTATAAAATGAGATGTTCAGATTCTAATTCTTAGAAATGAATTAATGAAGGAACCAGCAAAAGGTCAAGCTTAGATACCAGATTCATGGAAGTTGGACAATGTCATGTCTCATTGTGAGATTGATATCCCAGTCGTAATTCCTCCTGCTAACTTCATTCTTAAATCTTATTAAAATATTTCTCATGCTTTATAAAATGATAAATACTCATAAATGGATTACCACCAAATTTGTACTTATGACATCTTTGTATTTGATCTCATATGAGGAGGTAAGCCAATCATGTTTACATTTTAAAAACTTAATACCATTTTCCTTAAGAACTATAATGGTAAGATGATTCACAGCACACTAAAACCTTTTTTAAATTAACAGTTCATTGCTATTTCTATTTTGTTTCTATTATTAGCCTTTCCTTCTCCCATTCCTTTTGGTTTATTATAGCCTTTGAGATGACTTGCACTCAAAGCCCTCTGAGAGAGGCAGGCTGGGAAAACCATAGGCATTTCCCTCAACCACTACACCCAGAGTACAGGGAATTTTACAGCTGAGATCTGAGCTATACGGCCTAATGTGTCTGCTGGCAAACAGGATTCAGTATTCTACCCTCTCTCATCCCTTCTCCCCTGGCACCAGCCACGCTGTGGAATTCCAAAAGTGTCTCATAACACTATTCAATTTTAAATCAGTCTTCATAAATCTCTTTCATAGCTTCATCTACTTTCATCGGCAATTTGTGATTGCCCTTTCAAAATCTTTGACAAATTTCTTCCTCATAGCTGTCCTCATACAGCAATTTCACTGACAATGAGATGAAGTCTGTTGAACCTCTTAATGCCAGCCCTTCCACCATGTTCCTGTGTCATTATAGTTATAAACTCATCCTCCCAGCACCCATTTCCTGTGGGCAGACAAATGAAATGAAGACTTCCTAGTGACCTTTAGGAGTTGTATATAAAAGTGATACCATTATTTGAGCTAGATTTTTATCTAAGCAGAGTTTCCATAAAAACCGTGGTCTGCTTTACTTAAGTAATAGGTGGTCAACACTTAATCACACTAACCAGTTTCCAAATAATAGTAGACAAACCAGCGTAAGCACTTGCGAGAACTCAGCTTGCAAGTATGATCTAGTAATTAGGTAGGGGTTAGTTAGCACTAAATGTCATCACCTAACGGCTGAAAGGTTCTGAACCATCCTTGCAGATGCCCTTGTTAAAGGGATGTAGGGGAGCTGCAGATGAGGTGAGAAGAGGCTCTTAATCTATCTTCCCAACAGCCCTGCCCCAAGGTTTGGTTCTTGTCACCATCAGTGTGAATCAGTGCTAATCAGCTTTACCACCCAGTCAAGTTCTCACACTAGGAATGAAGCTAGAAAACCCACAATGATGAAATTGACTTATTTTGTTTTACAATCCATTTTGATTAAGTGTCCCTTTTTTCCTTTCAGCCTACCTTGATGCCACCATTTCCTTGGTTCATCAAGATTCACAATACTTTGGTTTGGGGGTGGTAATAATGATAACCAATGTTATTTTTAAACATCTCTATGTAAATACTTTATTACTTATTTTTGCCTCATAGTTGGTAACACAATTGGAATTTTAATCATTAACATTTTATAGACGATGAACCGAAGCTTATAGAAGAGTAGCACTGGGTGCCATATGTAAGTGATAAATCCGTAAATTCTATTTCTGAAACCAATACTACAGTATATGTTAACTAACTTGAATCTACATTAAAAAAAAAGATAGGTAGGTGTCTAAACTAAAGGTATTCAACTATTTCATAGGGAGCCACTTAAGCCCAAGTGTTTTCTTCCAAAGCCTTCTGCTGCTTTTACTATGTCATAGTAGCTTCCCCTGATGGAAGAAGATCACCCACTCATGGAGATTCTTTTCTTTTTTAATGTTTATGTATTTTTTGAGAGAGAAAGAAAGAGAGAGAACATGAGTGGGAGAGGGACAGAGAGATGGGGACAGGATCTGAAGCAGGCTCCATGCTGACAGCAGAGAGCCTGAGGTGGGGCTCAAACTCATAAACCCTGAGATCATGACCTGAGCTGAAGTCAAACACTGAATGGATTGAGCCACCCATGCACCCCTGGAGAGATTCTTATTGACCATAGATTCCATTTTGATTCTAAATGTGAATCTTTACTTAAAATATATTTTTTTCAAAAAAAACTATAATAAAATATACCTAGTTCAATAGCTCCTAAATAATGGTAATAATGTTTTAGTATATGCTAATGTCTGTAACTAATGTTAATTTTAAAAATTCTGTTCAAAATAATTGAATGACTTGCCTATTGGATCAGACAGCTGTTTCCCTATGCCTGTAGTATCCACAGCAAAGTCTTCTAAATTTGTTCTGAGGACACTTAATTCCTGAGGAGAATGCATATAGCAGCAAAACAGCTTAATTTTCTAAAGAATGTAGATCTCACACTTGGACTTGCTCCCTGAGCCATCAGGAAAATTTCACATAAAAACCAAGGGAATAAAATAAATTTGGAACTTAATTGTGACATTTCAAAAAATCTTCGTGACTCAAAGTCAACATAAAAAAATATATATTCTAGAAAACAAAGCAAGGACTTCTCATACTACTGTGCTGTTAAGGAAATGGAATAAATATTTATTGAACACTTATTGAATATTATACAGGTGCTCAGAAAATTAATACAAATCCACAACCCTAACAGATGGGATGTCCCAATTTCAAAGGAACTGAAGAGTTTTCCAAAGGTCTTATAAATGGTTAATGGACATTGTTAATGGCTAATTAACATGAGTCTAACAGATGAAAAAGTCTCTGCTCTTTTCGCTGAGTGCCTTCAGCCATCATGCTAACACTGTTTTCCTCAAATATTAAGTGTTTTACACTTAAATTGTAAATGAAATGAAAATTTCCACAAAGTGGTAGACAATGTTCTTCTTTAGCGGGTCCTCTTTCTTCAATGGTAGCTCTGGCTACCATTGCCACTTCTACATCCTATACTTCCGTTCCTGATGTCTGTTGACATAATCAGCATAGTGACTTTTTATATTCTCTCCTCAGATTCTTATTAGAGTTCTACTTCCAATATAATTTATTTTCTTAGCACCTTAGACCATTAAAAACTTGCTCAAGTCAGGTGGAAGCTGAATGGTGGATATTTATGTACCACAGCAGTCAGAATGAACAATTTGTCTTCTCTAAATTGTGTGATAGCCAGAAATTCAACTGGAGAAAGAACAGAGCTATTTCAGCCTCTCCTTCACCAACACAGGCATCCTGAGTACAAAAACCATGGAAGCAGGACCTGGGTTAGTTAGTTTCCCAAAGGACCATTTTCTGAAGGAATTAATGGGTCACAGTCATGTTGGAGGGTAACTTTTCTATTTTTATGTTTCTCACTAGGGAGGCAAGATGATGTTACACATATTTGGGGTTAAATCACAGCTTCAGCACTTATCAGCCAGGTAACTGAGATAAGCATTGACTCTCTTCTCTCTCTCTCTCTCTCTCTGAAACTCTATTTCACTTGCATCTGTAGAATGATGATAAGACCACTTACCTCGGGTTGAACTTTAAGCAAGATCATGTATGGAAAGCCCCTAATATAATACCTGACCCATAAAAGATGTTAGAAAATGTCCAATCTTCACGTCTGAGTTTGTAAATAAGTAAATGCCATTCACTGACCAAATATGGCATATGGTCCCATATTCATGATGCCTATCCTATATATTGGAAGGCATTTATTTCAAATAATTAGTTTAACTTTAAGAATGAGTAATTATGTTTTTTCCACTGACCAAGAAAACTTACATTAGGATGCAGAAATGGAAAGATGGAGGTCTGGAAGAGAAGGCAATGCAGGATTGTGATGAGCAAAGTGATGTGGTTAATAGTATTGGCAATCAAAATGATTTGGGCAGTTACAGAATCAATAAAGGAAGAGACTCCTGCCTGAGCAAATATTCTCTAACTGAAAGATACTTGTGTATTTGCAGATCATATTAAGCCACCATGGATTTCAAAACCAATTAAAACCTTAAAAACAGAGTAATCATTCAATTTTTGTTATTTTAGTGTGACATCTTATATATGAACCATAATGGAAAAATCCATGTTTTGTTATAATGCAATTAAAAATGTGAGGAGACATCTGTGCACTTTTACACAAGACATAGCAAGAATGCAAAAGTAACTACCAGCACATGTACATCAGCATGTATATAGCAAATGAAACATGACATGCAATGAACTATAAATACCATCCCTCAGAACATACATTTGTCATTTTTCTGGTCTCTAATAAAGGAAATAAGCGAAGTAATTAAAGCTTATAAGTTTTTCTGGGTGTTTTATACATTAGGGAAGTGGAAAAAATGATCCTTCCTGCATGATAACTAACAAAAAAAAAAAAATTCCTAGTGCCAATGGATACTAATGGGCCAGGACCTAACAAATGTATTCCACTACATGAGAAGAGACATGAAAAAGTAGAACTCTTTGAGTTCACAAACCAGGATTTCAACAGGCTTCCCATGGTGTTCCAGGTTACACCAATGCCCCCAGAGCACCCACTGATGAAATAGCATCATGCAGCCCCAATACCACAACAACTGAATGTGATGAATCCACACAGCTGGATTTCAGGGATTAGGACTATGTTCTAGAAAATGGTGATATTTCTGGTTGACAACAACCTTCTTCTTGATAATCCAAGAGCAGATAAAGTGAACTAATCTAGGGGTCCTTTGGAGGTACCCAGGCCAAAAGAAGATCAATTAAGCCTTTAGTCTAGAAACTAGGGTTCTGCCATGGTCTCTAATAATTGTGCTGTGATTACCCCACAGCAGGGAGTATGCTATTGCCAGAAACATAAGCCAATATAATGGTTCCAGATCCTGGTTTAATCTTCAGTTACCTCATTCAACCACTCTTCACAAGCCTTCACCTTGGCACATTTGGGTAAGTGAAGTTGGCACCAAGAGTTAGCTTTAGGCAAGTCTGTGAAGCTCATGAAGCTTGACTGCAAACACTCTCAACTCTTTTCCATCATCATCTTTCACTTCTATTTTCCAAAACCCTTTACCTAGTTTTAATAAGCCTTTTATGTGACCAAGAAAAATCTAACTCTGCTTGGTTTCATTCTGTAAGCAATGGGGGTAAACTGGTTTATTCAGCAACTTGTTCCTAAGCAGTTAATATGTTGTGAGAACATAGGGAGCACTAGGAATACAATACAATTAAGACCTCAAATTGACCCTAAATGACTTTAACAGTTGGTCTAAAGAAGAAGGTAGACATAGGAAATAACTGACAAAAACCAGTGGACAATAAAATGTTAATGTCAGTCATGCCCCAGGTGCAAAAGGACTTAGAGAAGTAAGAGATCAGGATGAAACTGCAAGTTGAAATGATTTCTGGAGGAGTTGAGACTAGAACTGAACTTTGAAGCATGAGAATTAGTGATATATGGAGAAAGCACTGCAGATGGAAACCATTTAAATCATATAAGAATGAAATAGAAGCTAGTGGGTTTGATACTACTCTGTTTACCAAAAATATGGCTTTTTGTTGGTTTCATTTTTTCAACTCACACAGACACTAAACAGCTAGAACAATATTTTGACGGTAAAATACTTTGAAAATTCTTGAAGCCATGCCTTCTAGAAGCTTTTCTAACCCCCCTGTACACATGCACAAGCACTGGATAGCTTCATAACCAGAACCCACTCTGGAAATATGCACCTGGACCCCACAGAAGGTCACATGTCTTTTTTATTTTTTTTCAAATCAGATGTGGATCTAATCCTATTTGCTTGTGTTGCTTTATCAAGACAGAGTGCTTTCTCTCTTAAACTAACAAACATGCACACACACACAAACATTTTGTTTTACATGTTTCATTAAAAATCATGTCTTAAGTATCTGAACAGAGTAAAAAACAAAAATAAAAAACAAGAAAACCTTTTATTAACATGACATTTTCACCTGAGAAAATATTAATGCCTTGCTATGCATTAGCCACATTTATATGACACAAAAACAATTATTTGAAAAGTGAAAAAATGCAGTCAAAATATGTTTTGGCAGCAAGTAGAGAAAAAATGTAAAAACTCAGTTGTTTTTATGAATTCAGAACCAATTTAGAGGTTGGATTTTTAAAGCTGAACTTAATCAAACAGCTATTTCTGAATGCGGGAAAAACCTTTCCATGTACAACTACTGTCAGGACTAACGAACAGCTTTATTATGGAGAGCCTGGTAAAATGCTGATTCCAGTTTAGTAGGTCTGGGGTTGGGCCTGAGAATATGCATTTCTCATAAGCTCACAGGTGGCGTCAATGCTGACAGTTCACGGGCCATACCTGGCACAGTAAGGCTGTAGAACATGGGGCATGGCTTTAAATCTTTTATATTGATGTTGGCTTTGCATGTTGTTTTATATCTCAAAATGGATTGGCTTTACAATGATAAAATTCTAATAATGAATATTCTATGTCAAAATATACCTCCCTCAAAATATTTCTACTATATTCTAGTGTTGATGAAGCACAGAGATACCCTAAGTAGATAAAGCAGAGTAGAGACACCGTTAAGATACCTTTAGGCCTAACCCAATTAAATTCCATTGACTTGCTGAACCTTCAGAAGGTATTATCGTAAATACTATGAAAGATTTCACTACTGTCTCTTCCTAGAATGTAAGCTCCATAAGGGCAGAAACTTTCTTTTTTATGACTTTTAAAGTTCTCCAACACAGAAAACATAGCTTGGTATATAGTAGGCATGGAATGCTTGTTAAATGGTTGATAGAATGAATAAATGTAAGGCAAAATTAATAATGCATGCCTTAACTCCACTAATATATCTTTCATGTTAGTAACTCTTATGCCCTTCCCTCTAAGATTGTACTTAAACCCAATCCTTTGAATAGTATCTCATGCAAGAGTTTCCTTCAAGGGCTGAAAATCAGTGACTTTCTTTCCACATTTCTATAAGGCAACGTAAAAACTAAAAAATAACCTTGAGTCTATTTTTCCATGAATATCTCAGCACATTGCTCTAAGCCAGACTCAGAGCTCAGTTTTTCTAACGTTTCTTAATTAACTTATAAAAGTACAAAAGTAGGCAAAAGCAAGTTCAACTTATCATGGAATTCAAGATACACACACGTAATATTTAGTGCAACTGCTTTGCCTATCTTCCTATACTATCTACTACTTGCATTGGTTAGCATTAATAGAGGGAGAACATAGTACTTTTCCCAACTGGGGGGGAAAAAGAAGACTTTTAAAGAGCTCCTTCTGGACCTGAATGTGAGACAGGAAACCATCAAAACCCTAGAGAAAAAGCAGGAAACAACTTCTATGACCTCAACCGCAGCAATTTCCTACGCGACACATCCCCAAAGGCAAGGGAATCAAGAACCAAAATAAACTATTGGGACCTCATCAAGATAAAAACCTTCTGCACTGCAAAGGAAACAATCAACAAA